>OX038894.1:8665287-9219393 GCA_943789525.1 Agriphila geniculea | reverse complement strand
TCACTTCTCAAGCTTACGCGCTCACTAGACATGAAATAAAACACTTTTTAACGGATACTAGCGCGGTTTTATTGAATGTACTTTGGTATTTAGTTTGGTATTTGGTTTGATTTTTGGTTTTTCCCGACGTTTCGGCACCTTTGCAGCTGCCGTGGTCACGGGGGACTGAAGCTACCCGTGAGCCTACCCTCAAGCGATGAATTTTTTTTTTTATACGTTCAGAAATTAAAATTTAACAAAATTTTTAATTATTTTATGTTGATTTATAATTTAATTTTATGAATTATTTAATGCTAAAAAGAGAGAGAAATCTACTGAAACTACCACCATTTCATAAAATTGGGAGGCCCCTCCAAGAAAGAAATGGCGAAAGAAAACTTCCCCCATTGTTGCTGACATTTTCATGGAGGATTTTGAGGAGAAAGCACTAGCCACAGCACCAGTGACTCCCCGGTTCTACAAACGGTACGTAGATGACACTTTCACAATACTACCTAGAGACAGTGTCCCTGCATTTCTTAACCATCTTAACTCCATAAACCCCAACATACACATTTACTATGGAGTTAGAGGCAGACAATAAACTAGCTTTTCCTAGACATTCTCATTATCAGGAATCCGAACCAAACCTTGAGCCACACAGTGTATCGTAAAGCAACCCATACAGACAGATACCTTAATGGTGACTCTCACCATCATCCTATACAGTTAGCTACCGTAGGGAAATCTTTGTTTCAGAGAGCCCGCGGAATCTGTGACAAACAACACCTGACTGCTGAGCTTCAGCACGTCCAACAAGTACTGCGTAACAACAAGTTGCAAGTACCACACCTCAATCACAGAAAACGCGCCAAACCAGCCACAGTAGAGCGTCAACCTGCCATCCTACCATACTTGAAGGGTGTCACTGACAAGATTGGAAACATTCTGAAGCGAGCGTCAATCAAAACTTACTTCAAGCCGCCGAAGAAGATCAACCAATTCTTACGACCTGTCAAGTGTAATATCCCCCCTTCAAGCTGCAGGCGTCTACAAACTAGATTGTGACTGTGGACTCTCCTACATCGGGCAAACAAAGAGAAGCATAGGGACCCGCGTCAAAGAGCATGTAGCTGACATGAAACATAGGCGCGATAACAAGTCTGCAGTGAGTGAACACGCCTTTGAGGGGCCCAACCATTATATTAGATTTGACAAACCCCAAATCCTTGCTAGGGAACGTAGATTTATCCCTAGAATGCTCCGCGAGGCTATCGAAATAAATAAATATCCTAATTTCAATAGAGATGATGGTTGGAAAATTCCACCAGCTTGGGACCCCATCATTCACAAGCTAAAGCCCCTCACACACACTGTAAGATCTAATGATACGGTTAGTTCCTTTTGCAAATAAATAAATTAATACAAAAGACGGAGGTCGGCTCCCTCTCCAAGTTTTCTTTCGCCATTTCTTTCTTGGAGGGGCCTCCCAATTTTATGAAATGGTGGTAGTTTCAGTAGATTTCTCTCTCTTTTTAGCATTAAATAATTCATAAAATTAAATTATAAATCAACATAAAATAATTAAAAATTTTGTTAAATTTTAATTTCTGAACGTATAAAAAAAAAATTCATCGCTTGAGGGTAGGCTCACGGGTAGCTTCAGTCCCCCGTGACCACGGCAGCTGCAAAGGTGCCGAAACGTCGGGAAAAACCAAAAATCAAACCAAATACCAACTAAATACCAAAGTACATTCAATAAAACCGCGCTAGTATCCGTTAAAAAGTGTTTTATTTCATGTCTAGTGAGCGCGTAAGCTTGAGAAGTGAATATGTCAACCAGTACGGACTGGCTATTGCAAACAAATTCCGTCGGTTGGAAGATCTTATGACGAAGCGCGCAAGAAGAATAACATCATTAAACTTCTTGAAGAGATGCCGTGATCAAGATCTCATCCCGCACTGTGTCAGGATTTCTCCAAAACATGACATACGAGGGAGCGCCAAGATCCTACAACAGGCAAGCAAAAAGTTGCTCGTGAGTCTAATCCGCGAACATCGTTCCGAATCAGTAGCATTAAATCAACAAATAGATCGCTTATCCAATGATTTGAAAATAAAACTTGCCACGGCGGACTTTAACCATTACATTCTGATACTTAATAAACGCGAAACAGCCGTGTACAACGAATGTAAGCATAGACAAATTTCTAAATATGAGAAGTTGTACAAACGTCATCATGCCGATACGAACCATAGAGTAGAAGATGACACCCGTCAATGTCAAACTCGTGCAGTTGTCAATTTATCAAAACAAATATTGGATGAACCGACTTTAAAAGTATTAAATAAGGGTCTGAATTTCGCGGTAACACCTCGCAGAATACCGTATGAGGATATTATTTGCAACGTAGAGGATTGTCTAGTTAAAAACCAATTCAAAAAAGAGGATAGTGAAGCTATACGTCAAGATATTTCATCCGTTTTACGACGTAGTAAACTGCCCAAACACAATCTTCCATATGATGAACACGTCGCGTTGAAGAACTTACGCACTAGACCCGAATTAACTATCCTCCGAGCTGATAAAGGCAACGCAACGGTAGTTATGGATACGTCGGATTATAACACAAAAATGCAAGAACTTTTAAGTGATGAGAAAACGTATAAACATGTGAATTGTGATCAAACCGCCAAGATCCTTAAGAAAACGAGTGAACTCATCAAAAAATATTCAGAACAGTTAGATCTTGATGTCAATTATCTTATTCCATCCTGCCCTACACCGCCGAAACTGTATGGGTTACCGAAAATACACAAAGACAATGCTCCGCTGCGTCCGATTGTAAGCCAAATTGACTCACCAACTTATAAATTGGCTAAACACGTAGCAAAAACACTTACACCACTGAGAGGTAACACATCAGCCTTTGTAAAGGATTCCTACCAGTTTGTCAGTGAGATACAACATCTACATCTCGCTGATGATGAAACTATGGTTAGTTTTGATGTTCAGTCCTTATTCACATGCTTACCAGTACAGGACTGCATTGATATCACCAGGAAAAAGCTAGTTGACAACAACATGCCAATTGAATATGCAGAACTACTAGAATTATGCCTAACATCTGGCTATCTGTTATGGAACGAGGAGTTCTACGTGCAAGTGGACGGCGTAGCAATGGGCTCTCCTGTATCCCCCATTGTTGCTGACATTTTCATGGAGGATTTTGAGGAGAAAGCACTAGCCACAGCACCAGTGACTCCCCGGTTCTACAAACGGTACGTAGATGACACTTTCACAATACTACCTAGAGACAGTGTCCCTGCATTTCTTAACCATCTTAACTCCATAAACCCCAACATACAATTTACTATGGAGTTAGAGGCAGACAATAAACTAGCTTTCCTAGACATTCTCATTATCAGGAATCCGAACCAAACCTTGAGCCACACAGTGTATCGTAAAGCAACCCATACAGACAGATACCTTAATGGTGACTCTCACCATCATCCTATACAGTTAGCTACCGTAGGGAAATCTTTGTTTCAGAGAGCCCGCGGAATCTGTGACAAACAACACCTGACTGCTGAGCTTCAGCACGTCCAACAAGTACTGCGTAACAACAAGTTGCAAGTACCACACCTCAATCACAGAAAACGCGCCAAACCAGCCACAGTAGAGCGTCAACCTGCCATCCTACCATACTTGAAGGGTGTCACTGACAAGATTGGAAACATTCTGAAGCGAGCGTCAATCAAAACTTACTTCAAGCCGCCGAAGAAGATCAACCAATTCTTACGACCTGTCAAGTGTAATATCCCCCTTCAAGCTGCAGGCGTCTACAAACTAGATTGTGACTGTGGACTCTCCTACATCGGGCAAACAAAGAGAAGCATAGGGACCCGCGTCAAAGAGCATGTAGCTGACATGAAACATAGGCGCGATAACAAGTCTGCAGTGAGTGAACACGCCTTTGAGGGGCCCAACCATTATATTAGATTTGACAAACCCCAAATCCTTGCTAGGGAACGTAGATTTATCCCTAGAATGCTCCGCGAGGCTATCGAAATAAATAAATATCCTAATTTCAATAGAGATGATGGTTGGAAAATTCCACCAGCTTGGGACCCCATCATTCACAAGCTAAAGCCCCTCACACACACTGTAAGATCTAATGATACGGTTAGTTCCTTTTGCAAATAAATAAATTAATACAAAAGACGGAGGTCGGCTCCCTCTCCAAGTTTTCTTTCGCCATTTCTTTCTTGGAGGGGCCTCCCAATTTTATGAAATGGTGGTAGTTTCAGTAGATTTCTCTCTCTTTTTAGCATTAAATAATTCATAAAATTAAATTATAAATCAACATAAAATAATTAAAAATTTTGTTAAATTTTAATTTCTGAACGTATAAAAAAAAAATTCATCGCTTGAGGGTAGGCTCACGGGTAGCTTCAGTCCCCCGTGACCACGGCAGCTGCAAAGGTGCCGAAACGTCGGGAAAAACCAAAAATCAAACCAAATACCAACTAAATACCAAAGTACATTCAATAAAACCGCGCTAGTATCCGTTAAAAAGTGTTTTATTTCATGTCTAGTGAGCGCGTAAGCTTGAGAAGTGAATATGTCAACCAGTACGGACTGGCTATTGCAAACAAATTCCGTCGGTTGGAAGATCTTATGACGAAGCGCGCAAGAAGAATAACATCATTAAACTTCTTGAAGAGATGCCGTGATCAAGATCTCATCCCGCACTGTGTCAGGATTTCTCCAAAACATGACATACGAGGGAGCGCCAAGATCCTACAACAGGCAAGCAAAAAGTTGCTCGTGAGTCTAATCCGCGAACATCGTTCCGAATCAGTAGCATTAAATCAACAAATAGATCGCTTATCCAATGATTTGAAAATAAAACTTGCCACGGCGGACTTTAACCATTACATTCTGATACTTAATAAACGCGAAACAGCCGTGTACAACGAATGTAAGCATAGACAAATTTCTAAATATGAGAAGTTGTACAAACGTCATCATGCCGATACGAACCATAGAGTAGAAGATGACACCCGTCAATGTCAAACTCGTGCAGTTGTCAATTTATCAAAACAAATATTGGATGAACCGACTTTAAAAGTATTAAATAAGGGTCTGAATTTCGCGGTAACACCTCGCAGAATACCGTATGAGGATATTATTTGCAACGTAGAGGATTGTCTAGTTAAAAACCAATTCAAAAAAGAGGATAGTGAAGCTATACGTCAAGATATTTCATCCGTTTTACGACGTAGTAAACTGCCCAAACACAATCTTCCATATGATGAACACGTCGCGTTGAAGAACTTACGCACTAGACCCGAATTAACTATCCTCCGAGCTGATAAAGGCAACGCAACGGTAGTTATGGATACGTCGGATTATAACACAAAAATGCAAGAACTTTTAAGTGATGAGAAAACGTATAAACATGTGAATTGTGATCAAACCGCCAAGATCCTTAAGAAAACGAGTGAACTCATCAAAAAATATTCAGAACAGTTAGATCTTGATGTCAATTATCTTATTCCATCCTGCCCTACACCGCCGAAACTGTATGGGTTACCGAAAATACACAAAGACAATGCTCCGCTGCGTCCGATTGTAAGCCAAATTGACTCACCAACTTATAAATTGGCTAAACACGTAGCAAAAACACTTACACCACTGAGAGGTAACACATCAGCCTTTGTAAAGGATTCCTACCAGTTTGTCAGTGAGATACAACATCTACATCTCGCTGATGATGAAACTATGGTTAGTTTTGATGTTCAGTCCTTATTCACATGCTTACCAGTACAGGACTGCATTGATATCATCAGGAAAAAGCTAGTTGACAACAACATGCCAATTGAATATGCAGAACTACTAGAATTATGCCTAACATCTGGCTATCTGTTATGGAACGAGGAGTTCTACGTGCAAGTGGACGGCGTAGCAATGGGCTCTCCTGTATCCCCCATTGTTGCTGACATTTTCATGGAGGATTTTGAGGAGAAAGCACTAGCCACAGCACCAGTGACTCCCCGGTTCTACAAACGGTACGTAGATGACACTTTCACAATACTACCTAGAGACAGTGTCCCTGCATTTCTTAACCATCTTAACTCCATAAACCCCAACATACAATTTACTATGGAGTTAGAGGCAGACAATAAACTAGCTTTCCTAGACATTCTCATTATCAGGAATCCGAACCAAACCTTGAGCCACACAGTGTATCGTAAAGCAACCCATACAGACAGATACCTTAATGGTGACTCTCACCATCATCCTATACAGTTAGCTACCGTAGGGAAATCTTTGTTTCAGAGAGCCCGCGGAATCTGTGACAAACAACACCTGACTGCTGAGCTTCAGCACGTCCAACAAGTACTGCGTAACAACAAGTTGCAAGTACCACACCTCAATCACAGAAAACGCGCCAAACCAGCCACAGTAGAGCGTCAACCTGCCATCCTACCATACTTGAAGGGTGTCACTGACAAGATTGGAAACATTCTGAAGCGAGCGTCAATCAAAACTTACTTCAAGCCGCCGAAGAAGATCAACCAATTCTTACGACCTGTCAAGTGTAATATCCCCCTTCAAGCTGCAGGCGTCTACAAACTAGATTGTGACTGTGGACTCTCCTACATCGGGCAAACAAAGAGAAGCATAGGGACCCGCGTCAAAGAGCATGTAGCTGACATGAAACATAGGCGCGATAACAAGTCTGCAGTGAGTGAACACGCCTTTGAGGGGCCCAACCATTATATTAGATTTGACAAACCCCAAATCCTTGCTAGGGAACGTAGATTTATCCCTAGAATGCTCCGCGAGGCTATCGAAATAAATAAATATCCTAATTTCAATAGAGATGATGGTTGGAAAATTCCACCAGCTTGGGACCCCATCATTCACAAGCTAAAGCCCCTCACACACACTGTAAGATCTAATGATACGGTTAGTTCCTTTTGCAAATAAATAAATTAATACAAAAGACGGAGGTCGGCTCCCTCTCCAAGTTTTCTTTCGCCATTTCTTTCTTGGAGGGGCCTCCCAATTTTATGAAATGGTGGTAGTTTCAGTAGATTTCTCTCTCTTTTTAGCATTAAATAATTCATAAAATTAAATTATAAATCAACATAAAATAATTAAAAATTTTGTTAAATTTTAATTTCTGAACGTATAAAAAAAAAAATTCATCGCTTGAGGGTAGGCTCACGGGTAGCTTCAGTCCCCCGTGACCACGGCAGCTGCAAAGGTGCCGAAACGTCGGGAAAAACCAAAAATCAAACCAAATACCAACTAAATACCAAAGTACATTCAATAAAACCGCGCTAGTATCCGTTAAAAAGTGTTTTATTTCATGTCTAGTGAGCGCGTAAGCTTGAGAAGTGAATATGTCAACCAGTACGGACTGGCTATTGCAAACAAATTCCGTCGGTTGGAAGATCTTATGACGAAGCGCGCAAGAAGAATAACATCATTAAACTTCTTGAAGAGATGCCGTGATCAAGATCTCATCCCGCACTGTGTCAGGATTTCTCCAAAACATGACATACGAGGGAGCGCCAAGATCCTACAACAGGCAAGCAAAAAGTTGCTCGTGAGTCTAATCCGCGAACATCGTTCCGAATCAGTAGCATTAAATCAACAAATAGATCGCTTATCCAATGATTTGAAAATAAAACTTGCCACGGCGGACTTTAACCATTACATTCTGATACTTAATAAACGCGAAACAGCCGTGTACAACGAATGTAAGCATAGACAAATTTCTAAATATGAGAAGTTGTACAAACGTCATCATGCCGATACGAACCATAGAGTAGAAGATGACACCCGTCAATGTCAAACTCGTGCAGTTGTCAATTTATCAAAACAAATATTGGATGAACCGACTTTAAAAGTATTAAATAAGGGTCTGAATTTCGCGGTAACACCTCGCAGAATACCGTATGAGGATATTATTTGCAACGTAGAGGATTGTCTAGTTAAAAACCAATTCAAAAAAGAGGATAGTGAAGCTATACGTCAAGATATTTCATCCGTTTTACGACGTAGTAAACTGCCCAAACACAATCTTCCATATGATGAACACGTCGCGTTGAAGAACTTACGCACTAGACCCGAATTAACTATCCTCCGAGCTGATAAAGGCAACGCAACGGTAGTTATGGATACGTCGGATTATAACACAAAAATGCAAGAACTTTTAAGTGATGAGAAAACGTATAAACATGTGAATTGTGATCAAACCGCCAAGATCCTTAAGAAAACGAGTGAACTCATCAAAAAATATTCAGAACAGTTAGATCTTGATGTCAATTATCTTATTCCATCCTGCCCTACACCGCCGAAACTGTATGGGTTACCGAAAATACACAAAGACAATGCTCCGCTGCGTCCGATTGTAAGCCAAATTGACTCACCAACTTATAAATTGGCTAAACACGTAGCAAAAACACTTACACCACTGAGAGGTAACACATCAGCCTTTGTAAAGGATTCCTACCAGTTTGTCAGTGAGATACAACATCTACATCTCGCTGATGATGAAACTATGGTTAGTTTTGATGTTCAGTCCTTATTCACATGCTTACCAGTACAGGACTGCATTGATATCATCAGGAAAAAGCTAGTTGACAACAACATGCCAATTGAATATGCAGAACTACTAGAATTATGCCTAACATCTGGCTATCTGTTATGGAACGAGGAGTTCTACGTGCAAGTGGACGGCGTAGCAATGGGCTCTCCTGTATCCCCCATTGTTGCTGACATTTTCATGGAGGATTTTGAGGAGAAAGCACTAGCCACAGCACCAGTGACTCCCCGGTTCTACAAACGGTACGTAGATGACACTTTCACAATACTACCTAGAGACAGTGTCCCTGCATTTCTTAACCATCTTAACTCCATAAACCCCAACATACAATTTACTATGGAGTTAGAGGCAGACAATAAACTAGCTTTCCTAGACATTCTCATTATCAGGAATCCGAACCAAACCTTGAGCCACACAGTGTATCGTAAAGCAACCCATACAGACAGATACCTTAATGGTGACTCTCACCATCATCCTATACAGTTAGCTACCGTAGGGAAATCTTTGTTTCAGAGAGCCCGCGGAATCTGTGACAAACAACACCTGACTGCTGAGCTTCAGCACGTCCAACAAGTACTGCGTAACAACAAGTTGCAAGTAGCACACCTCAATCACAGAAAACGCGCCAAACCAGCCACAGTAGAGCGTCAACCTGCCATCCTACCATACTTGAAGGGTGTCACTGACAAGATTGGAAACATTCTGAAGCGAGCGTCAATCAAAACTTACTTCAAGCCGCCGAAGAAGATCAACCAATTCTTACGACCTGTCAAGTGTAATATCCCCCTTCAAGCTGCAGGCGTCTACAAACTAGATTGTGACTGTGGACTCTCCTACATCGGGCAAACAAAGAGAAGCATAGGGACCCGCGTCAAAGAGCATGTAGCTGACATGAAACATAGGCGCGATAACAAGTCTGCAGTGAGTGAACACGCCTTTGAGGGGCCCAACCATTATATTAGATTTGACAAACCCCAAATCCTTGCTAGGGAACGTAGATTTATCCCTAGAATGCTCCGCGAGGCTATCGAAATAAATAAATATCCTAATTTCAATAGAGATGATGGTTGGAAAATTCCACCAGCTTGGGACCCCATCATTCACAAGCTAAAGCCCCTCACACACACTGTAAGATCTAATGATACGGTTAGTTCCTTTTGCAAATAAATAAATTAATACAAAAGACGGAGGTCGGCTCCCTCTCCAAGTTTTCTTTCGCCATTTCTTTCTTGGAGGGGCCTCCCAATTTTATGAAATGGTGGTAGTTTCAGTAGATTTCTCTCTCTTTTTAGCATTAAATAATTCATAAAATTAAATTATAAATCAACATAAAATAATTAAAAATTTTGTTAAATTTTAATTTCTGAACGTATAAAAAAAAAAAATTCATCGCTTGAGGGTAGGCTCACGGGTAGCTTCAGTCCCCCGTGACCACGGCAGCTGCAAAGGTGCCGAAACGTCGGGAAAAACCAAAAATCAAACCAAATACCAACTAAATACCAAAGTACATTCAATAAAACCGCGCTAGTATCCGTTAAAAAGTGTTTTATTTCATGTCTAGTGAGCGCGTAAGCTTGAGAAGTGAATATGTCAACCAGTACGGACTGGCTATTGCAAACAAATTCCGTCGGTTGGAAGATCTTATGACGAAGCGCGCAAGAAGAATAACATCATTAAACTTCTTGAAGAGATGCCGTGATCAAGATCTCATCCCGCACTGTGTCAGGATTTCTCCAAAACATGACATACGAGGGAGCGCCAAGATCCTACAACAGGCAAGCAAAAAGTTGCTCGTGAGTCTAATCCGCGAACATCGTTCCGAATCAGTAGCATTAAATCAACAAATAGATCGCTTATCCAATGATTTGAAAATAAAACTTGCCACGGCGGACTTTAACCATTACATTCTGATACTTAATAAACGCGAAACAGCCGTGTACAACGAATGTAAGCATAGACAAATTTCTAAATATGAGAAGTTGTACAAACGTCATCATGCCGATACGAACCATAGAGTAGAAGATGACACCCGTCAATGTCAAACTCGTGCAGTTGTCAATTTATCAAAACAAATATTGGATGAACCGACTTTAAAAGTATTAAATAAGGGTCTGAATTTCGCGGTAACACCTCGCAGAATACCGTATGAGGATATTATTTGCAACGTAGAGGATTGTCTAGTTAAAAACCAATTCAAAAAAGAGGATAGTGAAGCTATACGTCAAGATATTTCATCCGTTTTACGACGTAGTAAACTGCCCAAACACAATCTTCCATATGATGAACACGTCGCGTTGAAGAACTTACGCACTAGACCCGAATTAACTATCCTCCGAGCTGATAAAGGCAACGCAACGGTAGTTATGGATACGTCGGATTATAACACAAAAATGCAAGAACTTTTAAGTGATGAGAAAACGTATAAACATGTGAATTGTGATCAAACCGCCAAGATCCTTAAGAAAACGAGTGAACTCATCAAAAAATATTCAGAACAGTTAGATCTTGATGTCAATTATCTTATTCCATCCTGCCCTACACCGCCGAAACTGTATGGGTTACCGAAAATACACAAAGACAATGCTCCGCTGCGTCCGATTGTAAGCCAAATTGACTCACCAACTTATAAATTGGCTAAACACGTAGCAAAAACACTTACACCACTGAGAGGTAACACATCAGCCTTTGTAAAGGATTCCTACCAGTTTGTCAGTGAGATACAACATCTACATCTCGCTGATGATGAAACTATGGTTAGTTTTGATGTTCAGTCCTTATTCACATGCTTACCAGTACAGGACTGCATTGATATCATCAGGAAAAAGCTAGTTGACAACAACATGCCAATTGAATATGCAGAACTACTAGAATTATGCCTAACATCTGGCTATCTGTTATGGAACGAGGAGTTCTACGTGCAAGTGGACGGCGTAGCAATGGGCTCTCCTGTATCCCCCATTGTTGCTGACATTTTCATGGAGGATTTTGAGGAGAAAGCACTAGCCACAGCACCAGTGACTCCCCGGTTCTACAAACGGTACGTAGATGACACTTTCACAATACTACCTAGAGACAGTGTCCCTGCATTTCTTAACCATCTTAACTCCATAAACCCCAACATACAATTTACTATGGAGTTAGAGGCAGACAATAAACTAGCTTTCCTAGACATTCTCATTATCAGGAATCCGAACCAAACCTTGAGCCACACAGTGTATCGTAAAGCAACCCATACAGACAGATACCTTAATGGTGACTCTCACCATCATCCTATACAGTTAGCTACCGTAGGGAAATCTTTGTTTCAGAGAGCCCGCGGAATCTGTGACAAACAACACCTGACTGCTGAGCTTCAGCACGTCCAACAAGTACTGCGTAACAACAAGTTGCAAGTACCACACCTCAATCACAGAAAACGCGCCAAACCAGCCACAGTAGAGCGTCAACCTGCCATCCTACCATACTTGAAGGGTGTCACTGACAAGATTGGAAACATTCTGAAGCGAGCGTCAATCAAAACTTACTTCAAGCCGCCGAAGAAGATCAACCAATTCTTACGACCTGTCAAGTGTAATATCCCCCTTCAAGCTGCAGGCGTCTACAAACTAGATTGTGACTGTGGACTCTCCTACATCGGGCAAACAAAGAGAAGCATAGGGACCCGCGTCAAAGAGCATGTAGCTGACATGAAACATAGGCGCGATAACAAGTCTGCAGTGAGTGAACACGCCTTTGAGGGGCCCAACCATTATATTAGATTTGACAAACCCCAAATCCTTGCTAGGGAACGTAGATTTATCCCTAGAATGCTCCGCGAGGCTATCGAAATAAATAAATATCCTAATTTCAATAGAGATGATGGTTGGAAAATTCCACCAGCTTGGGACCCCATCATTCACAAGCTAAAGCCCCTCACACACACTGTAAGATCTAATGATACGGTTAGTTCCTTTTGCAAATAAATAAATTAATACAAAAGACGGAGGTCGGCTCCCTCTCCAAGTTTTCTTTCGCCATTTCTTTCTTGGAGGGGCCTCCCAATTTTATGAAATGGTGGTAGTTTCAGTAGATTTCTCTCTCTTTTTAGCATTAAATAATTCATAAAATTAAATTATAAATCAACATAAAATAATTAAAAATTTTGTTAAATTTTAATTTCTGAACGTATAAAAAAAAAAAATTCATCGCTTGAGGGTAGGCTCACGGGTAGCTTCAGTCCCCCGTGACCACGGCAGCTGCAAAGGTGCCGAAACGTCGGGAAAAACCAAAAATCAAACCAAATACCAACTAAATACCAAAGTACATTCAATAAAACCGCGCTAGTATCCGTTAAAAAGTGTTTTATTTCAGATATGTTGTCATTATTATTTGTGAATTTTATATATTCACTAAATAATATGATACTTTCATAGTTGGTAGATACTTTTCAAAGTATTATTTCTCGGTTAATCATAAACATCATTCTGTCAATTTGAAAGGTTTACTCAAAGCACTGATCTAGTGACCTAGAAGTTGTGAATCGACCTTAACTTACTAGAGACACGAGCTTATTCCATACACTCAGATCTTGTTTCAGCACTCCTCTCAAAATTACCAAAATAGTTTATTCTATCTATAAACAATCGGTTCAACCATAGCTCCCTTCGGCCAATCCAATTCAAAGATAAATAATTTATTCTTTATTTATGATTCTACTCCATCTATTAAATCATTATTCAATATTAACTGTAAAGGATATCTAAATTAAATTAAGAGTAAATTAATTTGTGGGTACTTACTGAAGCTTGCAAAGTCTACACAATTTAGCACACTGTAGTAATCATTCACAACACTGATTCTATGGAAGATTGATACTATCCTATTGGATTATAACCAGTAATTCCACATAAACTTTCGTCCATTATATTGTACACTTCCGCATTCACCATGTTCCATTCCTAGTCATCCTACCTCTTCACCGCCTATATAAATTCGAATGTTCCACTTGGTGACCCACGGCGGCCATTTTGTCGACCCGATTCTCAACACCGCCTACCTAAATTTCGAATCACTACCTATTGACCTCGGCGGCCATCTTGACGACGCCTACCTATTTGCGGCCTACCTAAATCCGATACACTACGAAGTGATCTACCTCTTCACCGCCTACCTAAAAGCTCCTAGATTGTCTACCGTTCCTGCTGTTACCTTGCTGACAACACGACCTTCTTGAGGATGTCTAACCTTTTACCAGCATCCAAGTTTCCCTCTCGCCTTGAAATGCTAACCTAAGCTACTGTTCCTACGCGCCTAACAATGAATTTATAAACCTAATGAATTTACCTGCCTACCAACGACTAAATTCCGATTTCCTATGCAATATTTGGGATGCTTACCATCATCCCCGACGCCCCGATCCTGTACAGCGTGAGCAAGCATGACTCCCCTAAACTCCCCTAACAGCTTGGACGTGGCCATATTTGGTTGGGATGGAACAAATAGGCACCTACAAAGAGGATTAACATTACCAAGCCATATCCTCCACGTTCAAACGGGATTACATCCACACACCGTTCGGACCGTTGGTTGATGAGCGAGTTGGCTAGCTTGGTAACCTTAAGTGACTAAACTAGGTATCTTTCAACAGAAACCCGCATTGCACGCCACAGAGCAATGCTATTTTACCTACCCCTTTGAGGATTGACCGAACGCCCAATAAAGACACAAAACTAAAGAGAAATCTACCCCCCCTTTATTTCCCCCTGATTGCTTAAACAAATTTCGAACAACCTTAAACCATGAAAATTCTTGAAACTATTGGGAAATTTACTTTACTTCATGAAAATTCGCAAGCAAAATCTACATACTTTAATTTCAAGCTTACTTATACCATATAAGCCCTAATTAAAGCATATAAGCAAAAGACTCGCACCCGGTTGCGGACCTATACGTCAAAACCTCAATTAAAAACACTATCTTCCTGACTTCTTGATGTTTCTTGCGTTAAAATAAAATACTACTTGATTGAAGTTTCTTACAGAGAGGGTATCGACGGCTTCTTCTGAGTTCCACTTGATGCTTCGCTGAGGTCGGAGAAAGTAAAGAGAGCGATTTCCCCCCAACTTCGCCTTTTATAATCCCCCAGAATCATTCACTCTCTGCAGGAAACTCACCCCACACGATCTAAGCATCTTTTTTTTCTACCTTCATTTCCCTACTTTACATAAATTATTCCTAAAATTTTCCCTTCTCCTTCAAAAATGGGGAGAATTCAATTTTGTCTTACTCAACTTATAAATATAATATTTAAGTTACTAATCTTACAAAATGAACCCCTATACTAATCAATAATTTCAACGTACAATTCAACTAACCAATAACCTCCTATGTTCAAGATTCTCTATACTCAAGCGCACAATGCCACTCAATTTGTAACCAAATTAAAATTAATCTGTTACCTAAATATTTCTCTATACTGACATTTCAGCTACATTTGATTTAAGTAATTCATACAATTGTATGAAACAACGTTTCAATCATAAATAAATCAACAAGTTTTCCCCCTTACATCATTTCTAACAAAACTAACAACTTTGAATAATATTCAGCATATTTACCCAGAATCATATGAAATTATTGTTCTATGATTATAGAACTCTGATTAATACGAATTTTATATTCACAACAAATTGAACCTCCCATATGCTACAATTTGAATCCAACCTTTTTCAATCTTTTTATCTCGCCTTCCCCAAAATATCATAACCTCTAAAATCAATTTGCTAAAATACGTATTACAACATTTTCCATTAAGTATTCGGTCCAATTAAACCTAAAATTTCCGATCAATTTAGCATCACAATGTTGGTACTTTAAAAACCTTAACTGGCAACACCCATCGGACTACTTTTACATTTTTTTAAATGCCTACCCTCATTTGAGTTATAAACCTGCAGCATAAAATCTTGCTTTCGAATAAACTTCATATCAATCTTTCTTCGTACTTTAGCTAAAACACATCACGTGGTGTGACACTACTGACAACTTACAGAAATAATTAACACCGAATTCAATCCTTTTTTAAGTAATCTTCTAAAATAAATTATTATAATAATATTCGAGAAGCTCTAATAAAATTTGATAAATAAACAATAATAAATATAAATAAATTTTAAGCCTATTAGCGTCGTTACCTATACAGAGACTAATATTTGAATTTTAGCGCCGTGAAAGATTAAAAGAACTTCCTACATTATTGCTAACTCAAAACCTGAACTACTCTTTATTATAATAACTTGTTCGATAGTTAAATAATATTTTGCTCAGTATGAAACAAAATTCGAAAAATATTTGAGATAAAATAGCATGTTCAGTTTTGAACCGTTACAGCTCGACCCCAAAATCCTGCACAGGTGACAAGACTACGTATTGGATCCGGAGTAGGATTTTCCTTCTCAATTCTCAAATATTTATTCCGCCTCTACTCTTAATCCTCAATTTTTACTCATACATCCCTTTTGTATAATAAAAAAAAACCCTTCCCCTTAATAACCCTAACCATTATTATTTCTCCAAGATCAAAGAATTGTTGGGTGAAACCTAATGTAAATGAGATTTAGATTGTAGAGTGTATTTAAACCAAGACAATATTGAAAAGTTATCAAGCGAGTTTTAAGTTTTATGTGACTTTTGCCAATTCCGTCTTATGCATATTCAACACCAGAGTCGTACAAGATCACAGTAAGGTGTGGGTTGTGAATCCACAACTTCTAGCAAGTCTACATGCGACAAATAAGTCTTTTTCTAACCTTATGAAAAAGTTTGCGTATGACGCTACATATTTGTGCATTGAACCCTTCCACAATCAAGTATTACTCCTTTCTTGCCAACAGGGCCTACTCCGTCGGTTCGAAGTGAGCCTATACAATGACCCTATATTTCCAAAAGCTTACTTAAGACTCTAGAACAACCCTAATATCGCCTTGGAGAGTGTGCAGTTGTCGAGTTCATATTCATAGCTCTTAGCTTCTTGTGTAGTATGAATTTCAGACAGTTGTTCACACCAGGACAATTTACAAACGTCAATAGTGTTTGTTTTCTCTCTTTTTTTTCTCTAACCTAACACCAAAAGTCCTACTGTACAAAATTCAAGTTTGTCAACCCTAAACGCCGGTCCGGCCGCAAGCACAAACCAAACGCTAGAGCAGTGTGGTGGTCCTATCTCTTGGAAAAATAATAAGTATGCATTCAGGTTTCACATATGTTATAATCCAAAGCCCTCCATATAGAATCTATATTTTAATTCCAATTCCTAATCCACATTAACTCTCATTCTATGCAATCTTTTAAATTAACATCCCATTCATACTCATAAACTAGATTAGATTCTCATTCTATTCATCTGTTCTCTTCATGCAGCATTCACTGTCTTCATTCACTAGCCTACATTCACGCCACCTAAGATTATATCATAGCTACACCCTGAATGCAAATATAAATAACTAAATTGGGTAGAGATTAATCATACAATGTTAGGATTCAATACGCCGATTGTCACCAAACATAATTATATGCAAAATTTACAATAAAGTATTATCTCAAATTCGTTACGAAAAATTAATCTTATGTTATGCACTTTCTACACTACGCGACACACTATAATAATACACGCCTCACACGTTAAACGAGAGTGAATTTTACACGATATGTTAAAGTTAAACAACCCTTTTATATATGAAATTATTTCAAGTTAACTGACTCATTATCAATTTAAGTTAACGGTGTACTTAATTGTATATGCCTTTTCTATTTCATAAAGCTGCCTAAACACAGTCGGATGTTCTACCGATTACCTAGATCTACATCAACTTAACGTCTACCTAGATCTATATCTAAACAGAAAAATTTCCCCCCCGGAAAGAAAAGCCACCGACACACCCCTCTATCTGACCTTACAATTTCAACCAACTCAAACAACGAAATATGTTTTAATTAACTTGGACAATTAACTAATTTTTTGTCCAACCCGTAACGTACCAAGTGAATAACACTCCATCAGAGAATTATATTATTTTTTTTTTTAATTAGACTTTGACCTTTCTCTTTTTTTTTTCATCAGACTAACAATCGAGTTGTTAAAATTTTGTAAGCTCAGACAGGCTTTTCCCTTGCCCAACAGTCTCTATACAAAGTTACCCCTTTTACCATTTATTAGTCAACTTAAGAAAAAAACAATTGATATTTGATACTTATACAAGATACTATCTATTATTTACAAAGCTTATTTATAATACCTAGACAAATGTATAGTGTTAAACCTTCCTCGTTCCTTGCCAGACTTAGGGTCTACAAGTAAATACACATTCTTAAACGGATTAGCGCCAACCACATACGGACCCTCATACAATGGTTCGAACTTTTTCGTAATTTTTAATTTAGCATCAGACTTATTTAATTTCCTTATCTTAACCAAATCACCTATTTGATATTGAATGATACGATATTTCTCATTAAATTTGTTCTGTCGTAATTGCCCTGCCTTCCTTAAATTCTCACGAGCTTTCTCCCTAATTTCGTCTACAGGTAGAGATACCACACCATTCGGCAAATTGTCATCAAAAGATAGTCTCGTAGGTTCACTATATAAAATCTCACAAGGAGTAAAACCCGTACTTTCATGGTAAGTGTTATTATATAGAACTTCTAATTTGGGCAATATATCAACCCAACCTTTATGATTTGTCCTACAATAAGTTCGGAATAATCGTCCTAACTCCTTATTTACTCTTTCCGTAGTATTAGGCCTAGGATTTCTAACTGTGGTATAAATAACTCTCACCCCTTCTTCTTTCATAACTTCCTTCCACATCCTACTAGCAAATTGCGACCCATTATCCGTCATTATAGCTTTGGGTTTGATTATGCGAAAGAATTTTCTCACCTTAGTTAGTACCGAAATTGCAGTTGCTTTTCTAAGATCATAAAATTTCACAAACTTACTAAAGGAGTCTAGCACAACCAAAATATAATTCATACCGAACTTCCCCGACGGAAGTGGACCATACAAATCTGCCATAACGATATCTCCTACATTCTCAGTTATGATTGAGCGACAAGGACCTACATACTTAGCTGTATCGCTCTTAGTTATCTGACAATCGTGAATTCGTGACACCCCTTTAATAGACGTTTGACCTGTTTAGTTAATCCTTTCCAAAAAAATCTATCCTTAATGTACTTAATGATTTTGTAAGCCCCTTGATGTCCCATTTCGAAATGTACCTGCCAAATAACTTCCTCTCTAATTGATTCCGGTAAGAATAACACCTTTCTACTTCCCTCGCCAGGTAAATAATATAATATTCCATCACCTAATACACACCTTTTAGAAATTTGACTTACTCTACCATTTATTCCAACCCCACTGATTAAAATTCTAATTATTTCTCCTATCTCCACATCTTCCCGTTGTAGTCTAGCTAAATCCTTTAATTTTTCTAGTAACTCTTTATTAATTCCTCTCTCAGTGTAAAATATTCTAGGCGAATTAGTTTTATCCTCCTGTAATAAATCCCCTTCTGGTTGATATCTTGATAACACATCAGCTACTACATTATCTCTACCTTTTACATGTTGAACTACATATTGAAACTGTTCTAAATAATTTATCCATCTAGTTACTCGCGCATTGTATAATTTACTATTCTTTACAAATGTTAATGCTTTATGGTCCGTTCGTATTATTACTTTAGCCCCTCTTAAATAAGTCTCAAATTTTTCCAAACAACAAATTATCGAATAGAGCTCTTGTTCAGTAACTGTCCAATTTAGTTGTGCTCCTCTTAGTAATTTACTATGAAACCCTAAAATTTTTATCTCCCCTAGATTATCCTTTTGATACAAAAACCCCGCTAGCCCTATTCCCGAACTATCTGTCTGTAAATAATACGGCTTAGTAAAATCTGGATGATTCAATTCGACAGTGTTATTAAAGAGTGACTTTATTTTATCAAAGGCTTCCTGCTCCGATTCTCCCCATTTCCATTTCTTTTCCTTTTTTAGAAGTTCACATAAAGGTCCCGTATGAAAACTATAATTAGGTATAAATTTGCGATAAAAATTACAAAGTCCTAAAAATGCCCTCACCTGTTTCAACTTTTTTGGTGTAGGAAATAATTGAATTGCTCTAACTTTTTCGGGATCTGTACGAATTCCGTCAGTTGAAATAATATAGCCTAGCATCTTTACTTCAGTACTCAAAAATTCACACTTTTCTAGATTACAAGTTAACCCTGCCTGTGATAATTTCCCTAATACTATATCTATGTGTTCTAAATGCTGAGATAGTGTTCCCGTTGTTATGATTGCTAAATCGTCAAGATAGTTTATACAGAAATCTCTAACCTCGTGACCTAGTATATCAAGTCCGCGCGAAAATGAACCGACTGATGTCTTTAACCCCTGAGGTAGAACATTATAAACATAGGATTTTCCGTTAAATGAAAACCCCGTATACTTTTTACTAGCTTCCGTTAGAGGGACTTGGTAGTATGCATTTTTCAGGTCTACAATACTAATGAACTTTGCCCCATGAAAAGAGTTTAGAACGTCTAACTGTAATGGCGGCTTTTCGGTCTCAGCTATCATATATTTATTTATCTCTCTAGCATCTAATAATACACGGATCGACCCGTCTCTTTTTAACGTAAAAGTTAATGGGCTACAATACGGCGTGGTTGAGCGACTAATGATCCCTTGCTCTTCCATCTCCATTAATTTAGCCTCTACCTAATCCCTATACGCATACGGTATTGGATACGTTCTCTTTACTACGGGAGTATGCGGCTCCATGGCAATAACATGTTCATAGCAATTTGCTCTACCTAATCTAGAGGTAAATAAACTCCTATGCTTCATTAGAACTTCCTCTAAAGCTTTCTGTTTATCTTTATCTAATTTTGACTTTTGTAACATACCCCTAATATTCTCATCCACATTCTCTTCATCTAACATGCTCACATCAAAATCTGTTGGTGATTTACAATTACTAAGAACAGTATTCCCCTTAAAGAATTTAAACAACCTCTTTTCCTCTCCTATAATTATTTCAACCCCTTCTTCTTCTCTATTAAGTTTTATCGACGCTTGATTCTCTTTCATCCAATCAAAACCCAATATCAAATTAGCACTAAGACCCGGTACAATCAAAACAGTTATATCTCGCTCAAAAGGTCCGATTCCCAAGGTAACTAAAGCAATTTTTTTTTATCTCTACACTCTTTTGTCCTACAGCAGTTTTAATTAGAAATGATTTAATAGGCATAACGGGTATCGATGGTCGTCTTTCTACTAAACTATTCCAAAACTCCTCCGAAATACATGTTATATCACTACCTGTATCCAATAAAGCTACAATATTTTCGTCAAAAATCTGTACTAATAATTCTGATTTGAATACCTGTGTATCTGTTTTATTCGTGGATTCTTCATCAAAAACCGCATTTAGTTCATTATTAGAGTCGATTAAATGTTGTTCTACCTTTAACTTTAACAGCTCTACTATTTGGCTAGGAATATCTTGAACTATCCCCTCTATTTCGCTATACCCTAACCCTATTCTAGTATAATTATCCTTAAGATCTAAACCTATTGGTATCCTAACACCGGTTTTATTTCTTCCTAAAGATTCACCTGGACACCAATTCATCCTAACCATCATATTATAATTTGGGTCCCCTGTGGCTGAAGCTGATCCGAGGACTAAAGACTCAACTTCCACTAGTTTAACATTTCACTATCTACTACATTTGACTTATCATTTAAATTAATTGCTTGTACTTCCGCCTCCTTCGGTCTCTGCCACTGCCTATAATTCTGTTGATATCCCCTTTTCTTCTTCTCCCATTCTTTAAAATTCTTAGACGTAGATGTGCCCGGTACTTCCTGCTTCTGGATATTGTCCATACTCCTTAGAAATTCGGCCGCTTCTATTATGGTTCCTATTTTATTTGTCACAAATACTTGTTGGATGAATTTTGGGTAATGACGTATAATATCGCCAATCAATTGTTTTTCCGGAATTTTATAGCTTAACATTTGAGCTCTACCTGTCAACTTCAAAAAATGCTCCACCATGGTGGGAGTCTCTGCTCTATTCCAAACTCCATGTACTATTTTCCTTCTCAATTCGTTTTGTTCATTTTCTCCCCAATATGCTTTCAGAAAATCTACTTTAAAGTCAGCTAAACCTGTCCATCTCCCCTTATAGATCCGGGACCAATCCTTTACACTTCCAGTTAAACATTCTCGTATTAAATCTAGTTCATTGCCCGATGTTCCTAACTTCTTCAAATAGGTCTCTAAATCTTCTATAAAATCAACCGGATGAATCGACGATTCTCCGAATTTTGGTCTATCTAAGTTTATGTTCTTGACATTACACATCACGTACTTATGAATATCTGCGCCCGGACTAGTTTCTTTAATTACATTCCCATGCACCTCACCACAATCCATTCCTTCATTATTCAATGACGTTACCTCAACTATTGGCGACTCCTTTTCCCCTCCGGTAGTTTCCTGGATAGTTCGTTGCGTTTTCTTAACTTCCCCACTCAGAGCATTTACTCTTCTAGTAAGCACCCCTATGGTACGACTCAACATACGCTGTATGGTCACCAATTCCCGTGAACGTGTCGACTTCGGTCGCCTTATAGTTCTAACTATCGGATGGGGTTCATCAAGCACTCTAGAATCTCTAACTTCCACCTCTTCCGGTTGAACAGGCCGATTAGAGTCACTATTGATTTCTTCTATGTTTCCTAATTCGTCATCTGGCTCATATCGTTTGGGCACTCGTCGAACACGAGATGGTTTTCCCATTTTGATATTTAATCTCTACAATAGCTTTTGAAACTCTCCTTGTTTTTTTTTTTTTTGTTGTAAGGTCAGATCTTCAAATAATTAAAATATAGTACCCGTACTAATTTGGTTTTAAAAAATCCACCGCTTTGGATTCCACAAAACCACGCTCCCTAATATTCGACTAATGTAAATGTTGATACTAATCATTTCGAATTAAATATCTAATTCTCAGAAAAACGTCAATCACATTCTTTGCTACTATTACTATTCTACATGATTTAAATATTTTAAACTTTCCTTTTATCATTAAATCCCAACACATTATACCTCCCTAGCCAACTTCCTCAACGTTGTTTCCACAACTAAAACGTCTTAGTAACTAGTTCTACAACGACCCCCAGTTAGATAATTTTCGAAAGTCTCGACGATTAGTTACAAAATTAATTCACCTCGGATAAATATTTCAAAATGATAATCTATAAATGACTAACTCAAATCTTAAACGATCATGATCCCTTCAATAGCACAATCTCAAAGGTAGGTTACTAAGTTAAGCTAAAATCTAATCACCACATACTAAGTTTTCTAGTTTCAATTTAAAAGTTTATTAAAATATTTCACGACCCCATCATTTTATGCTGCTAATATCCCTCTAACTTCACTATTACTATTCAGAAATTAGCGATAACACACAAACTCTAAAACTATTTATTACATTATACGCTAATATTTTTTTTTTTTTGTAACTTTGTAAGTTGAATCTAGAATTATCTTACAACCCTCACTAACCCTAAATTCATCCACGACTTCAGTATTACTAAACGTTACTGCCGTTCCTATTATCTAACGCATCAATCGTATAATATTAAGTTAACCACAAACGTGATAAAGGCAACGACAGAATTCATCTCTCAACCTGCCAATGACAAAACGTCAATCCTTCTTAAATGATTAGAGTTAATCGTTTATCGTATACCTATAAAGTAATTATGGACAAAACTTTCTGCATGTCCTTATCATTTTCACTGTTAATTAACGCTGAAATCTTACAAAATATAATTTAACCTTATTGGCATAAACAAAAACTTATTATATATGTCATTAAAATAAAGGAATAGGAATCTGTCAAGTTGACGTTTCGTTCGGAAATCGATAACATGTAATTTCTTTGACCGCGTTCCTGACCTTATTCACATTCAGCCATTCACGTAACAACACGCTATTACTAAAAGTTACACAGACAATGTTACGCACACGTGCGTATACATTTAATAAAATTACTACAAATCTCGTGTCCTATCAACCACAATTTTGAACAATTAATTCGATTTTACGAATGATAAAAAAATAAATAAAAGAGTGCACACGTGTGACCATACATTTTTTTTTCTTTAAGAATCATAGCTTTGACACAACAAAGCACCTATGATTTCGCTATAGCCGTAAATTCAATTGACAGTCTACCTATCACCGTCATCCTACTTCGCAATCATCAAATTAACAAGACTAGAATTTTATAATCGTACATATCCTATGATCTGCTTTATTTCTTAGGTATAAACAAAAGAAGAACAAAAGTTTTTTTTTTTTTTTTATAACGTGTCTTTAAAAATAACGTTGAAGTTTCTTATTTTACTTTCCCTCAAGGTCAATAGTTGGGAAGTATTGATCCCAAAGTGACTTATGCTATTATTTTGTCAAATCTCTTTGACACCGCACGACAATATTAATGCGTATTGACATATGATTGATAAAAAAAAACACCAGGCACTCGTTGTCATTAGTTATACATTTAAAATCGTATATGTGGTTACCTATAAAAATGTCCTTTTTTTTCTAACTTAATCATATCAGTGAATAAAATCCAAGTCAGAATTCAATTTTTAAATTGGTCTCGGTCTATGGCCGAAAAGTGGATTCGGTCGGACCTTGATGCGGACCTTTGAACAGAGTAAAATAAATTTGACTTGAGTAGATAAACCGGAACTGGGAAAATAATTATATCGATTATCGATAGTGTATATCAATAAAAACTATCGCGATACGATTTGCTTAACTACGCAATTTACCTTAAACGAGACTATACTGTATGAACAAGTAATAATTTAACTGCATAATTGTATCATTGTAACCAAACGTAGTGTGTAAAATGACTATAGAACCAAATGCAATACAGTTAACCTAAGTGTCGATAATTTACGTAAATATCGATAAAGTATCAGAGACGTCGATAGTCTTGGCAGCACTATAATGACAATGAAAACATTAAGTGTATCGAAATATTTTACAAGATTTGTCTTATAACAGTGGTTATTTGTATATTTGTTTTCAGAGATATTTAACTAAGATCTTACAAATGATTCGCAAAACAAAAGTTTCAAGGACCAGCCAAAGTGACAAGTTAAACGCCATAACTCGTACCAGAATGATAACTTAACAACCATTGGAAAAGAAAATCAGTGTTTCAACATATCAAACCTTTATACCCACTTCACCGCAACAAAATGTGACTGTCACAATCTCACTTGTTAACAGTCACTCACTCCCAAACCACACAAAACCTGAAGATTCGCAATAATAATATGAAATCCTGGTCACGGTATCAACGAAAATGTAACCGACGACCTAACTACGATGAATCTAGATGATCACGGCCTATGCAAGAGACTAAAACCTAAGTGGAAACCTAATAACCTACAGGACAGGAGGACAATCAAAATCCGCTTACTACTTACCGTTGATTATAACTAAACTATTGAACCTAATTTTACTGGAATAAATAACCTCCAAAATACAATTTACTAAGTTTACTTTATCCAACCTTAACTAACCTACAAAGAACCTTACTAACAAGCTTTGTGTGATCTGAGAGGGCCTGTGAAAGTCTAATGGAGGAACCCTGGATGTGATAATTAGTGAACCCAAATTCTTTTAAAAGTGTGATTAGTATTGATTTTCATTTTCCAATAGAAGTATTCGCTTTCATTACCAGGTCTTAATTATTCCTGCTATTACATTTATTTCTAAAAGAAAATACCACTAAATGAAAGATATTGCTCTATTGATATAACCAGAGAAATAGAAATTAAGTCTGTATTTTTCTTAAGTGAGTTTACTTTACTTTCATATTAATTCTTAATATTTGTCATACTACCAAGGGAAATTCCATAGTTCTTTAGTGTCAAAAAATGGGAATACTATAAATAAAGAGGGAAGCGTTCCCAATTACGTTCCGTAGATGAAGTAAGTATGAGTGAAATAAACCTACGTTGATAGGAAATGATCAAAGTGAATTTATGAGTTAAATGGAGTATTGTTATAAGGTAAAAGAGGGTATGTTCAACCATAATAGACTGCAAGGTAAAAAGAGGTAAGTCGGGTTATAGAGAAAAGTTAAATTTGTGCAATTCTCTTCCGCTGCCAAGTGTCAAATTATATGCCATGTATGTCGTTATTCCAAATAATGTAAATTATCTATTGTCAACTTAGTTCATTAAAATAAGAGAGATTATTTCAGGTAAGTTAAGAAGTTTTAGTCGCCTGAGATCAAAGTATAATAAAATTTTCAGCGCTATTAAATAAAAATTCTTTTACTTTCTGAAGTTATTGTACAAGTAATGAATATGCAATTGTGTTTTTGCCAGCTAAGGTATGGGCCCGCTCCCCGCCCGATACAATGAGTCTCGTCTCCGTACTTGGTCAACTCCCTTCTGGCCAGCCATATTCTTTCATGATAAATTTAATTAATGAATATTTTTAAGTTATAGTACTTAGTCTTTGTCAGTCAGTTTTAATAAAAGAGGGCAAGCAGAGTGCTTTCAAGTGAACTACCAGTTTCTCACAATGAAGAATTCTCCTTCAATTGCGATGGCTGAATTACGAATTTAAATTTAGAATAATTAAATAATTAGTTCTAGTATGACTGTTTAACATTATAACAGATGGACACAACATTACTATCCATATACTTGGGACACTGATAGTTCTCAAATTCTGAAGGAAAGACAATTCTAAACAAGGTAAAATTCTATGACGGGATTTCCATACTTCAATCTCAACTAAATTATAAATATACAACCATAAACTGAATTGACTTCAGGTCATTTACTAAAGGTTAAAGCAGTATTTCGATTTAATATTGAATAGACTTGGCAATATTTGTTCTCAATTGTAAACTAGATTCTATTTCTAACATCTTTCAATTGAGTTGGCTGGTGGAACATAGTTTAAATATTTGAACTCGGATAAAAGATATGTTGTCATTATTATTTGTGAATTTTATATATTCACTAAATAATATGATACTTTCATAGTTGGTAGATACTTTTCAAAGTATTATTTCTCGGTTAATCATAAACATCATTCTGTCAATTTGAAAGGTTTACTCAAAGCACTGATCTAGTGACCTAGAAGTTGTGAATCGACCTTAACTTACTAGAGACACGAGCTTATTCCATACACTCAGATCTTGTTTCAGCACTCCTCTCAAAATTACCAAAATAGTTTATTCTATCTATAAACAATCGGTTCAACCATAGCTCCCTTCGGCCAATCCAATTCAAAGATAAATAATTTATTCTTTATTTATGATTCTACTCCATCTATTAAATCATTATTCAATATTAACTGTAAAGGATATCTAAATTAAATTAAGAGTAAATTAATTTGTGGGTACTTACTGAAGCTTGCAAAGTCTACACAATTTAGCACACTGTAGTAATCATTCACAACACTGATTCTATGGAAGATTGATACTATCCTATTGGATTATAACCAGTAATTCCACATAAACTTTCGTCCATTATATTGTACACTTCCGCATTCACCATGTTCCATTCCTAGTCATCCTACCTCTTCACCGCCTATATAAATTCGAATGTTCCACTTGGTGACCCACGGCGGCCATTTTGTCGACCCGATTCTCAACACCGCCTACCTAAATTTCGAATCACTACCTATTGACCTCGGCGGCCATCTTGACGACGCCTACCTATTTGCGGCCTACCTAAATCCGATACACTACGAAGTGATCTACCTCTCCACCGCCTACCTAAAAGCTCCTAGATTGTCTACCGTTCCTGCTGTTACCTTGCTGACAACACGACCTTCTTGAGGATGTCTAACCTTTTACCAGCATCCAAGTTTCCCTCCCGCCTTGAGATGCTAACCTAAGCTACTGTTCCTACGCGCCTAACAATGAATTTATAAACCTAATGAATTTACCTGCCTACCAACGACTAAATTCCGATTTCCTATGCAATATTTGGGATGCTTACCATCATCCCCGACGCCCCGATCCTGTACAGCGTGAGCAAGCATGACTCCCCTAAACTCCCCTAACAGCTTGGACGTGGCCATATTTGGTTGGGATGTAACAAATAGGCACCTACAAAGAGGATTAACATTACCAAGCCATATCCTCCACGTTCAAACGGGATTACATCCACACACCGTTCGGACCGTTGGTTGATGAGCGAGTTGGCTAGCTTGGTAACCTTAAGTGACTAAACTAGGTATCTTTCAACAGAAACCCGCATTGCACGCCACAGAGCAATGCTATTTTACCTACCCCTTTGAGGATTGACCGAACGCCCAATAAAGACACAAAACTAAAGAGAAATCTACCCCCCCTTTATTTCCCCCTGATTGCTTAAACAAATTTCGAACAACCTTAAACCATGAAAATTCTTGAAACTATTGGGAAATTTACTTTACTTCATGAAAATTCGCAAGCAAAATCTACATACTTTAATTTCAAGCTTACTTATACCATATAAGCCCTAATTAAAGCATATAAGCAAAAGACTCGCACCCGGTTGCGGACCTATACGCCAAAACCTCAATTAAAAACACTATCTTCCTGACTTCTTGATGTTTCTTACTACTTGATTGAAGTTTCTTACAGAGAGGGTATCGACGGCTTCTTCTGAGTTCCACTTGATGCTTCGCTGAGGTCGGAGAAAGTAAAGAGAGCGATTTCCCCCCAACTTCGCCTTTTATAATCCCCCAGAATCATTCACTCTCTGCAGGAAACTCACCCCACACGATCTAAGCATCTTTTTTTTCTACCTTCATTTCCCTACTTTACATAAATTATTCCTAAAATTTTCCCTTCTCCTTCAAAAATGGGGAGAATTCAATTTTGTCTTACTCAACTTATAAATATAATATTTAAGTTACTAATCTTACAAAATGAACCCCTATACTAATCAATAATTTCAACGTACAATTCAACTAACCAATAACCTCCTATGTTCAAGATTCTCTATACTCAAGCGCACAATGCCACTCAATTTGTAACCAAATTAAAATTAATCTGTTACCTAAATATTTCTCTATACTGACATTTCAGCTACATTTGATTTAAGTAATTCATACAATTGTATGAAACAACGTTTCAATCATAAATAAATCAACAAGTTTTCCCCCTTACATCATTTCTAACAAAACTAACAACTTTGAATAATATTCAGCATATTTACCCAGAATCATATGAAATTATTGTTCTATAATCATAGAACTCTGATTAATACGAATTTTATATTCACAACAAATTGAACCTCCCATATGCTACAATTTGAATCCAACCTTTTTCAATCTTTTTATCTCGCCTTCCCCAAAATATCATAACCTCTAAAATCAATTTGCTAAAATACGTATTACAACATTTTCCATTAAGTATTCGGTCCAATTAAACCTAAAATTTCCGATCAATTTAGCATCACAATGTTGGTACTTTAAAAACCTTAACTGGCAACACCCATCGGACTACTTTTACATTTTTTTAAATGCCTACCCTCATTTGAGTTATAAACCTGCAGCATAAAATCTTGCTTTCGAATAAACTTCATATCAATCTTTCTTCGTACTTTAGCTAAAACACATCACGTGGTGTGACACTACTGACAACTTACAGAAATAATTAACACCGAATTCAATCCTTTTTTAAGTAATCTTCTAAAATAAATTATTATAATAATATTCGAGAAGCTCTAATAAAATTTGATAAATAAACAATAATAAATATAAATAAATTTTAAGCCTATTAGCGTCGTTACCTATACAGAGACTAATATTTGAATTTTAGCGCCGTGAAAGATTAAAAGAACTTCCTACATTATTGCTAACTCAAAACCTGAACTACTCTTTATTATAATAACTTGTTCGATAGTTAAATAATATTTTGCTCAGTATGAAACAAAATTCGAAAAATATTTGAGATAAAATAGCATGTTCAGTTTTGAACCGTTACAACATGGAAGATGTCCTTATGGGACATAAACAAACCTCAATATCTTGACCATTTAGTAAATATTGAAACTTTTAACTGTAGATATTCGATTAGAATAGGGAAGAGATACACTCATTTCATTTTAAGATATACTTCCTTAAAAATTAACCATGTATTTACATACTTCCGCAGAATCCTCAATTCTGTTCCTTTCTCTAATACTTACCAACAAGTTGTATTATTTTAATGGTAACCTTCAATCCTCAACAGTTGAAGTAAAAATAAATAAGTATTTTAGTCAAGCAGTAAGTATTTTCTGTAAGATTAATATAACAATACCAAAGCTATTTCTTTCACATTCCACCCATTACACATTTAAAAGCTACCTGTTCCATTACCGTCTTCGTAATGACGTCACAAACCATTTTAACGCGAAATAAAGGAGGATACAGACGGTCCTATTTTAAGACGCTTCACGCGTCTTGATAAATTACTTATGCTATGACAATTCGGTCGAACAAAGGAGGCAGTAATTGTGCTTTCACACTGCAGTTATAAAACTCTTTAGAACATTATGTCACAAATTTTGTCCTATTCTATAACATTTGAGACAGTATTATTGTGTTAATGTTTTATAATTTTGTAACCGCAGTATGAGAGTTAATGTGATGAAGGATCATTTTATTCAAATTCAAACAAATCGCCTCGAACAATCGAAATTGAAATTTAAAAATGCTTTATTCAAATAAACTTAAAAATGAAATGCTTTGGAATTGTCTACATAATACTAATACTTTTTTAGCTGACAAAAAGAATGGGCTCAAGAAACTTTTCCATTTTGTCAAAAATAGTAACGATATCTATAGAAAAAAACAGGCCAAGTCGGACTAGCGCACGAAGGGTTCCGTACCAAAAAAACGGCAAAAATAATCACGTTTGTTGTATGGGAGCCCCCCTTAAATATTTATTTTATACTGATTTAAGTATTTTTTGTTATAGCGTCAACAGAAATACATCATCTGTGAAAATTTTAACTGTCTACCTGTTGTCGTTATTAATATGGAGCAAAAAACGGCAAAAAATTCACGTTTGTTGTATGGAAGCTCCCCTTAAATGTTGATTTTATTCTGTTTTTAGGATTTGTTGTAATAGCGGCAATAAAAATATATCATCTATGAAAATTTCAACTGTCTAGCTATCACGGTTCATGAGATACAGCCTAGTGACAGACAGACAGACAGACAGACAGACGGACAGCGGAGTCTTAGTAATAGGGTCTAGATTTTAACCTTTGGGTACGGAACCCTGAAAATTATATATAAATTATACATTAAAAACAATACATTTAAAACAAAATAAAAACATTATTTAAAAAAACCGGTCAAGAGCGAGTCGGACTCGCGCATCGAGGGTTCCGTACCATCATAATTGCACCATTAAACCACACTGCAGAGTAGAATAATAAAATTAGTATTGCAGTTTTAGGTCAGCGCCATCTCTTGACCGATAGTGGAACTAATGTTAACTTTTTTAGAAATTTGATAATTTCTAAAAAAGTGTGCCATATTGAGACATCATTTTATTTTTCCTGTAATCTTTATATAAACTGCTATCACACAGGACTATTTCAGATTTTTTTCTTTGCAAACTTCGGAGATAAGGGGAGGAACGGTAATTTTTTTCATTTTTCATCATAAGTCGAAAACTATGCAGTCTAGAAAAAAAAAAATGATTGAAAACGTGCAAACGGCGCTATTTCATATGATACCCCACATGCCCTACTTCAAATTTTTAAGACCCCTTTTCAGGCCCTGCTGTAAAAAAGATGTTTATTTTTTTATTTATTTCTTATTTGCAAAATAGTTGGGCAAATGTCATCATAAACTATTCCAAATTTCAAGTTGATACCATTAGTAGTTCTCGAGATATCCAGCTGTGACAGACAGACAGACAGACAAACAGACAGACAGACCGAGTCACACCATAAGGGTTCCTTTTTTACCATTTTGGTACGGAACCCTAATTACCAAATGAAAATAACTGTATTTCTTTCAAGATATTCTAAATACTAAGAATTAGTTATTCCGAAGCCGTAAAAGGTCACATTATTTATGTAGGTACCTATAACTAATGCTACTTGCCTACATCGATTACTCCAATCAAATATAAATACAAGCCAACGATGATAATATAAACAGTCATACATAACATAAGATTTTAAATAAAAAAACCGGCCAAGTGCGAGTCGGACTCACGCACGAAGGGTTCCGTACCAAAAAACGGCAAAAAAAAAATACGTTTGTTGTATGGGAGCCCCCCTTAAATATTAATTTTATTCTGTTTTTAGTATTTATTGTCATAGCGGCAACAGAAATACATGATCTGTGAAAATTTCAACTTTCTAGCCATCACGGTTCATGAGATACAGCCTGGTGACAGACAGACGGACAGCGGAGTCTTAGTAATAGGGTCCCGTTTTTACCCTTTGGGTACGGAACCCTAAAAAGAATAGCCAAATTAAATTAAAGAAGCTCCAATAGAGTTTCGAGTAGAATAGGCTGCTTTAAGATTTCGCGCTTAAAAATTTGCTGCTGAAATATATCATAATTAAATAACAGGCGAGCATCGTGGCAAACACAAACACAATATCAGATCAGGGGGGTTACTCCCGAAACAGGAACGAGGTTCTGAGATCGAATTGGTATCGAATAAACGTCAAAACAGACAATGGAATCCATGGCAACCGTTTTCAATGTACTAATATAACAGATTTATGACGTGAAATAAAACACTTTTTAACGGATACTAGCGCGGTTTTATTGAAAGTACTTTGGTATTTAGTTGGTATTTGGTTTGATTTTTGGTTTTCCCGACGTTTCGGCACCTTTGCAGCTGCCGTGGTCACGGGGGACTGAAGCTACCCGTGAGCCTACCCTCAAGCGATGAATTTTTTTAGACGTTCAGAAATTAAAATTTAACAAAATTTTTAATTATTTTATGTTGATTTATAATTTAATTTTGTGAATTATTTAATGCTAAAAAGAGAGAGAATCTACTGAAACTACCACCATTTCATAAAATTGGGAGGCCCCTCCAAGAAAGAAATGGCGAAAGAAAACTTGGAGAGGAAGCCGACCTCCGTCTTTTGTATAAATTTATTTATTTGCAAAAGGAACTAACCGTATCATTAGATCTTACAGTGTGTGTGAGGGGCTTTAGCTTGTGAATGATGGGGTCCCAAGCTGGTGGAATTTTCCAACCATCATCTCTATTGAAATTAGGATATTTATTTATTTCGATAGCCTCGCGGAGCATTCTAGGGATAAATCTACGTTCCTTAGCAAGGATTTGGGGTTTGTCAAATCTAATATAATGGTTGGGCCCCTCAAAGGCGTGTTCACTCACTGCAGACTTGTTATCGCGCCTATGTTTCATGTCGGCTACATGCTCTTTGACGCGGGTCCCTATGCTTCTCTTTGTTTGCCCGATGTAGGAGAGTCCACAGTCACAATCTAGTTTGTAGACGCCTGCAGCTTGAAGGGGGATATTACACTTGACAGGTCGTAAGAATTGGTTGATCTTCTTCGGCGGCTTGAAGTAAGTTTTGATTGACGCTCGCTTCAGAATGTTTCCAATCTTGTCAGTGACACCCTTCAAGTATGGTAGGATGGCAGGTTGACGCTCTACTGTGGCTGGTTTGGCGCGTTTCCTGTGATTGAGGTGTGGTACTTGCAACTTGTTGTTACGCAGTACTTGTTGGACGTGCTGAAGCTCAGCAGTCAGGTGTTGTTTGTCACAGATTCCGCGGGCTCTCTAAAACAAAGAGTTCCCTACGGTAGCTAACTGTATAGGATGATGGTGAGAGTCACCATTAAGGTATCTGTCTGTATGGGTTGCTTTACGATACACTGTGTGGCTCAAGGTTTGGTTCGGATTCCTGATAATGAGAATGTCTAGGAAAGCTAGTTTATTGTCTGCCTCTAACTCCATAGTATATTGTATGTTGGGGTTTATGGAGTTAAGATGGTTAAGAAATGCAGGGACACTGTCTCTAGGTAGTATTGTGAAAGTGTCATCTACGTACCGTTTGTAGAACCGGGGAGTCACTGGTGCTGTGGCTAGTGCTTTCTCCTCAAAATCCTCCATGAAAATGTCAGCAACGATGGGGGATACAGGAGAGCCCATTGCTACGCCATCCACTTCACGTAGAACTCCTCGTTCCATAACAGATAGCCAGATGTTAGGCATAATTCTAGTAGTTCTGCATATTCAATTGGCGTGTTGTTGTCAACTAGCTTTTTCCTGATCGACCGTCAAGATATTTTATCCGTTTTACGACGTAGTAAACTGCCCAAACACAATCTTCCATATGATGAACACGTCGCGTTGAAGAACTTACGCACTAGACCCGAATTAACTATCCTCCGAGCTGATAAAGGCAACGCAAAAGTAGTTATGGATACGTCGGATTATAACACAAAAATGCAAGAACTTTTAAGTGATGAGAAAACGTATAAACATGTGAATTGTGATCAAACCGCCAAGATCCTTAAGAAAACGAGTGAACTCATCAAAAAATATTCAGAACAGTTAGATCTTGATGTCGATTATCTTATTCCATCCTGCCCTACACCGCCGAAACTGTATGGGTTACCGAAAATACACAAAGACAATGCTCCGCTGCGTCCGATTGTAAGCGAAATTGACTCACCAACTTATAAATTGGCTAAACACGTAGCAAAAACACTTACACCACTGCACATCAGCCTTTGTAAAGGATTCCTAACAGTTTGTCAGTGAGATACAACATCTACATCTCTCTGATGATGAAACAATGGTTAGTTTTGATGTTCAGTCCTTATTCACATGCTTACCAGTACAGGGGGGCTACTCAAATGGCCACTTTTCTATTCGTTCGCTAACTTAAAAATTAAAATTAAGCCAATAACTCCAAAGTTACGAGTCGTAGGCTTAACAATTCTGTTCAATACAATAATGTCTGTGATTTACATAAACTTGCGACGTGTGACTTGATCGTTTAATTGCTTATTTTTAAGATTTAAGTTAGCGAACGAATAGAAAAGTGGCCATTTGAGTAGGGGGGCAGGACTGCATTGATATCATCAGGAAAAAGCTAGTTGACAACAACACGCCAATTGAATATGCAGAACTACTAGAATTATGCCTAACATCTGGCTATCTGTTATGGAACGAGGAGTTCTACGTGCAAGTGGATGGCGTAGCAATGGGCTCTCCTGTATCCCCCATCGTTGCTGACATTTTCATGGAGGATTTTGAGGAGAAAGCACTAGCCACAGCACCAGTGACTCCCCGGTTCTACAAACGGTACGTAGATGACACTTTCACAATACTACCTAGAGACAGTGTCCCTGCATTTCTTAACCATCTTAACTCCATAAACCCCAACATACAATTTACTATGGAGTTAGAGGCAGACAATTAACTAGCTTTCCTAGACATTCTCATTATCAGGAATCCGAACCAAACCTTGAGCCACACAGTGTATCGTAAAGCAACCCATATAGACAGATACCTTAATGGTGACTCTCACCATCATCCTATACAGTTAGCTACCGTAGGGAAATCTTTATTTCAGGAGCCCGCGGAATCTGTGACAAACAACACCTGACTGCTGAGCTTCAGCACGTCCAACAAGTACTGCGTAACAACAAGTTGCAAGTACCACACCTCAATCACAGAAAACGCGCCAAACCAGCCACAGTAGAGTGTCAACCTGCCATCCTACCATACTTGAAGGGTGTCACTGACAAGATTGGAAACATTCTGAAGCGAGCGTCAATCAAAACTTACTTCAAGCCGCTGAAGAAGATCAACCAATTCTTACGACCTGTCAAGGATAATATCCCCCTTCAAGCTGCAGGCGTCTACAAACTAGATTGTGACTGTGAACTCTCCTACATCGGGCAAACAAAGAGAAGCATAGGGACCCGCGTCAAAGAGCATGTAGCTGACATGAAACATAGGCGCGATAACAAGTCTGCAGTGAGTGAACACGCCTTTGAGGGGCCCAACCATTATATTAGATTTGACAAACCCCAAATCCTTGCTAAGGAACGTAGATTTATCCCTAGAATGCTCCGCGAGGCTATCGAAATAAATAAATATCCTAATTTCAATAGAGATGATGGTTGGAAAATTCCACCAGCTTGGGACCCCATCATTCACAAGCTAAAGCCCCTCACACACACTGTAAGATCTAATGATACGGTTAGTTCCTTTTGCAAATAAATAAATTAATACAAAAGACGGAGGTCGGCTTCCTCTCCAAGTTTTCTTTCGCCATTTCTTTCTTGGAGGGGCCTCCCAATTTTATGAAATGGTGGTAGTTTCAGTAGATTCTCTCTCTTTTTAGCATTAAATAATTCATAAAATTAAATTATAAATCAACATAAAATAATTAAAAATTTTGTTAAATTTTAATTTCTGAACGTCTAAAAAAAAATTCATCGCTTGAGGGTAGGCTCACGGGTAGCTTCAGTCCCCCGTGACCACGGCAGCTGCAAAGGTGCCGAAACGTCGGGAAAACAAAAAATCAAACCAAATAGCAACTAAATACCAAAGTACTTTCAATAAAACCGCGCTAGTATCCGTTAAAAAGTGTTTTATTTCATGTCTAGTGAGCGCGTAAGCTTGAGAAGTGAAGATTTTTGACGTTATACGACACCAATTCAACCTCAGGACCTTGTTCGTGTTTCGGGAGTAACCTCCCAGTCCTATAAAATATTGAATACAATATTAATGTGGTCCCATGAGCTGAGTAGCGCCACCAGTGGAAATAAACCAATTACGTTTAATCGCTTAGATTAAAAGTACTCGTAAGTAAGTAGTTTCATGAACTCAAACTTAAGTCGTGCATCTCAATAGTACCTACTAAAAGGGCCACATTTAGCAATATCGAGATTCAAAACTTATTGCTTATATTTGAGGCCTTTAAAAATATTTAAAAATTGCGTTTTACTCTTCTATTTGCGCAAAATAACCAAAACTTTTATTCTAAGCCCTTGATAAAACGAAAATGATTTGTTTCCATTGGTGGCGCTATTGATCTCATCAAACCACGTTAAAACAATAACTTTTAATAGAGTCTTTAGTTATGAAAAGACCCAATTTAACTAAAAAGTTTCGTTTATTAAAAGAGTTCCAACTCCTACTTAGCTTCAAGCGCGAACAAGAACCTTATATGTGTCATAGAATATGAATATAAGGTTCTTGCGCGCGAAAGTAGCGGGAATAACAAATGACAGGCGGGCATATCGTGGCAAACACAGGAACAATATCGAGTTCAATAACGTCCTAAAAAGTCTTTAGTTTGCGAAAAAACTAGCCAAATTAAACTAAAGAGTCTTTCAAAAGAGTCTCATAACCTAAACGAGTTCCAACTTCAAACTTCTCGTGTCGTGCGTAAGCAGCTAAAAAATCAGATGACAGGCAAGCATCTTGGCAAACATAAATATGAACAATATCGGATTATTAGGATACGGAGATCATCGAGCATTTTGTTTAGGTCTTCCAAGGTCTCAGTCATAAGAACTATATCATCGGAAAAACGAAGGTGTGTTAGGTACTGGCTATTTATGTTGATGCCGAGTCCTTTCCAGTCTAAGAGTTTAAAGTCCTCCAACGCAGCCGTGAACAGTTTCGGAGAAATAACATCTCCCTGTCTCACACCTCGCTGCAGTTGGATAGGATTTGTGCACTGGTTCTGTACTCGGACCGACATGGTGGCATCCTTATCCTCATCCTTACTAATATTATAAATACGAAAGTCCGTTTGTTTGTTTGTTACGCATTCACGTCTTAACTACTGAACCAATCATCATGAAATTTTACATACACATTTTTAGGGGTACAGAGAAGGACATAGGGTACCTTTCATCCTGAAAAAAATATTGTTCCTGAGGGATAGCAAAAAAAACTTCCCACGCAGACGAAGTCGCGGGCGGCCGCTAGTATTGATATATTATTAACTTTCTATAAAGTCTTTAGTTTTCGAAAAAAACTAGCCGAATTTAACATAATATGCTCGAGGGGCCTTAGGGGACTCATAAACAGTCTTTATTTTCTAAAATAATAAAGACTAAAAAGTCTAAATAGAGCCTCATACCTTAGTTCCAACTTCAAGCTTCTCGAGCGTATAAATTTGCAGCAGAAATATACCAAATAAAAAACCGGCCAAGTGCGAGTTGGACTCGCGCACGAAGGGTTCCATACCAAATAAAACCGGTCAAGAGCGAGTCGGACTCGCGCACCGAGGGTTCCGTACAATCATAAATATATTTGGATATGTTACTTTAGTACAGTCTTTATAATAAAGTAGGATAAACGGCAGACAGGTGGAAGGGCGAACAGTCGGACAGTTAATATACAAATCTTAACCACAGCTGCTTAATTATGGTGACTGAAAAACGTTTCAGCCACTCCACATTGCAAACTGTTTATATTACTAAGTAGGAACTTATTCTTCGTTTATTCGTACGGCAAATAGTAGGTAATTATATTAGAACCAGCCACCAATTTATTATTGTAGTTTTAGGTTGCGCCATCTCTTGACCGATAGTGGAACTATTTTTTTCTTTTTAGGTTAGCATTCTTAGGACAGTGCCATCTGTTGACTGGTAGTGAAACTAAAGAATTTTTGTTTTTTATTGATTTCTAAAAAAGTGTGTTATATTAAGACATCGTTTTATTTATCCTGTAATCTTTACATAAACTTCTATCACATAGAATTATTTCAGATTTTTCTCTTTGCAAACTTCGGAGATAACGGGGGAACGGTATTTTTTTTTACATAAAAATGATTTAAAATGTGCAAACAGCGCTCTTTAATATGATACCCCACCCACAAGCCCTAGTCACCTCATTTCAAATTTTTAAGACCCCTTTTCAGTCCCTGTTGTAAGTTTTTTTTATTTCTTTCTTATTTGCAAAATAGTTGGGCAAATGTCATCTTAAACTATTCCAAATTTCAAGTTGATACCATTAGTAGTTCTCGAGATATCCAGCTGTGACAGACAGACAGACTGAGTCACACCATAAGGGTTCCTTTTTTACCATTTTGGTACGGAACCCTAAAAACGGCAAAAAAAAATACGTTTGTTGTATGGGAGACTCCTTAAATATTTATTTTATTTTGTTTTTAGTATTTGTTGTTATAGCGGAGCCTTTGGTTGGGGCAACAAACTCAACCATTAACCCGGCCCCGGGGGAAACAGGGCCATCTTCCTTGTCTCCCACCTGGGCAATTCTTGTTTGACGCGTCCAAGTCGCGGGGGTGGGCACCTTATATCTTAGTAGGCCAGGATATTGGGTGGCGAAGTTCAAACAAGGACCCAGTGCTGCGGGGTATATCGCGGTCCCCTGCCCAGGGATACGGGTGAAGACTTCAACGGCTACAAAGGCGGAGATAGTGGATATCGGTACGGCGGAGTAGGCGGACGAAGCACAAAACCCAGTGGAAAGCTGCCCTTACGTATTTAGGCCACAGGTTAACACTGGAGCTGGACCACCAGGCAGGGTGGCACAGTAGGGAAGGCGGCGGAAGAGATTTCGGTCAAACCACGGCTCCCAAGCTCTTCAGAAGAGTTACTGCCTTGGCGTCAGGTGGCAACCGGCCGTAAAACCCCACTGCCAACACAAATCTCTCCTCACATGAAATGCAAAACAAGAGAAATAAGGGCTATAAGGTTAGGGCGTTCCCCGTAAGCGACGTCAATGCAAATAAGGCGATATCCAATTCAAATACTGCTAGGGCGTACCCCCGAAGCGACGCACATAAGGACAAGAACTCCCGTTCGCTCTTAGATATCACTAAAATTAGACTGGCAACATGGAACTTGGGGTCTCTTACGGGAAGAAGCCAGGAATTAAGCAAAACATTACAAAAACGGTGCATTAACATCTGCTGCCTACAAGAAACGAAATGGAAGGGTTCAAAATCTAAGGACATAGGCAACGACTACCAGTTGATATACCACGGTATTGACAGCAAAAGAAATGGAGTGGCGATAGTCTTGGATAAACACTTTAAGACCCGCATTATAAGTATCACAAGGAAAAACGATAGATTAATGGCCATCAAATTAGCTCTGGACAATCAGCAGACTACTAACATTATATCAGCTTACGCACCACAGACTGGCTGTACTGAAGCTGAGAAGTCGGAGTTCTGGGAGGATCTGGATGACCTTATACACGGTATCCCCTCAAATGAGTACAAAATAATTGGAGCGGATCTTAACGGCCACGTTGGGACCGAGGGCTCTTTATATGGGACGGCTCATGGGGGATTTGGAATAGGTGAAACCAACAAGCAGGGTGAGGAAATTCTGGACTTTGCTATGAGACACTCGCTAACCTTAATAAATACAACTTTTAAAAAGAAAGAAGAACATCTAATCACATATAAGAGTGCAGGCAGAGTGTCGCAAATTGACTTCATTATTGCTGACAGAGCTGTAAAATGCAAGTTCAAAGACTGTAAAGTCATCCCTGGAGAGCCTTTGACCACACAACATCGCCTGCTTGTTGCCGTATACATCCTACCAAAACCGATAAAAACAGTAGTCGACAGAACCCCAAGGATCAAGTGGAAAGATATGAATGGTCCAAAAGGCGAACTTCTAAAGGATGCTATTAAAGAATATATAGAAGCCGATCTGAACATAAATTATAGCACCTCTGAAGATATGTGGTCAAAGTTCGAAGTACAGTGTAGAGAAAAGGCCGCAAAAACTCTAGGAATATCTAAAGGACCCATTGGAAATGAAAAAGATCCAAATTGGTGGAACGATAAAGTGAAAGCGCAGCTAGCGAATAAAAAAGAACACTTTAAGAAATGGCAAAGCTCTCAACTTGATGAGGACAGAGACCAATATAAAGAAGCAAAGAAATTGGCAAGGAGATGCGTGGCACAAGAAAGGGCAAACAACGATCAAAATTTTTATAATAATTTAGAGAACGCCAAAACCGCGAATGAGGTTCTTAAAATTGCAAAATGGAGACATAAAGCTACTATGGATGTTAAAGTTAATAAATATATAAAAAGCAAAAACCAGACGGTTCTGACAGACAATGCCCAAATAAGAGAAAGGTGGTTCGAGTACTATGAACAACTTCTCAACGAAGAATTCCCAAATGAAGATCCTATACCATACCAACCAATATACGGACCAATACCTGAAGTAGATATGGCCGAAGTTAAACACGCTGTGATGAAAATGAAAAACCATAAAGCTACGGGGACGGATGAGATTCCTGCAGACCTTTGGAAAGTTCTTGGACCGATTGCCGTAGCATGGCTCACCAAACTGTTTAACATCATCTTAGCCACCAAACGCATCCCAGATTCCTGGCGCCAAAGCTACCTGCTACCTTTTTATAAGAACAAAGGAGATGTGGCACAGTGTGAAAATTATAGGGGGATCAAACTAACATCACACACACTAAAAATATGGGAAAGGGTAATAAACAGACGAATCACCAATATGACACAAATATCTCCCAACCAATTCGGCTTCACAGCATCCAAATCAACCATTGACGCAATACAATCGCTAAGGATCATGATGGAGAAATATAGGGCTAACCACAAAGACCTACACCTCGCATTTATTGACCTTGAAAAAGCCTTCGATCGAGTACCCCGAAAATTAGTATGGCAGGCTCTTCGTGCACAACACGTACCCGAATACTACGTTGAACTAGTACAAGATATGTACAGCAATGTCAGCACAAGAGTCAAAAGCTTAGCAGGTGTTAGCGAGGCTTTCGAGGTCAAAGTAGGCGTCCATCAAGGATCCGTGCTGAGTCCGCTGCTATTTAATTTGGTCATGGACTATCTTTCTAGGGATATACAGTCTCCACTGCCGTGGACCATGATGTACGCGGACGATATAGTTCTCGCGGCTGACACTGCGAAACACCTGCAGGAAAGCTTAAATACGTGGGTAAATGCATTAGAAAAGTATGGGCTAAGAGTCAGCAGGACCAAAACTGAATATTTGAGGTGCCCTTTCAACGGCAACAGAGTCCCAGAAACTATCTGCATTGAGAGCACACCTATTCCCGCTGTAGATAAGTTCAAGTACCTGGGTTCTATGCTAACACCTGATGCTAATATAGATGCTGACGTGACCCACAGGGTGAGTGTGGCATGGCAGAAATGGCGATCACTTACTGGCGTGCTGTGTGACCCGCGTATTCCCATAACAACCAAGGGCAAAGTTTATAAAACGGCAGTTCGACCGGCACTATTGTATGGAACAGAATGTTGGACTACCAAAAAGACACATGAACAAAAAGTTCATGCCAACGAAATGAAGATGCTTAGATGGGCAGGAGGTGTAACCCGGCTAGATAGAATCCGTAATGAATATATACGAGGGAGCTTCAAAGTTGCACCAATAGCGGATAAAATCTCTGAAAATCGTCTTCGTTGGTATGGCCATGTTCAAAGAAGGGATAAAGATCATGTGGTACAGGTTGCATTGAACCTACCAGAACAAAAGAAAGGCAGAGGCCGCCCACCTGCAACTTGGTGGAAGAATATCGAAAGAGACCTCAAGAAAGCCCAATTGCCTAAACCGACAGCCATCGATCGTACGACCTGGCGCAGGAAGGTGAGGAGACCCGACCCCAAATGATGGGATAAGGAGAGGAAGAAGAAGAAGAAGATTTGTTGTTATAGCGGCAATAAAAATACATCATCTGTGAAAATGTCAACTGTCTACCTGTTGTCGTTATTAATATCGAGCAAAATACGGCAAAAAATCACGTTTGTTGTATGGGAGCCCCCCTTCAATATTAATTTTATTCTGTTTTTAGTATTTGTTGTTATAGTGGCAACAGAAATACATCATCTGTGAAAATTTCAGCTGTCTACCTATTACGGTTCATGAGATACAGCCTGGTGACAGACAGACACACAGACAGCGGAGTCTTAGTAATAGGGTCCCGTTTTTACCCTTTGGGTACGGAACCCTAAAAAGCGAGCATCGCGGCCGCCGCTCATAATGCTCGAGGGGCCTTAGTATCATAAACAGTCTTTATTTTCAAAAGAAGAAAAGACTAGCCAAATTAAACTAAAGAGTATTCCAAAAGAGCCTTATACCTTAGTTCCAACTTCAAGCTTCTCGCGCGTAAAAATTTGCAGCGGAAATATAACAAATGACAGGCGAGCATCCCAGCCGCTGCTCATAAGTTGCTCAAGGGGCCTTAGTTGTTTAGAGCTCGTCATGGCGGGCTCCACCGAGCTATGAAAAGGCAAGGGTGCTCGAAGAGACCACTCCAGTCGCATATTGCGCTCTTTTCGCCCGGACAAAAAATGGAAACCATCTCATTGTAAGAGCTGTTATTCAAATATAATTTATGTAACGATCTATTTTACTGCGATTTTATAACATTAACAATTTATGAGAATAACATGATTAACCACTATGGACTTCATAAAAGTCCGCAGTCAAATGATGTTACCCATTTTTGGTGATTATGTATTCTCCATAAGAAATGACGGCCTCGAGTGATAGACATAGACACAGACGGATAACCAATTAATGCTTTCTATTTTCCCTGTAATTTATCGTCATCACTTCTCGTAGAATAGGGATGTTGACTTATGAATAAAATGACGAAATACTAATAAAAATCGTAAACATATCAAACTTTTGGAGTAGCTTGTATACCTCTTGGTTTTATATATTGCGTATTATTTGTTTTATGACCCTTCAAAGTTGGGTGGACAAGTCCATTTAAAAAGTATAAAATTTGTTGAAATAAATAATACATTTAATTAGTCCGTAAAATTTATAGCAAATTTGTCAAAGAAACCATTTTGATAAACACAATATTTAATATAGCTGCCGAACAAATTTCCTACGCGTTGCATACAACGTAGGAAGGCGTGACGTCATAACTTGGTAGTCGTATGGAGCGTTTTCGGGTGAGTCCAATTTTGTGCATTTCGAACTGTGATATCTCGGGCAGTTTTCATGCTAGCGTAATAATTCTTATACAAATGTTTCTTTTTTTTTAGGGGTAATTTATGTAACATAAAATAAAAAAATAGTAAGATAAAAAGATAAAGATAAAGATAAAGAAACATTTATTGGCCTAAAAAAAAAATTACATAGTTAAAAGAAGAAAAACAAACAGAAATAACAGACAGAGATTACTAAAAAATAAATGCTACGGGTGTGGCCAAAGGGTAGCTGGCTCAGCTATGCTTTTGCGGCATTGCGCAGAATGCCGCAAGAGCGCTGGTTTTCAGACAGCTCCCAGGACGAAATGGTGCGGTAACACAGTAAAAAGTCAACATGCCTATTGATTTATCTCAGTTGTATGTTCCCCAGTCGGGATGATATAATTCTATAGATCGTGCGGACGAAATCGCGGATCGAAACTAGTGATATTTTTTTTTTAATATCCCCAACGGGATAGTGCTCGCCTTCATCCCACGATGTTAAGTGACGATAAGGCCGAAAGTGTAAGCGCACTACACCCGGAATCCTCACCACTGAGGAACTGGATATCTTACCTCTAACTGCCGGAACACAACATGTTTTAATTTGTTCTTATGGCATCAGACTTAGGTAAGATGGTGTAGCTAGCCAGGCGGAGTTAAAATAAACCATACCACCAATCAAACCGGGTACGAACTGTACACCCTCTTGGCAATCAAACCCGGGACCCCTGCATCTTACACGTGTGGATCACTAGACCACAGAGGCGGTTAGAATATCGTCATAATACTACATACTTCAACTTTTTAATTAAAAAAAGAGCGTGTTTAATTGCTTTCACTTCACTGAAAGCTCGTAAAGTTCAATTTCATAGTTACATCCACCAATATTGATTGTATCAATATTCAAGCGAAACAATCAAAACAGGATTCCCGAGAACACTTCCCTGAGAGAAACGAAGTTCTGTACTCAATTTGTGTTTTAAACATAGCTTTGAGTCATTATTTAGTTTGAAAGCTTAGCTTACCGTTGTCTGAAGGATATCTTCTAATTAAAAAGAAGTTAAAGTCACAGAATTGAATCTAACTTTTGGGATTGGCTGAACCTAATTTAATCTATTAATGTTTGCTTATCGTATTTTGTTGGAATCGTCAGAAATGTTTCGCTCGTATAAAAAAGCCGTTTATATTTTGGATTATATCTTTAAATAAAATACGATCGAGCGTTCTTGAGATTCTATATTTATTTTTGAAATGTTAATTTTTTAGATTTTGAGTGAATTATTTTGAAAAAAAAACCAGTCAAGAGCGAGTCGGACTCGCGCACCGAGGGTTCCGTACAATCATAAATATATTTGGATATGTTACTTTAGTAGAGTCTTTAAAAAAGTAGGATAAACGGCAGACAGGTGGAAGGGCGAACAGGCGGACAATTAATTTACAAATCTTAACCAAAGCTGCTTATGGTGACTGAAAAACGTTTCAGCCACTCCACATTGCAAACTGTTTATATTACTAAGTAGGAACTTATTCTTCGTTTATTCGTACGGCAAATAGTAGGTAGTTATATTAGAACCAGCCACCAATTTATTATTGTAGTATTAGGTTGCGCCATCTCTTGACCGATAGTGGAACTATTTTTTTTCTCTTAGGTTAGCATTTTTAGGACAGCTCCATCTGTTGACTGGTAGTGAAACTAAAAAAATTTTGTTTGTTTTTTGAATTTCTAAAAAAGTGTATCATATTGAGACATCGTTTTATTTTTCCTGTAATCTTTACATAAACTACTGTGCTGTCGCAATAGGCTAAGGTAACCACTTAAGGCTTGCAAAAAGCTTATTTTTAAGTACTCTTTTAGTATATAAGGTGGTACCAAAGATGTGATAACACAGAAATAGGTGATAATAGTGTTGCTTAAAATCAAAAACTTTCTCCAAGGAACATAGGGCGAAAAATGTTTTTTTTTTCGCATTCCCATAGTAAGTCGGTCAGCTGACCAAAACATTTTGTATGGAATTATGTTTTTTTTTCGTTTTTCGACCTAGCTTCCATGGGGAAAGTTGTTTAAGTAGTTTAAGCAACACTATCACCTGTTTCAGTAACATCACATCATTTGGTACCACCTTATACATCGTGAAATTGGAATATTTTTTTGTCTTTATTTACCATTTTAAAAAACACGAATTATCTTGTTTTTTGAACACGATAATTCGTGTGGAAGAGCTATTTTTTTTTTTTGCTGTATCAGAGTTTAGCCCCATAATAAAAGCTGCTTGTAATCACGAGTGGAATCACCCGAGTTGGATCCAAATGATAAAAATTTCAGCGTGTATAAATACAATAATACTGAATATGTATAACGTAGCAACTGAATACGTTGTTCCCATTTCATACCTCATTCGGAGTAGTATAAAAGCTACTCTTGTCAAAAACTGGCATTCATATTTAAATTGCACGCGAGCGAAAGAGCACAAGACAAGCCTAAGTATCATCTCTCATTGTTTTCGGCAATTCGCAACCACAGCAGGCTGTACCGTTGGAAAGACGATGCGGTCAAAGAATGTGCGATTAAGGTTTTTTTTTTATAGTTAAATGGTTTGCTCTTGACCCCAGTCTTGCCCAAAAGCAAAGACAGGGTCTATGATGGAGCGAGCTTGAACAGAAGGTGCTTATTCACTCTGGCCTTGAATAGAGTCAGGTTGTATGCGCTCGGAAACACAGACGCCGGCAGGGAATTCCATTCCATAGCTTAGGTTTAGGTTTATAGACTTTATTAAAAAAAAAAACAAAAAACCGAGTCGACTTGATAACCTCATCCTTATTGAAGTTGGTTAAAAATACTTAAATTAGTCACTTATATGGAAATAAATTTAATTTTTATATGCATCATCACCAAGCAAAAGCGTAGTTGGTATAATATCATCATCGATCACATCATCACCAGTCCTCCTCACCGTATCCGACGACGGCGATTCTTTTGTGATTTAAAAAGTAAAGCTGGTTTTTGTGACGTGCTATAAGGTATTTAGGTATAATATATCCAACAATAGAAAAACAAATTTAATTAACAGCGATTTTGCATTATAATTATAGCGAGACAGTGCGCCCTCAGAGGTATTTATTTAATAAGTTGTTAATAGAAAAAGATTTTAATAAATCTTTTCGTGGAATTTTTAGGGCTCATCATATCATCATCATCATATCAGCCGCACGACACCCACTGCTGGGTATAGGCCTACCCTAAGGATCTCCACGACGCTCGGTCCTGCGCTGCCTGCATCCAGTGGCTTCCCGATACCTTCACCCTCACGTCGGTCCACCTTGTCGGGGTCCTACCCACGGAGCGTTGTCCGGTGCGCGGTCGCCATTCCAGAACCTTTCCGCCCCAACGGCCATTAGTTCTTCTCGCTATGTGTCCCGCCCATTGCCACTTCAGCTGAGCAATCCTATTAGGGGGCTCATAGTCTGTTATTTTTAGAAGGTATTCACTACCTTCCCTCACATTCATTCGGAGAAGTAGATAGCAAATGTGTCATAAACGGCCACTTTTTTTGCTATCTACTTCTAGCAGTGACTACGAGGGAATGTGATACCGGCTAAAAATACTAGACTATGGGCCTTAAAAATTCCACGAGAAGTTTTATTAAAATTGTGTATTAGAATTACAATATTAAATAAAATTCACAGCGGCGCCACTTTCGCTCAGGAAAGCGCCTTAACGCACAAAAATGTGAGGTCTACAGCTTGCTGAGCCACTAGTTTTACAATATTCGTAACCAAGTGATTTAAAAACATTTAAATTATTTAATAATAAGACACATATTCTCGCCGTGTTGCCTTTATAGAGATGTGCACCCGTTCCCACGGTTGTGAGCTTTCATCCCGCTGCGTCTAACAAGTGCAACTTATGTCAATACCACTGTCTGCTTTGCGACTTAATTAACTAAAACAATACGGCTTTTTCGCTGTGTTTTTCCCGCTCAAGTGCATCGCAATTTCGAGCTGTTTCGCTCATTTTAAGTTGGAAGCGTTTTGTTAAAATTGTAAGTTTGGTTGCATTTTCAAAGACTGAATACCTACTTGATGATATGATATCGTATGTTTTGTAGTCCTTTATTGATAGGTATAGAATAGAATTAAGACTTTTAGTCAGTTACCGGTATCCAAAATTAAACTTGCTCACACTCACAACTAAAATATCAAAATTAAAATTAAATTAGTTTGAATTTATTTAATCGTATGATAATAATGAAATAGGCGAAGGAGAAATATACATGTCAAATTGTATAATTATAAATCAATATCCAGGTCGCGGAGCCAATTGATGAAGTCAGGTGGTAGCTCATTCATGTCACTAGTAGGTCCTGGATACGCACGAATAGGGCATCGCTGCACGATGTGTTCCATAGTCTGAGCTTCCTCACCGCAGTCGCAGATTGGGCTATCTGACCATCCCCACTTGTGCCGACAGGCGTTGCAACGACCGTCTCTTTTGAGTTGAGTTTCTTTTGAGTTGTATTGGCTTATAATGTATGTAATTTGTAAAACAAATTAAAACACACAACTTGAAATAAACCAATGTCAACTATTTTGTGCTCTACAATCTAAAAAAGCAACTAAATCGCAAGCTACTGAAATTTGCAATTGCATTCCGGTTCTGAAATTCTCAAATAAGTGAAATATTTACAACGAACGATCTCTCTCGACAGTACACGATTTCAGACGCTAAATTAAATTGTATACTGAATGCAAGTTGTTAAGTCGCGCCATTTGAATTCAGCTGCGTATTACATATTTAAATTATATTGATTTGAGAAATCAAGTTCGTGAATCAATTTTTAAACGTCTATGGAAACAGCAATACATTTAACTATTTAGAAATATCCAAAGTAATCAAAAATATTAGAACAAAGTGTTGAAATACGCACATCAACTTTGTTGCATACAGGTGCTATTTTCATACAAACGAGGTAACTTTGAAGCCTTGGTTTCCTGCCAGGGATGTACTGTGCTGTGATCTGATGACGGCTATCCAGGGAGTGAATGGAGGAGATTTAGATCGCTATACACACCCAACTGATCTGATCAGCATTCTAAAAACGTAATGGACATGTTTAAAAAAACCGGCCAAGTGCGTGTCGGGCCACGCGCCATAGGGTTCCGTAGTTACCTTATACCATACCATATTTAATACCACCTATCATTTTTCGTCTGCAAAAATAACTTTGTTTTTCACAGTGTTGGTATGAATGACAAAGTTATATTTCCGGTTTTGGAAAATGTGCTATATCTCAAAAACTAATTACTATTTCTCGTTCAAACTAATTTTGGTGGAAAGTGTTTATTAAGATCTACAGCATATATTTTTTTTTAGATTTTTCACTCTTTTATTTCAAAAGTTAAAGGGGGACACACATTTTACCACTTTGGCGGTGTATATCTTTCAAACGGTTGACTTTGAGAAAAAAATGTCTAAGGAACCTCAATGTTATTTTTAAAGACCTATCTATAGACTCCCAACACGTGTTGGTTTGGAGAAAAAAATTTTTTTCAGTTTCAGTTCCATGTATGGGGAGCCCCCCCTTAATCTTTTATTTTTCTTATTTTTGTATTAAATTCGTTAAGCGGTTAACAGAATACATATACCTCCCAAGTTTTAACTGTGTAGTCTTAATACTTTCGGAATAAAGTGGCTGTGACATACGGACAGACAGACAGACAGAGAGACAGACATGACGAATCTATAAGGGTTCCGTTTTTTGCCATTTAGGCTACGGAACCCTAAAAACCTCGAAAATAGCATGAAAATGTATGGAAATCCTCAAACTAAGAACTCTGACCCATTAATATTTTTGATTGCTGATCAGATCAGTTGGGTGTGTATAGCGATCTGAATCTACTCCATTCACTCCCTGGATGGCCATCATCAGATTACAGCACGGTACATCCCTGGCAGAAAACCAAGGCTTCAAAGTTACCTCGTTTGTATGAAAATAACACCTGTATGTATCCCTAGACAAAGTTGATGTGTATACATAACTACTACAACTAGTGGTTCTGTAAGCTGTAGATCTCGCGTTTTTATCATTAGGGTTCCGTACCAAAATGGTAAAAAAGGAACCCTTATGGTGTGACTCAGTCTGTCTGTCTGTCTGTCTGTCACATCTGTATATCTCGAGAACTACTAATGGTATCGACTTGAAATTTGGAATAGTTTAAGATGATATTTGTCCAACTATTTTGCAAATAAGAAAGAAATAAAAAAAAATTTTTTTTACAACAGGGACTGAAAAGGGGTCTTAAAAATTTGAAGTGAGGTGACTAGGGCATGTAGGGTATCATATGAAAGAGCGCTGTTTCCACATTTTAAAACATTTTTTCTTTTTTCTTAGGCCGCATAGTTTTCGACTTATGATGAAAAATGTAAAAAAAATACCGTTCCCCCCCCCTTATCTCCGAAGTTTGCAAAGAAAAAAATCTGAAATAATTCTATGTGATAGTAGTTTATGTAAAGATTACAGGAAAAATAAAACGATGTCTCAATATAACACACTTTTTTAGAAATTCAAAGAAACAAACAAAAATTCTTTAGTTTCACTACCAGTCAACAGATGGCGCTGTCCTAAGCATGCTAACCTAAGAAACATAAAATAGTTCCACTATCGGTCAAGAGCTGGCGCGCCCTAATAATACTACAATAATAAATTGGTGGCTGGTTCTAATATACAACGTGTAACAGAAAGGGGGTATCAACCCGAAAGGAGGTCAATGTACTCGTGAAATTGAATACATTCCAGCAGAAAAAAAATTCAAATAAAATAAAAAAAATTGAACTCTCCATACAAAATGTTGTCGGCAAATTCAAATTTTCTATGGAGAGACCAAAAATTTTTTTTCGATTTTAAAAATTTTTTCTCGTGGAAGGTGTTCCGATTCACGATTACATTGACCTCCTTTCGGGTTGATACCCCCTTTTTGTTACACGTTGTATAGGTAATTAACTTAAAAAAAAATTAAACTGTTTATTTATGAATAAATTTTTTACTATTAATACATTTGCAGGCAAAAATTAAAGATTGTGAGGCCCTTGTTGCCCTTCTATTGGTTAGTTAGGTTGGAATTTGGATGTGGATCCGACCTTTTGTGTAGGAATAGATCTTTTAAATAATATTTTTTCAATGCATTTCTAATTTGCATGGTATTTTTATCTATGACTAGCAGCCGCCCGCGGTTTCACCCGCGTGGTTCCCGTTCCCGTAGGAATATCGGGATAAAAAGTATTCTATGTTTTAATCTAGGCTATCTACTATCTGTGTGCCAAATTTCAACCAAATCCGATCAGTAGTTTTTGCGTGATTGAGGAACAAACATCCAAACATCCAAACCCACAAACTTTCACATTTATAATATTAGTAGGATTTTATCTACAAAAATTTTAGGTAGTTCATTTAATATTTTGGGAAGGTTACACATCCATACTCTTTTACCATAGTTATTGGTATATTTAGGTATTTCAAACATGGTGAGATTTTGCAATGTACGCAAGGAAGTTGGTCTTGTGTTGGTTTTTAACCGCTTAATATTTTGACTATTTTCTACGAGTGAGTCCCAACCACCCCGGTGGCTCTGTCCCGGTGGCGGGACCGTTGGGAAAAAAAGTTCCAACCACCCCGGTGATTCGTGTCTTGCTGTTTAACGGGGTGGATGGCACTCGCGAAGTTCCATCCACCCCGGTATTTTATTTAACGGGACGGATGGCACAAATCTTGTATCATGCACCCCGGTATTACGTTTAGGAGAATATAAAAAATATATTATTTATTCTACACCGTAAAATTAGACCCATTAAAAGAAACCAAGATATTTTCTTGTCATAATAATCAGGCTTTATTATGACAAGAAATATAAAATGTTAATGTCCGTGGTTCCAAAAATCAGTCTTCATTATAAAATCAGAGTAATACATATATTATTCTACAAAGTGAATAATACTTAGACAAAAACATGTATATTGTATAAGTATCAGTTCTTATGTGTTAAAGATCACCTCCAACAAAATTTGTTATTTTAATGGGCTTTTAATATTAATACTTAAACTACTAAGAAAATATTATGACTTGTTAATATAGGTACAAAGATAAATATTAATAAAATATTAGAAAAAACAAACACGCCTACAATACAACACTGAGCTCGTTGTAAGGGTATTAATTTTTTCTAGTATTATATATTTATCTTGGTATGTATACTAATAAATTAAGAAAATTGATAATAACATAAGACATACGAACATAAAATAGACTCATTAAAATTAAAAAAAAATGTTTTGCAACTAAAGAAATAATACGCACGTCTGTAAAGAAGAAGCTCAATCAATCACCACGCTTTCATTTTGCACTAACTAGTTAGGTTTAGCTTCCCAGTTCCCACTGAACAAAACAAGGCCAATTTAATGCGTCAGAAAAGATAAGAGCTACGCGATAGTAAGAGAGGTGAATATAATTTATGGAAGGGAAAGTTGTGCGTTCTGAATTGAACTTTATTGTCTCGGTTCAAGAGTCGCTATTTATCTAAATGATTTTGCGGAGTGCAACTTCAGTACGCTATGTAGTTCAACCAATAGGAAGCTTGGTAGGGTACCTGCGATTGCACTTCATAAAAATGCATTGTTGTTGGTGCCGGTGACGTCAGTCGACCTTGAGTGATCAAAGTTATCAGTAGTGTCATATATAAAGGGTGTTAAACTAACACCCTTTATAAATGTCATTTATAAAGGGTGTTAAACTAACACCCTTTATAAATGACACTACTGATAACTTTGATCACTCAAGGTCGACTGACGTCACCGGCACCAACAACAATGCATTTTTATGAAGTGCAATCGCAGGTACCCTACCAAGCTTCCTATTGGTTGGTTGGTAAGTGAAGTGACTTTATAAGTTTTCAGTGTGAAATATTTTTCTTAGTGGATATGTGAGAGAGAGATGCTGTGCACATTATTGAGTTTGAAATTGTTGGATTCCAGAAATAATGGCATTAAGAAGCTCAAGGTTCTAAAGGTCTGACCACTTTAATCTTTATAAAAAGTAACGGTGGTACTGTTCTGTTACGTGCTGGGCACCAAGATATATTAAAAGAAAATTATAAAAATGGAACGGTGGCATGGGAATGTATTTATAGAAGAAAACTGAAATGTAGCGGCAAAATTATGTTGAAAGTAAGTACTTAAAACGTTTTTAAATACTTATAAGCATGTACCATAAAGACAATGGAATAGCAGATACACTTATTACATGTAATACGAGTTCAACCATAGCCTTCTAGGTATATTGTTCAAACCATGAAGTGAGCAGAACGACGACATCGCGGTCAAGCACATGGTATATTAATGTTATAGTTATTTATTTATTCCTATACTTATTATTTATGTTTAAACTACTTAGTTGTAAATTGTGACGTAAGATTATTACAATAAAGATTTTATATTTATTATTATTATTTATTTATGAAAACTTAAGGTTCAAATTGCAGGTCAAATTGTTTGACTTTCTTGGGGGTTGTAAAGTCTTTAAGTTTGAAACACTTTATTGTATTACAGCAAACGTCAACTATGAGTACTTTGCGAGTTATAACGCTCTGAACTCAACTAAATTTAAGAACATTAATGACTTACAAAGAACAATAAAACTTCGAAAATACTAACATTTGATAAAAATATGTTTTCAGCAAATATTTTTCATTTGCAAATCTTTCTAATGATATATCATGCATTGCTAGAGGTGGGGTAGATCAATGACCTAGTTATATATTTTAATAACCTATAACTCCAAAAGTATTAAGAATTGGTATAAAGTATTTTAACAGCAAATATTTGTCTATAAAAGACCATTCTAATGATAACTATATCATTTATTGCTAAAGAGCGTGTTGATCAACTCCCTGTTGAAAAAAATCAACAAAAAATATTATATCTGTGATAGTATTTTTTTCCTGGTTAACATTGATATTTTACTTATTGTTTATTAAAAAGCATTTCAATAAAAGAACTAAATTATTTTCACATTTTCAACCCCACACGATTACTACGAAAAATTTATAGACCTTTTAAAATAGAAATATTTCCATATTTACATTTAGTATTTTATCAGTTGTTTAAGTATTATTTATTTTGTTAGTAAGTTTATCGTACTAAATACTTTGTGTGCTGATTTATAATATCGATAAAGACTGTTTATTACCAATCTGTGATTATTGAAGTCATATTTATAATGATTGTTTGCTAATGAAAATATTTAGGACGTAATTTTTTGCTATAAGGTTTTATGTTACTAGTTGTTAATTAATTATCTTATGTCATAACTGCTTATTATAATTAAACATTTCTACGAATATGTATTTTTTAACTTTGTATAATAATGTATCATTCTACTTTTAAAATGAAGACTGTTTTTTAAAACCGCGGATATTAACATTAATATTTCTTGTCATAATAAAACCTGATCATTACATAAAAATATCTTGGTTTCTTTTAATGGGTCTAATTTTACGGTGTAGAATAAATAATTTATTTTTTATATTCTCCTAAACGCAATACCGGGGTGCATGATACAAGATTTGTGCCATCCGTCCCGTTAAATAAAATACCGGGGTGGATGGAACTTCGCGAGTGCCATCCACCCCGTTAAACAGCGAGACACGAATCACCGGGGTGGTTGGAACTTTTTTTCCCAACGGTCCCGCCACCGGGACAGAGCCACCGGGGCGGTTGGGACTCACTCTTTTCTACAACAATTGCAAATTTAGCTTTATCGAAGACATTCATCACATTACAATACTGGAATAGTTGATCATAATTATCTTTAAGTTTATATTTAATTTTAAGAGGAACAATAGTTTTCAGCAGTCTAATTTGGAGGTTATAAATATTTTCTAGATAAGTCTTATAAGTTTGTCCATAGCTTGAGATACCATAACTAATAACAAAATCGGCTAAGGCCATATATAGCAGTCTTAATGTATTATAAGGTAGTTTATGTTTAAGGATACATAGCTTGGCAAGTATTGCCATTAGCCTATTACATACATGATCTATATGCGGACCGCAGTTGAATTTATAATCAATTTTTAATCCAAGGTAGGTATGTTCCTTTACTAATTCCAGGGGTGTACAATCACAGTGCTTAGGTTGCAGATGCATACACTTATGATCTTGAGCAACGATTCGGGCTATGTGTTTACATTTAAGGTATGGTGAGTGTATATGGAGCAATTTGGTTTTTTCAAAGTTGATAGATAATCCTACATCGTGTGCCCATTTACATAGTCTGTCGAATTCGAGTTGCATTGTATGCTGTGCGACCTCTTGGTTTTGGTGAGCAGTTATGAGGCAAGTATCATCAGCGAACTGGTATACAGAGCACTGCCGGAATAGGTTACACATATCGTTAACATAAACAAGATATTCGGTTGGACCTAAAATTGAACCTTGAGCTGTGCCGCGCAAGGTTGGAATTAAATCACTTTGTTCCCCGGCTATACTTACTGTGTTGAATCTGTTTCGGTGGTAATTTTTAAACAATTCCAGCAGGGGACCCTGTATGCCAGTTTGCTGCATTTTTTTATATAAAGTTTCAAAATTTAAAGCATCAAATTCTTTACTGAAGTCAATCATGACAGCAAGTACATGTTTCTTATCATTTAAATGGCCATTTATTTCATCAGAGAATAGTGATAAGAGTTTGGTTGTACTTTTTTTTTTGAAATCCGAATTGTTTGTCATTAATGATACCATTCCTTGATAAGAACTCATTAATTTCCCTTCCTATGTATTTTTCTATAATTTTGTCAATACATGATAATATTGTAATAGGTCTGTAGTTGTTTGTGTCAGTAAAGCTTCCTTTCTTGTGTATTGGTCTAATAACGCCAATTTTTAATTTATCAGGATAACTTGAACATGTTATGCATACATTTATTAAGTGAGTTAGGACAGGTGTTAAATCTGAGGCTATGTATTTAATATCCTTTGCTCTTATTTTGTCAAATCCTGGACTTTTATTTGCATTGATACTGTCAATTATTTTTCTTAAAGTTTCCTCATTTATTTTATTTAATTTTAGTGAGATAATTGGTGTATTTATATACGAGTTCTCATCAAGAATTGGCACATCACAAGTATTGAGTATTTTTTTTACATTACTTTCAAAATCATAAGCAAATTTATTAAACAAATCTTTAGCCTTCATTCCGAAGTACTTGATCAATATGTCATCAATTGCTTGTACAACCCTACCCGATAACCTATTAATTATTTCCCACATTTTTTTAGGATTCTTAGAGTTATTACAGATTTCTTTTTTCGTTGAGTTATTTCTGGCCTTATTTATTAATTTATTTGTTCTATTTCTATATTTTCTATATAACGATTCGTTTTGTTTATTAGTTAAATCTGACAGATGTAATTTTAAAAGTTCGCTCTTCTTTTTAGACATTTCAATTAATTTGTTACTAATCCAGTCCACTAATCCAATCCACTAACCTACTATTTGCCATACGAATAAACGAAGAATAAGTTCCTACTTAGTAATATAAACAGTTTGCAATGTGGAGTGGCTGAAACGCTTTTCAGTCACATAAGCAGCTGTGGCTAAGATTTGTAAATTAACTGTCCGCCTGTTCGCCCTTCCACCTGTCTGCCGTTTATCCTACTTTTTTAAAGACTACTAAAGTAACATATCCAAATATATTTATGATTGTACGGAACCCTCGGTGCGCGAGTCCGACTCGCTCTTGACCGGTTTTTTTTTTTAAATGGCTGAAATATGATTTTTCCATATGGGGAGATATGTCCAATTACAATATAGAACGATCAGACGTTCGTTTGAGTAAAAGATATTCACTTCTCAAGTTCACGCGCTCACTAGACATGAATTAAAACACTTTTTAACGGATACTAGCGCGGTTTTATTGAAAATACTTTGGTAATTAGTTGGTATTGACCCCCGTGACCAGTTGACCACGGCAGCTGAAAAGGTGCCGAATGGCCGGGAAAGTAAAAAATCAAACCAAATACTAACTAATTACCAAACTACTTTCATTAAAACCGCGCTAGTATCCGTTAAAAAGTATTTTATTTCGAGTTAAAGATGTTTGGAAGGTACCGTAAAAAGATGTCGCACAAGCAAAGATAGCCGATTGGTCACTTTAATCAAATAAGTTCTATCATAGTTCTTAACAATTTTGAACTATTTTGATTCTTGTACGTAATCTTTCACTGAATGAATGATAGCGCCCAGTAACCTTTGTGCAACGATTAAGTATAAAATAAAATAGGTATAGATTATTTCACTATGTGCCTGAGGTATAAACTATCTTTGGAAGCAATTTGCAAAATCAATTCTGACCCGAGCTCTTTCAACGCCTCTGCAATGGAGATTAGCAACAAAAGTTTGGACTATACAAAGCACTAGACAGGTTGATTTTAAAAATGGCAGGCTTTTGCATGTAAGCTTGTTCACACTGTAAGCTATAAATATCAATTTTAAGCAATTGGCGCTTACCTACGTAAAATTTTTCAGAGCAGAAATGGATAGACTGTTTCTATCACTGAGATTCGTGTGAATCTCTTTAGTATATAGTTGTTTTATCGAATATCGAGAGCTCAAACTAGTGATGAAAATGACTCGAGTCTTTTAAGTCTTCTTGCAAAGACTCGCTTTATTTTAACGACTCACGACTCGGCGAGTCTTTTAAACCTTTAGTTTTGAGTCTAAAAACTCGAAGCTCAAGACTAATTTGAGTCGAACTCTTTTACCTCAGGCCTCAAAAGCTGAGTCATTTCTTAAAAGGTTTAAAGGACTTAAAAGACACAAGTCGTGTAGCTTCGGGAGTCGTAAGTCAATGAAAGGCGGTTACCAACCAATATACTGACTGACTGATACATAGGTATCAACAAATTCAGCAATACATATTGTTCTGATTTAAATTAAAAATAAATAAATAAAATGTTTTTATTAGGAATAAATTGAAGTAATAAAAACGAATTAAAATAAAAAAACCTGCTCTTTTGATTTAATTAGATTTCTACAATAATGCTCATCAGCTATCATCGGTGAGGTGGTAATAAATTCAAGGGTTAATCCTGGCAACTACGATTTTGACCTTGGCACCGAATCTAAATTTTTAGAATTTGAATATTTAGGAAATAGTACTTTACAAAACTAGTGTTACCATAAATACTGCACCATATCAGATTTCCAAAAAAACTTAATTGTTCTATTGAAATGGCTGGAGGTCGCAGGCGAGACGGTGAAGGTAATTCATGTTTAGTGAAGTTAAATCAAATTCATGATTGTGCGCCAAATTCAATGAAACTCGCTTTATCAATCACAAGCTATAACATACAGCGATAAATTATCTTACTGAATAACTCCTTTTATTTCAGCATCAGCGATATATTGCAGTAATAAATTTATTAATCAATCAAAATTTGTGTCAAATATCAACGCTAAGCTTAAAAATTTTAAATGTTATTTTTTAATTATTAATTTATTTTTGAAGGAAAACCAACAGCACATACGACATTATTAATGTTAACAATAAGTAGTGGATTGCCAATTACAGGTCTTCACGTTTAGAAATCAAGTAAATTAGTTCCTACGTGTAGACACAAAGTAGTTTTAAAGTGAATAAGTAAAATTTGCATTTATACAAGTACATAGCTATCTACTGTAGACTAATTAACTGCTGTAGATTACGGCGAAACGTTGTTATTTTTCATAAAATACAGATGAAATCGAGCCAAAAATGTTACTACAAATCTACAACTATTAGGACAGGTTAGTCCAATGTTTTTTTAGAATGTAATCAATCAATTACCTGTTCATGAAGCTACCTATATCTTTTCATAATGCTAGGGCACCGGTTTTATTTATTGACAAAAACACCATAAAAAGAATAGACAAAAACACCATATAAAGAACAGACAAAAACACCATATAAAGAACAGACAAAAACACCATGAAAAGAACAGACAATAACATATGAAGGAATTCTTACACAAAGTTTCAGAAAATGGCTTATCGAAAGATTTTATCATTTCTCGGGTGAGTGGGACAGATAGAAATCTCTTATTACTCTGACTTTTACTGAGATAATGTCCCCTTTTAGTTTGTTTTGAATATGTCATTTAAAAAACCCGCCATTGATGCAATTGTTAGTTCAAATTGATTGAAAATATAAATGAGACCGTTTCTTTTCGTGCCATCTTTAGGGCCCCCCCAGACCTACCGGTTTCCGTTCTTTGCTTTGCTGTTTGGCAATGGACCGCCGGCCAAGAGGCTCATTTTCAATCTATCGCATATTTTCAATCTAAGTACATTTCACATATAAGAATGTTCTTGTGAGCTTTGTTCCTTAAACTATCGTTATGAAAACACAAAAAATAGTTCAGATAGGTAATGATGACACCCTGTTCACAATTTATATAAGTATGCGATCGATTTATTTTTAGCAATCGGAGACCATGTTCAGGGTGGCATATCTCACAGAATCTTCCTACTTCACAACACCAAGCTAATGGCTATCTTGCCAAATTGGTCTGGTCCAAATATGCGATAGATTGAAAATGACCCTGGTAGGCCGGCGGTCTAAACAGCAAGTAGAACAGCAAAGCAAAGAAACGAAACATGGTACAACCGTTGGTTTAACTGGTACGACGGGGATTTTTTCCCCGTTGGACTAACTCTTCCGTGATACTAATAAAATCATTTCCTGTGGTACAACTAAACAAAGTCAAGTAAGATAAAGTTAAGCGAAGAGGAAGGAAGAAGAAGAAGAAAATAAGGAAGTGAAATGGAAAGGCAAGACAGTAAAGTGAAGAAGTAGTAGTGTAAAGTTAGTGTTAATCAGTGCAGTATAGAGAGTGTCAAGGTTCAGCGCCGTGAGACTACGTCGCTCGGAACAAGACTAAGTTACTCAAAAGGGCGGACTGCGAAATTTGGAGGAAGACCGCGTACTCGGAGGAAGACCACGTCTAGTGGAAAAGACTACGTCATTCGGAGTCCGTGGGTGTGAATTGTGTTATTAAGAGTTGTGTGGGTAAATAAAGCGTTGTTAATATAGAAGATCCTTAGATCCTATAGAAGAAGAAGAACGGGGCCAGTTTCTTATACCGTCAGTACTAAAGATGGTCGCATACAGAAGCGCTTATAGATCAAATAATATTGTCAAAAAGTCGCGCCATTCGCTGAGTTAAGTCGTTGATGAATCAGATAACACTAAACGACCCAACTCCGATACGCTGGACTCTAATAATGATGAGTCGTCTTTTGATAGTGCGGAGGAGGAGGTGAACGAGGGCTCGGCGACACCGCCGTCGTCAGCATCCCCGCCGTCAGCGCTGTCATCCACAAATACCGCGGCCAATTCGCACATTGAAAACACTCGCCTATCAAACAGGGCAGCTGCTTTGGGTTGCCGAGAAAAAATTACGAAAATGCACTTTTAATATAAACCGTTAGGTATACTTACTTTATACTTTAATGTAGCATTTAATAGTTAAGTAAAATTATTATAATTACTATTGTAATTATTCTTTTTAGAAGGGAAAAGTGTTATGTATAAGTTATCCATTCCTACCCTCGCTTTGTAATATGTGTGTGGTCCCATGCCTCAGAGGCTAATAAACGAACAGTCTACGCTCAGCCGTTGTTTCAATAGTACAAACCTATCAGTTTCCTTCCAATCCCGTTACTCACTTCCGTTATCTTTAATAAAATTGACGAATGGTTATCCTTCGTGTACCCTTCATATAGTGCGAGTAACACTTATTAGTTAGTAAATATTAAAAAAAAGTATTATAGCCAAAGCTTTGCTTTGCCATACTATTGTACAACAAGCCTAAACAGCCAACGCCGATCGTCGCCTTCCCGTCTAAAGTGACGGAAAAGAAAAAGAGGTCACTGAAAAAAAATAACGACCCAACGTCAGCCGTTGCGCTCTTTAATTACGTAATGGTTTTAATAATACTAGCTCTAATGAAGCCGCTAATTTAAGAATCATACCGTGGGGACTCGGAATTAAAAATAAATTTATAGTGAATGTAAATTCTTAATTTGAATTTTCATGGGTGGTGCTGTAAAGCCGGCCATTTGGCGAGAAAGTTAGGCGAGTAGATTCATCTTTTTTCTTTAAATTAATGAGGTTATATGCGCCGTTTTTTTTTCTTTTGTTGATTTATTTAAGGCTTTGCCTGTGTGATAATGGGTATAATTAATGAAACATTTCAAGTATTATCCATTGACCATCAGCCATTTTTGATGTCCCCACTGCTGGGGCACAGGCGTTCCTTTTGGGTGGATAAGGAGAATGGGCCATAACACACCACGCGGGCCCAATACGGATTGGTGGGTGTTAAAAACTGCTAATGCACCAGGGAAAACGGCTTAACATGCCTTCCGAGGCACGCAGAAACTCGAGATAATAAATTTTTAGTCACCCATCCCATAACCGACCCTTGGGCCAGGCGGAAAACCACTGCGTCATCGAACTCCTCGATACTATCCATACCTGGGTGGGTGTTTGTAGTTCCATCGTTATCTCTGATAATTCCATAACACATGTTCTTTGGAATCAGAGCAATGTATGTTGTCTTATAAAAAAAATACCTACAACAAGATCAGCCCCTACTCAAATGGCCAATATTCTAACGTTTGAACGCTACGCTTACAACTAAAGCTTAAGGCTGCGTTCAAACGATAACACACGACCCGACCTCAACCCGAACTCAACTCAAACTCACCTCAACCGCAGCCCACCTTGAAATACATCGCTTACAATTTTGAGTCTTATGACACTCTTGTGTAATGTTCAGGTGAGTTTGAGGTGAGTTCGGGTTGAGTTTGAGTTGAGTTCGGGTTATGTTCGGGTTGAGTTTAAGTTGAGTTCGGGTTGAGGGCGAGGCGTGTGCAGTTGCATCGACAAAATATAACGGAGCTTATTAATGTGTTATAAAACTCAAAATTGTAAGCGCTGTATTTCAAGAAGACGTGGGCTCCGGTTGAGTTGAGTTCGAGTTGAGATCACATGTCACAAACTTATGTAAATCACAGACTTTGATGTATTGTATCGAATTGACAAGCTTACGGCACGTAATTTTATAGTTTATTGCTTATGTTAAAGTTTTATTAGTAAGAGTAGTGTTCAATTTTCCAGAATACTAGGGGATTGAGTTTTGTAAGAACAAAAAAAATGGAAAAGATAAGGCATTACAAACAAGACGACTGATTCCGTCTGACACTTAAGGCTGTAGAGTTGCATCACGTCCCATTTTTTAATTTTCAATACAAATGATCAAAACAACTCTGCGCGAGCCGTAATGAGGGCGAACTTTGAAAATTCCTATTAAATTATTAAATAGATATAAGTATATACAAAACACACAATAAATTAGACAAAAACATCATTATTCCTAAGAAAAATTAAAAATTAGATTATGTAAATACCAGTAAAAAAAAAATGTCAAAGTGTACCAATTTGAGCATTTGTTAATATTTTATTTCTCTGTGATTTAAAGCATTTTTTAAAATTTTCTCTCTATATAGAACTACTTGACAATACAAACAATAAGTGAAAAATTAAATATGAGTCGTATTCTTATTTGTTACAGCAGAAACGTTTTTGAAAAATACCTCTGACAATCAAATTTGAAATTCCACTTGAGCAGATTGTCTTCGTTTTAAAATACCTGAGAATTTATTATGTTTTTCTCTCTATATGGCACTAATTTAAGAATTTTTCTTCCTAAAACTAAAGTTTACATCAATAATAATGCTTTCATTCTTTAGATAACTTCATTGGAAAAACACGAATTTCGTTGAAATGCAAATATACAGCCTTAAGATTACAAATATAAAATAAAATAAAGGTAACATTATAAAAATTGGAAGCCCTTACAAAGAAACGGAATTAAGAAAGTGATACAAATGTATTAAAGTTTAAAATTTTAATTTCGTATCGAATAAAGCTGTAGCCAAATGGAATCCTTAAACATATCTAAACATATAAATGCTTTAACACCAAAAGCTTACGTCAGCAAATACATCAACACGAAATATTAACGCAAATTATAATCTGTATATTCAAGACTGTCTCTCCTCTCATTTACACCAGCTTACCTCCTTATTACATTTCCAGCTGTGGATTTATTTCCTTGAACGTCAAGCGTGAAGCTTAGTAGAATCCCCTTAAATTAAATCCTAAGCATGATAAATCTGCTGCCATTAAAATATTCAAAACGTTGTTCATAAAGGACTTAAGTGTGACTCGTTAAAATCCAAACTACGGTCTTTTTGTAATCTACTTGATTGGGGTTTATTAGGAACGTTGGAAGATCGATTTGAATAAGTAATTCGAATCGCGAACGGATTTGATAATTTCGCCCGTGGATTTGAGTTAATGCCGACGAATTAAAAGTTCGTTTTGAACCGTTTCGGTTATGAGGGAAGTCGTTTCTTACCCTTTTTTGTTGCAATAACGATTTGGAGAGATTTGTCTTTTGTTATTTTACTTTTTTTTTTGTAACATATGTAGAGTACTTTTTGCAAATATTTTGCTCACATCTTCGTTACCTTTATGACTGTGATTTAACTATACAATTACAAAATTACCCCTAATGCCGAACATGGTAGATACCATCAAACTAAACATTTTTTACCATGGAACCAACTCTGAAATCGCGAAAAAAATCTGCTGTTTCATACATTTTGATATTTTCGTAATTATTTTTTGTATGAAACAGCTGTTTTTTTCTTGATAGCTAACTACATGTTTTAAATAGAATTTTTACCCAAGTCTTCACATAAATAATTTAATGCATTTACCGTCTTTACTTATATTAATAATTTAAAACTTTCCCGATTAAAAAAAAACTATTATTTTACGTAGATTCTATACTACACATTAATGGCAGTCGTTTTTGAAAAGTCAAGATATTTCAATAATGTATATATTTTTTCCACCTTTTTACAAAATTTGTATTACAATCTTATTCATCCTACTTATTTTAGGGTCAGTAAATATAACAGCTGGTACATTATACTGGGAAAACCCGTGCCATAAGTACCAGTAACCTTCCATTTGCACTATTAGATTAGAATTTTTAAGATAAATTACACTGAATTAAATAGACATTACGTATTCAATATCATGTATTTATGATGAAAGCTTTTAGCAAATAAACGTGTTATCGTAATTGAAACTAGCATAAACCAACATTCGAATTACTATTCAAATAACGGCATGAACAAACGGTGCGCATGAACAGACAAACATTCTATCAATTTGTGCATGTTATGATATCTAAACCCAAATTACCTATCAATTTCGATGATAAATTTGATGTTCAATATATTTGCTATTAGGTTTCAGTGATGATGTTTATTAAAACGAAAAGTTTATTTTAAAATTTGAATTGTATTAAAACACTTACATAGTTAGTTTAGTGTTTTTATTTTTCTTAAATCCTACCCAAGGATAGAACTACTCAACTCTCTACGTCTCTACTTCAAATGTTCAAGAACCCTTTTCAGTCCCTATTGTAAAAAAGATATTTATTTTTTTATTTATTTCTTATTTGCAAAATGGTTGGGCAAATGTCATCTTAAACTATTCCAAATTTCAAGTTGATACCATTACTAGTTCTCGAGATATCCACCTGTGACAGACAGACAGACTGAGTCACATCATAAGGGTTCCTTTTTTACCATTTTGGTACGGAATCCTAAAAATAACTGCCCTACCAAAACGAACTTTAGGGACAACCTTTAACCTAACCAAAAGGAGTTAGGTTAGGTTTCTAATGTTACCTAAACATTCAAAGTTCAGACATTAATAATTTATACATGCAACACAGCTTCTGACTACTGATGCATTTTACACAATTTTACACAATTGCATGGTACACAAGTAAAAGAATATTTAGTCAGGCAAATATGAACAATTTTGTTACAGAATTAAATAAAGTTGATTTTACTGAGATTATTACACTAGATAAAAATGCTAACGAAAACTTTAAAGCATTTGACAATTCTGTACAATTAGTTTTAAACAAAACAATACCAATAACTAAAGTGAAAATAAAGATAAAAGTTAAAAAAAGATGGTTAACTTCGGGAATAAAAAGGTCATGTAAAAATAAAAGACTACTAAAGCTATTAAATTCTAAAACTAACAATCCCATACTCAATGAAAATTATAAAAAGTATGAGAAAATATTAAAAAAGTCAGTGACTACGTCTAAAAAGTTACAGAATATAAAAAGGTTAAAAAAATCAGACAATATAATTAAAACAATGTGGCAAATAATTAAAGAAAGCACTAATAAACTCCCTTGTAAAGAAAAAAATAATATAAAATTAAACATCAATAAGTCAGTGGTAGAAGATCCGACAAGTGTAGCTAATATATTTAACAATTTTTTTATCTCTGTTGGAGGTGCTGACGACGTAAATTACACCAAACCACCATCAGGACGACCTGTGCTCAAAACATCTGAGAACTCAATGTATCTTGGACAAGTAACTGCTAAAGAAATAGAAAAACATATTAAAAGTTTAAAGAATAAAAAAAGTTTTGGGTATGATTATATTCCTCCTGTTTTAATAAAAATGTGTGTTGACAAATTGGCCCCACCCTTATCTTATCTCATAAACCAATCTTTTGCTGAGGGAATTGTACCAGATATGCTGAAACTAGCTGTAATAAAACCACTTCACAAGAAGGGCGATAAAAAGGATTGCAACAATTACCGTCCAGTGGCTCTTTTGTCAACTTTTTCTAAAATCTATGAAATCGCGATGGCAACTCGTTTGTACTCCTATTGCGAAAAGTTCAATATATTCAATAATGCTCAAAATGGGTTTCGAAAGAACAAGTCAACATCTCTTGCAGTTTTCAATTATGTACAACATATGTTAAATATAATAGATAGTAAAAAGCATGCATTTGGGTTACTCCTTGACATGAGTAAGGCTTACGATCGAGTTTTGTACGATATCTTATTAAAAAAACTGAATGGTATAGGAGTGAGAGGGCCGGCTTATGATTGGTTTGTATCTTACCTAAGAAACAGAACTCAATACGTAGAGATAGAACACTATGATTGCGTTACAGGAAATATTAGCAGAGTCCAATCACAAAAAATAAATATCACTAAATCGATACCACAAGGAAGCGTACTCGGTTGTGTACTATTTCTTTTATATATTAATGATCTCCCAAATGTTATAGATAGTCCATGCACATTATTCGCCGACGACGTATCTATATTAATCCCTTGTACAGATGATATCGATTTTAACGTAAAAGTAGAAAATATATTAGTAAAAGTAGAAAACTGGCTAGCCGATCACAACCTTAAAATAAATTTTTCTAAAACTAAACTCATGCAGTTTGGACCGCATCAAAGAGAAAAATTACAAGTAAATTACGCCTTTCAGAATATCAAATTAGTTTGCGTAGATTCTTACCCACTGCTAGGGATTAGTATTGATTCCAATATAAACTGGAAAAATCATATCAAAAATATTTCTGCAAAGCTATCTAGATTCACTTACGCGTTATACGAGTTAAAAAAGTCCACCGACAAAAAGACTGCTTTGAATGCATACTACGCATACGCACACGCGTGGCTCCAGTACGGCATAATCTTGTGGGGAAATAGCGTAGATTCCATAAAAGTATTCAGACTCCAAAAGCGATGCCTCCGAATAATTGTAAATATAGACGAAAGAACTAGCTGCAGGTCATACTTTGAAAGTGAAAAGGTACTAACTATCGCATGTTTGTATATATTAGAGTTAAGTATTTTCGTAAAAAAGAACACCCACTTATTCCCCCAGCAGGAACGACCCAAAAATTTAAGACCCCAACAAAGATTAGCTCCCCCCACTTCAAAATTAACTTTAGTACACTCAGGTCCTTTTGCAATGGCTGTTAAAATCTATAATAAAATACCCGATCAAATAAAAAAAGAAAATAACATAATCAAATTTAAAAAGTTATTCAAAGATTTTTTGTTAATTAATAGTTTCTACACTTTACAAGAGTACTATGATTATAAATAAACAATGCAGATATTTATAACCGTCCAATATACGATATCTTATTTTGAGTACCTATGTAAGTAAGTAGCGAATAGTTAGTTTTAAGTTATAATTTAATGTCAATTTGTTGAAAAGTTAAATTCATTTATTTTTCATTTTTTAATGTACCTTTAGGTTTGTTTTTTATTTAATTTCTAAAATAATGATAATGCTGGTTATTTATTTTCTAAACCTAATTAGGTTATTTCTTAATTAAGAACTATTTTATGTTGCGATACCCTAGACAGGGTTCATGTTCTGGTACTGTTTTCTAATGTGTACACCTATGTTAACCACATGATTGCAATAAAAAGATTTGATTTGATTTGATTTGATTATCATTAAAACCTTTACCTTCCACTGGTAGGAAATCTGGGTATCTACACGGTAAAATTTTAAGTACTATCTAAAAATGAAATGAGTGTATCTCTTCCTTATTCTAATCGGGATGTACAGTTAAAAGTTTCAATAATTAATAATTGGTCAAGATATTGAGGTTTGTTAATGTCCCGAAATTTTACTGATTTCTGGATTTAGAGTTCATTCATAGAATTACACGCGCGTAATCAAAAGAGACTATCTTGTTTATCTACGTAAATAATGAAAATAAGCGTCCCCGCTGACGGGCGATTAATCGCTGACCGATTTTTTGTCGCTGAGAATAGGACATACGGAGTTCTATACGTAAACGCCCACGAGCTACTTTTTGTAGCTGCGATAAACGCGGCGTTAATCGCGGCGCTTTTTTGTCGCTGGCTAAGTAAAACCTTTGTTGTGTCATTTAGCGGGCGATTATCGCCGCGATTGACGCCGCGTTTATCGCAGCTACAAAAAGTCGCCCGTGAGCGGTGACGCTTATGAATCTACGCACGCGTCTTGCTATATTGTGTGAGTTCGCCGATCAATCAAGATTTTTTCCGATATTTTCAAACGATAATTTTTTTAACTGCACGTTCATATTCAGAAACGTGGTTTGATATCCCCATATAATTTTTAGATATACTTAAAAATTAACGGTGTACTATAGGGTGACTTTTTGAAGAGTGTACTTTTGTGGTGTGGCAGACCGTCAACTGAACAACTTTGTAATTCTTTTTCTTATCGAATGAGGATTAGTGGCCACCTCTGGTGTTAGAGTTTATCAGGCCGCCTGTAAGGCCTCTGACTTGGCTTAACGACTGTTATCAGATGGCAACAGCCAGGACCGACGGTTTAACGTGCCCTCCGAAGCACGGAAGCGCTCAGTTGTAATGCCACTTAACGGTCACCCATCCGACACCTGACCGGACCGAGCGTTGCTTAACAAACGTAATCGAGTACGATCAGTCTGTCAAGTTCCGCCATGAGCGCTTTGTAATAAATAATCAGCTATTCCATACATTTTGGTCGACTAGATATTGACATTTTCTATGGAACAGCTGATTATTTTTTTGCTTTGATTAAGTTGGTCCCATAGACAAAGTTGTTCTGTTTGACGGTCTAAGCGACACCACAAAGGACATGTCCCATCGCGCCTATGTCATTTGCCTCACCATTCTCAAAAAATGAAAGTCTATCGCGTCTTCATAAAAGTAGTATGTCAGAGTAGGTATTTTACTCTAAAATCAGATTAATAATTATTTTCTGCATTAAAAAGTAGGATTTTTAAGTTAAAACGCTTTTATATCACAATTTTTTATCATGATAGTACTATTTAGTTACATTTTTTTCACAAAATACTTCAGAAAACAACTTAATGTTTTTGTAATTGTTTTTCTAAATATAAAACAATTCTTGACTGATACTATACCTAAATAAAATGTAATTAGCACTTTTTAATTATGAAAGTAATTAAATAAAATGAAACTGGGGCAACGCTGGGACATCTTCTTTGTTTATTGTTCAAAAAACACTCTGTATATAATATTCAGTAAGTAATCCATTTTCAATATTGATGTTAGTGCCTTTTATATTTCACACAATAGCTAACCACGAACGTCAAACGAATGCAATTCCGGTAATGGATGCCAATAAATCAAACGCACTCACTTACAAAGAGAAATATCAGGAAAATATTTACTAAAACAATAGTAGAACAATGTTATAATACAGATATGTATTTAGTTTCGATGCCGACTCCATTGAATTCTATGTTTCTCTTAAGAGATCGAGATGTCTGTGATAGGCGGAGCAAAAAGCTTTTAAAAAAGAAATACTAAACTAAATTATGCGGACTTTAATACAGAAATCAGTTTTCTTTCTTGTTAAAATATTGATAATTCACAAGATTATTTGTTCCCATAAAATCGCTCTTCTGTAAAGTTGAAAAAAATGGCATTTCAAACAAATAGCCCGGAACCCGTAGATATAATACCTACGGTAATACCGTAAAACCCTATAACTTTGCCTGCTTTTGAGAGTTTATTTTTAAATTTTTGCCAATACATTGTTTATATTTCAATTAAAACGGTTGCATGTTATGTAATCAATGACAATCTTCTTGTCTATGGTTGCAATAACTATGTACAGTGAGAAAATTGAAAGAAATTGACGGTTGAAAATCCAGGCGAAGTTGAGTAGCATTTCCTAACTTCGCCTACCATCGGAATTAAGGGTACTTACTGGGATTGGCAGCATTAAAACAAAAGGGCTTAGCTACTATATGCAGTCGCATAGGAATATGAACCATATTTCAATAATGCTAAAGTATTTTTTATTTATTGTGAAGTAGGCGAAGTTTGGTTGCGTTTCACCAATAAAAATACAAATCTCAAGGTTGGTTAACACTAAACACAAATTTAATAAAAAAAGAACAAATTTTCATAACTCTATGATAATCAAAAAGTAGCTAAATGCTCTATTGCAGCAATAAAACAACGAATCTAGCAATATATAGTCAGGTGAAGTTTGGAACTCTTGTGTTTTTAAACTGTTACCTAACATTGCCTGATAAAATAATATCTTGTATTTAGTTAGCTGACTATATGGTACAATGCACAATATAAATTTTAAAATCTCAACTTTTCCATAGACAGTAGAATGCAGTTTTGCCACAACAAACGAGAGATTATTACCCAATTCAAAAAAGTAACTTAGCCATTTAATTTCCCGAGATATGGAAGTTTCTTTTTTTAGGCAAAATTTAGTTTAGTAGGCTAAGTTATAGGGTTTCACGGTCCGCAGTATTTATTTATGTCAGTGTTGTAATACTAAATACAATACTGATATAAAATCCGAGCTATTGATTAAATTATCACCTGTACTACTAAGAGCACGTAACAATTTTATTCAACCTCGGCTTTCAATAATTAATATCTATACACGTTGTGTCAACTGAAATTTAAAGCCAGTAATTTTTAAACTCAAAACGACAAAAAAATCACAGAATAAAAAAACATATTATTTGAACGGAAGTTAATACTTGCGTATTTAATGATAAAATAACATACTTACCTACATAAATAGATATGGCTCTAGAGTAATAAAGCGAATGATAAGAAATCAGCCATAAACGCACGTTATCGCTCCGCTTATCACTAAGAGACAGTTAAATGTCTCACATAAATTGTTGTGTCCGAGATAGGAAAATTCTCATACCGTTAACGTCAAAGTATTTTCAGCAAATAATTCAAAAGTTTTGCAGATAAAATTCTAATTAACCAGCCATAATTTAAAATGTGGCTTTTGTATTAAAAGCAGTGGAGAACACTACTCGTTTATGTATAAATACTTGCATTTGTGGATTAAATTAAATTATTTTCTTGCATGTATTTTTCGAACAATACCTCTTCACTTTTCAATAATACTTACAGTTAATTAAAAATTTACCGTAATATATCATAATTGAATCATTTTAATACATTAACTCGAATCGTGATTTTTCTTTTCTAAGTATAAAATTGTGAGAAGTGTCCTTCCTACTTAAAAACGTACTACTGTCTTCTTGACTTGACGACTTAATATGGGTAGCTTTAGTATGTCATGCTCACTTTAAACATTTCTGCGGTGGTGTCGTGTGAGGCGGGTCGTTACGTTCCCTCAAATATGGTTGAGCGAAGCGTTGGCTGGTTCATGCGTCATGCTCGTGAACGAGTGCTACCAGTGGGAATGGGTTTGCTTCTGACTACCTACCTATCTTAACGCATATTGAATTGTATGTTGATTGTAAACTTTGAATTTATCTTGAACCCTGTAATTTGATTTAGTAATTTGAAATTTATTAGGAAATGAGCTAATTAAATAATTTTATTAATTTGTTAATCTTTGTTATTATAAAGTCTGGAAACGACATACTTACATATAGAAAAGGACAAAAGGTACCTTTCACTTTTCATCCAGATAATAAGGACTGTTCCCGATGGATAAGAAAAACAACTGTTCACGCAGACGAAGTCGCGTGCGGCCGATATTTCGGTAGTTATGCTCATGCTACGGGGGTTGGATATTTTTTATAGGTAGATAATATTTGTGCCTTTAATGCACCAACATTCACGGGAGTGCCACAAATCGTTCAGTAGCGAACTCACAATTTGTCTTGCCGTACAGTTCCACTGCACCGGACCGGAATGGAACTCTACAAAGAGTCCAGTACACCGGCCAAAGTTGAATAAAATCAATAATATTTATGTAACTGTGTTCGGATATTGCATTAGCAAAGTCGTGGTTAGCAAAATATAAGTAAATATATTTATTTTTACTGTCTTGATTGTATATTGTAATCATGATGGGGTATTTACATGGCTGACTAAAGCCGCACAACTTTCGCCTTATGCCAAAAATCAACTGTTAAGCCTAGGCCGTGGGTGACTGAACAAAATTATATGATCCGGTGACCAAAATTGGAACTACGTTAGTATACAAGGTCCTTCTTAAATAGTGCACATAATTTTAAGAGGTCAATGTACTCATACATACAAACAACTTTTACTATGAGACCAAAATTTAAATCGCGAAAAAAAAAATCAGCTATTCCATACATTTTAATCTATTTGATTTTAAATTTTCTATGGAACAGCTGATTTTTTTTTTTCTCGATTTCAATGTTGGTCTCATATTAAAAGTTATTTGTATACATTGACCCCTTAAAATTATGTGCACTATTTAAGAAGGAACTTATATACTGTAACCTAGGTTACGCCATCAACTACATAGACGACAGCAACACCAACACTTGCAATTCAATTTTGGAATCGACTTGCTAGGTGACTAAAATAGACCCATGTAAATAGCCTATAATCGTAATTTATGTCTGCTAAAAAACGTACCTGTTATGTTAGAGTAGTGAAGAAATGTGACGGTTCAAATTACTTAGTTTAATTTGATGCGATTGATTACATAAATAGTATATTGACTTTTAATAATTATCCTACTATACTACTTATACTTAGGTACTTGTACATCATCATCTCAACATTTATTTTCAAGAAAATAAGTATAATATCCTCTCTGAGGAGCTCGATGGAGCAGTGGTTTAGCGCCTAGCCCAGCGATTGCGGAGGTTAAACAACTTTCGCAAGGGTCGGTCATGGGATGGGTGACCATAAATTTATTAACTCGAGCTCCTCCGTGCTTCGGAAAAAAGGAATCAAAATAATTTATTCAGTCTAGGCTGTTACAAGCACTTGTGAATGTCATAGAAGCTACGCCATCGGTTCGCAAACCCTAAGCGGGAGACCTTGTAACGAGAAGAACCGGCAAGAAACTCGTCAAGGGCTGCTTTTTTCTCCCTGTATATTTCATACAGAGTCGTCAACATTGAAAAATGAGCTCCACGTTTAAAGTGAGGTCATTTTCCATCACAATAATTAACAAAAGTTTGCACACAATGGGTAGGTAGGTTAAAATTAAATATATCTACTACATTCAGATAGGTAAATATGAGAGTAAATAACTTTCAACTAGTTGAGAAATCACTCTGTCTGCTACTCGAACCAAAAAACACTTGATGCAAGACATAAAAAGTAAAAACGCAATTCTTACAATTCAATATGCGTTAAGATAGGTACTCAGAAGCAGACCCATTCCCACTGGCAGCACCCGTTCACGAGCATGACGCATGGACCAGCCATCGCTTCGCTCAACCATATTTGAGGGAACGTAACGACCCGCCCCACACGACACCACCGCAGAAATGATTAAAGAGAGCATGACATACTTAGGCTACCCATCCTAAGGCACTGAATTGAAAACTAATATCCAAAAGCTTTTCATAGGCCTTTACTTACAAAACTATAGACGAAAAAATACGAAAAAATATTACGAAAGCAAAATAATCATTTTAGTTATCACCAATAAAAAAAGTGAGAAATCAAAACAAGGATTAGTTATCAATTTTATGTTTTGAGTAAGAAGTGCCATACAGATTGATAATATAAAACATGAAGAAAAAAAATATATATGCGACGCCCTTAGTACAAGCAGACAGAAGCAGACCCATTCCCACTGGCAGCACCCGTTCACGAGCATGACGCATGAACCAGCTATCGTTTCGCTCAACCATATTTGAGGGAACGTAACGACCCGCCTCACACGCCACTACCGCAGAAATGTTTAAAGTGAGCATGACATACGAGTACTAAAGCTACCCGCATTAAGGCGTCGAGTCAAAAAGCTTACAATACGTTTTAAGTAGGTAGGACAATTCTCTCAATTTTCACATAGAATAGAAAAATCTACGACCAAGCTGTTTTATCAATTAAGTAATCTTTAACAGTATAGTATCCTTTTTTGAGAAGACAATTCTTTACATGAGTCTTGAAGTTTTCAAATGGTAAATCCAAAATATTACTTGGAATTTTATTATAAAACTTTATACCAAGACCTATGAAAGAACCACGGATTTTTTCCAATTTATACTGAGGCATTACAAGTTTGTCTTCATTTCTGGTGTTCCGATTGTGCCAACCACTATTTTTTGTATATAAGTTAATATTGCGACGCACGAAAAGTATGCAGTTTAATATAAATTGTAATGCTACTGTCAATATACCAATCTCTTTGAATCTATCCCTAAGAGATGTTCTAGAACTTAGTTGATAAATAGCTCTTATGGCTCGTTTTTGTAAAACAAAAATAGCATTTATATCGGCTGCTATCCCCCACAATGCAGGAAGGCACGTTAAGCCGTTGGTCCCGGCTGCATTTGCAGTCGTTAACACCCACCAATCCGCATTGGGCCCGCGTGGTGGGTTATGGCCCATCCTCCTTATCCACCCATAAGGAAGGCCTGTGCCCCTGCAGTGGGGACATGGCTGATGGTCAAGTATAATATCCACTGCTGGGAATATGCATAGAGTAGATGTAGATTTTTTCTGAGAATACACTGCCACATTATCCCTATCGGCTAGGTTAATTTTAGTCACCTGTGACGGTCAACTTTAGACACCTAGCAAATCGCTTGTAAAATAGAATCGCAGGTGACACATTGGCGATGGCATTCGCTCTCGTCTATGAAATCGATGACGTAACCTAGGTAACATTATTAATGTAATAACTTTAGTTCCAGTTTTGGCAACCAGATCATTAAGTTTGTTCAGTCACCAGCGGCTAGGCCGAATTGCCTTTTACACAATTTTCGGAGTGTGGAAAAAATCGTGCGGCTTTAGTTACGTGTAAATACCACATTATTAAAAACCATCAATAATTAATGTATAAAATCAACACCTTTAAAATTTTATAGGATGTATTGAAAAAGCCAGCGAACTAAAGCTATGGAATAAGCATTCCGCTCAAAAAATGGTACCACACGAAAAGTACAACTAAGTGGATAGAGCTAAAAATGCTGGTATTTTATTATGCAGCACAAAGCGTCTGAACACTGACTGCTTATTAGCGACTGTAATTTGTATACTTATAGATCTTTTCTGTACTTAAACGGAAAAATAAGATACGTTATTTCTGCATCTTTTTACTGCCTTCTTTGCATCTTTTACACCGTTTGACTATAAAAGACGTCATTTCTAATAAACTCTCCCTTTCTATCTTTTCTCTACAATATAAACTGCAATTTATTGAAAAGAACACTAACGTCAGTCACCGGGTGCGTGGCTGGCCCGATTAAAGATGAGCGGGTTGTACTTTTTCGGCCCCGTGGTGCCATTTTTTAAGCAATATTTGTTTGCAATTGCACGTCCATAGATTTTAGTTCGCTGGAAAAAGCACTAAGCCTGTAATCACAGGGCTTATCGTTTACAACAGTCTATTGTGTTTAATGTCTGTTGTGCTATGGTTACCATGATCTGTGTAAAATTCTGGACATCATTAAAAAACGTCATACATTATGGGGCGTTTACACTTATTTCCAAGCAAATCGTAAACCTAATTTCTATGACGTGACGATTCGGTTTTACAAGCGATTGTCGATAAAAAGTCCTTGTCTACTAAATTCACTTAGCAAGTCGCCCGGAAAACTGACCTTTAGTAATGGTGTAAAAACAAATCTTTAGGAATGGTTGCAAAATAACATACACAGCAATAACTTAGACACAAAAATTGGTAAAACATGCAAGATACATACACCATTTGGCAGAAATGCAGACTTTGCTTAACAATGAAATTTTATTCTTAACTAATTTAGTTGTTCATATTCATACATAGTAGGTAGGTATGTAAGTGTTACGATGGAGCGGGGCTGTCTGTCACAAGTATTGTAATACTCACTAGGCAGTCCCAACCTGTTTTGAAAACCAATGTTTTGTGAACAAAATAAACATTTTTTTTTTGATTTTTTTTTTATTCTGGGTCAGGGGGGGCTCACTCCGCGCTCACACTTTTATATTAGCCAGTAGGCCGCGAGCTACTGTTCGCCGCCTACTGTCTAATATAAAAGTTTCACTTAGTCGAGTCAGCGCACGAGGGATGTCGTGTGTTGGTTGAGAGTGTTGAGGCAGACCTTTGCGACTCACGTGACAGAAAGAAAAGGTGCATACAAAAATAGGCACGCAGCGCTGTGCAATTTGAAATTGTACTTTATTACCGTGCATCAAGAGTAGCTTATTATTTTGAGGGCCCGACCGTTATGGCAGTGGTCGACGGGGACCTCTCGCTTCCCAGCGTTGCAAACGCCATGCTGGAAAGCGACAGATCGTGGCAGGCAGTGGTCTCCTTTTGCGAGGACGTCATCTCGCAAAAGGAGGCCTTAGAGCGATTCCGGGAAGTGGACCCGCAATCGGGCCGACTCCAAAGACGGCGGAGGCTGGGGCAAGGAGAAGGCGTTATGCGCACCTTATTCCCCCCTAGTCTTCGCAAGGTGGATGGTCCTCCACGTTGTGGCACAAACACCTAGACCGCACGGTGCGTGACATCACGGTCCCGTAGGTCCTGTGTGTTAGTGCAGGAATTAGTAGGGGGTTTAGTGGGTAGTGCCCCGGCGAGTCCCACATACCTTCGAGATACGTAAAAGCATTCCCCCTACTATAAAAAAGGGGTCCGACCGTTGACACATACGCGAAAGCCATTGCTACGCGCGTCATTACGCGAAACCGCTACGTAGATGTGATCCTCATATACCGTCGATACCGTCGATGTCGATAGAAGACAACTCATAACGGAACTATGGCGAAACAACCGCGGTGCCGCTATTACGGTTTCGCGGCGGAGGTATGCTGTGCTACAGGCGTTAAAATGTTATTCTGTCCAAACTAAACCTGACGTATGGTAGCTCTAGTTGTGATGTACTTCACATAATGAACAGTTATCGCGTCATTCAATACTGATTTACATTTATTTTATGTAAATTAATTAACTGTTGGGTTATTATAATAATATGTTTGTTGTTCTGGCTATAAATAATAGTGTTCAATTTATTAATTCGTGAAACATAATGTATCGGACTGCAAATGAAGTTTTGAATGAACACAATATATTATCTAGACTTCATTAGTGGTTTGATGGTTATTGAAATATTACATTCACCTAACATTTATTATCACCTTTTAACTTAATAATTGAAATGGTTATACCTATACAGTTACTATTATATGTAAGTAGGTGTTGATTTTATTACTTGATTCAATGGTGCAAAATAAATCTATGATATTTGTTAAGACTCTGTGGTATCTAATCTTTGGTAGTTCAGAGATGTTCCTTTTTAGTCTGTGGAATGAAAGCGCCATCTTGTGTGTGTTAATTTTAGGGTTCCGTACCAAAACGGTAAATAAAGGAACCCTTATGGTGTGACTCAGTCTGTCTGTCTGTCTGTCACAGCTGGATATCTCGAGAACTACTAATGGTATCAACTTGAAATTTAGAATAGTTTGAGATGACGTTTGCCTAAAACTTTTTGCATAAAAAATAATTTCTTTTTTACAACAGGGACTGAAAAGGGGTCTTAAAAATTTGAAGTGGAGCTACTAGGGCATGTGGGGTATCATTACCGTTTGCACGTTTTTAAAATCATTTTTTCTTTTTGTTTTAGGCCGCATAGATTTCGATTTATAATGAAAAATGAAAAAAAAAAAATACTGTTAGCTCCGAAGTTTGCAAAGAGAAAAATCTGAAATAATTCTATGTGATAGCAATTTATATAAAGATTACAGGAAAAATAAAACGATGTCTCAATATAGCACACTTTTTAAGAAATTATCAAATTTCTAAAAAGTTAACATTAGTTACACTATCGGTCAAGAAATGGCGCTGACCTAAAACTGCAATATTAATTTTATTATTCTACTCTGCAGTGTAGTTTAATGGTGCAATTATGATGGTATGGAACCCTTGGTGCGCGAGTCCGACTCGCTCTTGACCGGTTTTATTGTGATGGGAACAGGTAGTATACCATTCTGGCTAATATTTAGAAAGAAAATGCCGCCATGCAAAGCACAGAACGAGAAAAAAAAGGTGCGAAGGACATATGCGAACACACACAGTGAAAAACCGGCCAAGTGCGAGTCGGACTCACACACGAAGGGTTCTGTACCATAAAACAGCAAAAAAACACGATTCTTGTATGGGAGCCTCTCTTAAATATTTTTTTATGCTATTTTTAGTATTTGTTGTTATAGCGGCAATAGAAATACATTTTCTGTGAAAATTTCAACAGTCTAGCTGTCACAGTTCATGAGATACAGCCTGGTGACAGACAGACGGACAGCGTAGTCTTAGTGATAGGGTAGCGCTGACCTAAAACACTAATTTTATTATTCTACTTTGCAATGTGGTTTAATGGTGCAAATATGATGGTACGGAACCCTCGGTGCACGAGTCCGACTCGTTCTTGACCGGTTTTATTTTTATAAAGGTAGGTACCTGTATTTCACCCGCTATCTTATTTTAAACTCAACTCTCTGCTATGATTGGATGTTCAAACCTTAATGACTCAATCCTTATTTAACCTTAATAACAGTCAGTACCCTCACAGCTAAAATAACCAACTGGGTACATTTCATTTCCCCTAAAAGTATTATGCAAATAACTGATATTGAAGCAAAATTAACTGAAATAGAACGCCACGTATTCAAAATCTTTATGCCCCATAAAGCGGGCCACTCGCCGTACGATTGTACGGATTCGGACTTGATAATACATTTTATGCGATTACTTTCCGAGATGAATTTGGATCGCGTGTTTTATGGGCTGTATTGAGATTCACTGTTGAGTAGAATATAATGTGAAATTTAGTTGATAGTTCCCGTTTTTCAAAACAAAAAGAGTGTATATGTGTTCAGGGTTTATGTATGTGGGTATGTTAATTTTATTTATTCCACCATAATTTCTAAATGCCTGAATTGATTTGGATAAATGGGGTATCGCTAGAATTCTTACAGTATCCCGAGTGACACTGGTTATATTTTTTAGAGAAAATCAATATGGCGACTGTACGACGCCATTTTCAAATGTGAAAAAAAATTTCTTCTATTATTACAATATGGGCATCAAATGAATCGCCTCAATGAGCACATTCCAATACTATATAATATGTCACTAAAATGTGTGAAATAAAAATAAATAAATTTAAAAAATATTCCTCCTTCATCAAAAATTGTTCCATTATAAGGTCCCCCGATTGCAATGACACTTGTTGTTTAACTTTTTAGTTTGTTTTTAGCAGGGCAGTCGTGTTTTTAATATTTTTTAGTTTTTTTAGTTTTCTGTGTTATTTCGCTATTTCAGTCTAGATAAATTTTAATGCTCTGAAGTAGAGACAAAAAATACGGAAGCGTATTTCCTCACAGTTATGATTTTAGACTCGAAGTCCAGAATACAGATTTAGCCAGAACATACAAAAAGAAGGAGGAAAAAAATATTATTTGTTTTGTGGTTTTAGCAATTATTTATAACTAGGTATTGTCTTTTAAAGGATCCGATTAAAATTCTGAAATAGGAGACTTTATTTCATCCCCCGAAGTGAGATTTCCTTTTTTTCGGTGAAAATAATGTAACATATACATTTTTGGTGATACATTTGACTGACTAGTCATCAGAAATCGTTCTTTTTAAATTCATAATACCGATAGCATTTACCCGCTTTTAAAATGCGGATTCCGAAAAAAACTTTTGAATTTTTCTGGAAGTTCACAGTTCTCCAAAGCAGTATAGTATGAGCATTATGGAATTCGGTTTATGTCCATCTTTTACTGCCAGAGTACAAGAATTCCATCGAGGCACGCATATCGAATTAGATTCAACATTAACGCTTTCGACTTCTACCAGTTTAAGTACTTATGGTAATATTTAATACACATTTATTTCAACTTTATTGCATGATAAAATTTGAAGATATGACGGACTTATTACATACTCTTCTCTTTGTTGAAAACAGAACTATTTTATGCACAATGCTTGGCCTTCACTTGATATTAAGTGACAATAAGGCCGAAGGTGGAAGCGCACTACACCCTGAATCCTCATTACTGAGGAACTGGTTATCTTACCTCTAACTTCCGGAACACAACAATTTTTAAATTGTTATTATGGCGTCAGACTTAGGTAACATAGGCGGACTTGAAATCTTTGTCCCTGGGAATGGAACTGGGGACCCCTGCATCTTAAACGGGTAGGCAATCCACTACACCACAGACGCGGTTAAAATGCCGAAGGTAAATTGTAACTTGCCTTGTCATTATATAGAATGCCATAACCTTTGATAGAAAATTCAATAACCGTTTACAAAATGACGCGGCAAATTGAAGGATTTTGTTCTTTTTCTTACTACGCGCGGCGCTGTTAATCAGAACAAAAAACCGGTCAAGTGCGAGTCGAACTCACGCACGGAGGGTTCCGTACCAAAAACGGCAAAAATCACGTTTGTTATATGGGAATCCCACTCAAATATTTATTTTATTTTGTTTTTAGTATTTGTTGTTATAGCGGTAACAGAAATACATCATCTTTGAAAATTTCAACTGCCTAGCTATCACGGTTCATGAGATACAGCCTGGTGACAGACAGACAGCTAGTCGGACATCGGAATCTTAGTAATAGGGTCCCGTTTTTACCCTTTGGGTACGGAACCCTAATAAAAATGGCGTCTAGAAGCGGTTTTGTGACACAGAAAAATATTGAAAGCAGTGCAAATTCTACGTGTTCAAATGACATTTTATACAAAGCCATTAGTAATTTATATTTTTATGACATTATTTTGAGTGCGACAATTTAGGTCTCTATCTGATAAACTTCTATCCAATTTAATAAAAACTTGCGAATCATAATAAAGTGACAAGTTTAAAAAAAAACGTGAACACCAAAATTTCTGTCGGAACTTATTTGGTGTCCATGATCATAAAAAAGTTGTTGTCGTAAAAAAGAAACCCGCTTGTTTTTAACTCCCGTCATTCTCCACAAGGGATTAACCCTTTGCAATCTGTCCTTTGTCTCGACAGATTGTGTGAACTAAACTTGTTGAGTTACTATGTTAGTTTATTTATTAAGTTCAAGTTTCAATCGTAAAAAAATGGACCAAATCGATAGATCAAAATATAAAATACTTATATGTAAATAAATAAATATAAACAAACAGAAGAGCCAGTCGAAACAAATCACGGTATTCTCTGCACGAACACATAGTTGTAGATATTACGTAAAGAAAATACACCATACAAATGTTATAAAACAAGCTCATTTCACAATATTATTGATAAAAAATTTGAGCATCCCTGCAATGATTCATAAATTGATGACTGGGCCAAGTGTTCAACTTATCAATAAGGATTTGAAGCAAATGCAAAAACCTTTAATTTACCTCAAACATACCGGTGTCAGTATTTCTTTGTTTCTTCATGCTTAATCGATACTTGAACATCCAAATCATCCATCGATATACAAATAATTGCAGATATGGTCAAATTATTTTATCAATAAGACTGTTAAGTGAGCATGTTTCATTATGAAAATAACGTGGTGACCCGTTTTCTTTGCGGATCAGCCCAGTGTATATCCCTTGACGACGAACGAGCGTAGCGAGCGAGGAGGAGGTTAGGTTCCATTGCGACAATAACGCACGAGCCCAGCGAGCGAAGCGAGCGTGCCGCGGCAGCGATCGGCGAAGTGCCAGAACCGACCTGCTGGCGTGTTACCCTCAACGTAACTCCAAATCAACAGTAGGTAAATCGTTCGTTAGTTCAGTCAACTTTAGGTGAGTTAATTGTAGTTGAATTAACCGTAGGTGAGCCATGTTTTATGCATTTCGTTAATTAGTTATAACAAAAATATGTAAAACGATCTTTAGTTATGTTAACAATCTATTGGCCGTAGTTATCTCGAAAATAGTTTCAATAGGTTTAGTTATTATGATAAACCCAATATACTGTGTCAATAGTTATGTAGGAGTTATGAGTAAAGAAAGTTCCAGCATAGTAAAATGATATCAATTATCAGTTACACTGGTAAAAATCCAGAAAATCGAAACGAAAAGTGGAAAGAAGACAAATATACAAATAACTTCTTTCGTAATGAAAATTAGTCACACTTATTCGGTCTCGAAAATTAGTTCATAACTAAGTGTATCACGCCAAAACCACTTGGCACTATTGTGACGAAATAAAGTAACTGCGGGATGCAAATATTATTGCATCAGTGGTGGCTGCATTTAATGGTATAAATAACTTTAAGCTTGGTACTCACGTAAGGAACAGCTTTTTAAAATCTGGTCTAAGGTAAACACCAAATTATGATTAGAATTTGTAAAAAATATAATATTCACTTCAATTATTTGTCGCGCGTATGTACTTTGAATTCTTTCTTTCTTTCTTATCGTATGACTTGGTTTAACGACTGTTATCAGATGATAACAGCCGGGACCGTCGGTTTAACGTGCCCTCCGAAGCACGGAAGCGCTCAGTTGTAATGCCACATAACGGTCACCCATCCGACACCTGGCTGGACACAGCGATGCTTAACAAACATGATCGAGTACGATCAGTCTGTCAAGTTCCGCCATGAGCACTTCTAAATAAAAAAATACGCGCGAAATATATGAACATTGAAATAAAAGTTTACGTTACGTGACCCGTGATCACGGCAGGTACAGAAGTGGTGAAACGCAGGGAAATGCAAATATCGAATCGTGTTAGTATTCGTTTCTAAAATTAGTTCTATTTCGATTCGGCTATCTATTTGATTGTTTTCTGATTGTTTTATTTAATTTTACCACAAAATTTGTGATAATATTGAAAAACATATTTGACATAGTAACTTATCTTGTATTGACCCTATGCAATAGCTAAAATAATTAGACCTTTTTTCTAAGCTTATAATTCTAGCAATATTTAAAATCAACTTCATTATTAGAATACAGCTTCCAACTTACTTAACCAAAGAAAATAAAATTTCTCTGTCTATCACAGTGCTGAATTTTGTGGCAATATTTTGTGAATTACGTCTAAAAACATATTAACATATTTGCTTAAGCAAAAATAGTTAAAGTAATACTTTACTTAAATGAACTTCATTGTAGCATACCTAAAGTCTGGAACGGGCGCGGCGGTAGGAAAATATAGACGATTCAAAAGTGCTTAATTATTAAGTTTATATAAAGCAATTTGTGACTTGACTTGACTTGTTATTATTATGTCCATTGTTATTATTATGAAGGTACTGAACCCAAGATACATATCGTAGGGCTGGGTGGACAGGACAAGATAATAATGTTCACTACACGTTTTTTCCATAATATTTATACAACAACAAAACAACAATTTATTCTATATCACATGCAAGTAGTAGGTCCAGTTCAGTTCACCCAGCAGTCCATTGTTATTACTATGTAGATACTGAACCCTAGATGTAAATCGTAGGGCTGGGTGAACAGGACAATGTTTATCATGTTTACTACACGTTTAATCCATAGTATTTATACAAAAACAAGACAACAATTTGTTCAGTATCATGAATAGGTACTAAGACCATAAACAGCAAAACTGGCAAGCCGACTTTTTTTTTTCTTTACATATATTCTATATTTTTAATATATTTATGGGTCCAGCTGAAAACCAGCTCAGTGGAATAAACTCCACAGCACAAGCTGAGTCTGGTCAGCGCTTTCGGTCGGATAATATATGCTTAAGATCTGTATTGTAAAACGCCGAATAAATGCTTACTTTACTTTACTTTACTTTACTTTACTTGACTTCACGAAGGCCGTTTTCCTAGGAATGTTGTTAGGCGTGCACATTATTAAGTGTGATTATTTATACGAGAGCGTGCAAACGCACACTCAAAAAATGTGCATGTGTACGCCTAGCTTAACACATCCATAGCAAAACGACCTTCGTAAGAAAGAACAACCTGAACCATAACAAAAGACTTATTAATCGGTCAATATGTCATTACTGCACTATCATGTACTAAGCCTAACTGCAATTGGCCGTTATTATCCTGGCAGAGACACTAAGTTGTAGCGGTGTGGGTGCGATTTATGCCACATTGTTTTGTGCCAGTATTTTGTGCATTACTCATGGGAATAGATTGACCTAATTGCTAAGCTTCTGGTCCTTGTAATAGGATGCAGAGTATGAAATTTGATTTTGCTGATATTCTGTGTAAGCCCATTTAAGTTTATTGTTGTCGTTTTTAATTAAATTAGTATATCTTGGGTTATTCCCAAAGCTCCACAGCTCTATTGTTTTCAAAAAATGTAAGTTAATACTTTGGTTGCCAACGGGTCCACGACATTAAAAATTAAAAAGCATTTTCTTTCCCAGCGGGTCCATGAGAATATTTGGTACAGTCAACAGTAAAAGCTGAGTATAATGATAGCAATTAATATTATTTAATATGAAATAAGAGAAAGTGATTAGATGAACAGTCCTGTTTTTCTATCTTTTGTAATAAAAACGTCTCCAAAGTACCAGGATCACATAAATATTATAAAGAAGGTTAACTTATGTAATTTTCAAAACTCATGAAACTTATAATCTTATTATAAACTTATAATCTTATAAATTTTAAAATTATGAAAGTTAACCTTCTCCATATTTATGTAATCCTGGTACTTTGGAGACGCTTCTATTTCAAGAAAGAAAAAAAGAAAAATATATGTTTAAAAGCGGTTTGAAGTTACTTAAGTATCCTAGCATCTACGCGTATTATTTATGGTGATTAGCTTACATTAAACCAGCCCTTTCTACAACGATAATGAAACGATTCACCAAAAATAGCACAAACTCTCTAGTATAGTTTTTGCTGATTGTACTTCGGATAAATCTCGTGGACCCGTTGGGAATTCATGTATGAAAATTTTGAAATATATTTTAAAATTTCAAGGACCTGGTGGGAAATGACGAACAATAGAGTCATGGAGCTTTGGGAATAACCCCATCGTTTATAGGACGTAGGCCTCCCCGTCGATGGATGTTGCCGCCGTATATGTACCATCGATAATCTTCCACACTTGGCTTTGGACAGTTATCATCAAAAACGCTGCTATTTTTCTGTTTCATGGAGGCTATACAAGGTGCTTGGTATTATTGGCCTTGTAAAGCCGAATATTGTAGATAAGTAGGATACCATGCATACAACCCCGGAAATTATAAACCCTAAAATCCGTAACTTTTTTAATGATAAACGACATAGTTGCAGCCCTAGACAGAAATCATTTTGCCCATTGATTATCTAAGGGAGAGCGCCCACAAGCAACTTTTGTCTCCTCAACTATTTTGTCTCTCACATGGGGATGTATTTTTGAATCATTAGAAATGAATCTTAAATTCATGCACGAAAGCAAAACGTATACGAAATCAATTTCGATTGCTCCCAATTTTACGCATTTTTGAAACAATAGAAATGAGTGTTGCCCTAAAACTCGAATCTTATAATATTTTTCATTTCACGCAGAAAAAATAAAAACCGTAAAGCCATAACTCGTTGATTTTGAAAACCGGTATTATGTTACGGGGGAACGGAACGTAAATTAAAAAGTTATAATGACATTGTCTGTTAGTCATTTGATTTTGATATTTCTCTCTCTTTCTCACGTCATTTCTACTGGTAGAATATCGAAAACGAGTGGGTCGGACCACTCGTTGCAAAATTCACGAGTATGAATATTCAAAAATAGCGATTTTAGGGATTCGCATACGAATCTTGCGATTTCATACACGATTTGGAATTCTAATGATTCAAAAATAGGGCCCCTGGTTCGTACATGATGTGCGCGCTATCATGCAAACCCGTAGACTTGATGAGACAAAAATAGTAGCGGAGACAAAAGTTGCTCGTGTGCGCTGGCGCTAATGCAATAGTCTATTTGCGCCTAGGGTTGGCATTTTGCTTTTTCCATATAAATAAAAAAAAAATACTCATAAGGTGGTTTTCAGGGTTTATAATATTTTTCCAGATAGATAGATTATTATCTAACATAATCGCTTTATAAGGCTATTACCAAATAGCCTGTAGATATAACTATAACCTAGTCATTTCGCCTTTTGCGTCACCCTGGATTGATGTTTTGCTACTTTGCTGGAATGTGTGCCTACATAAATACCTATGCTTAATTTTTTATGTTTTAAATATCTCTGCAAGTGATCTAAAAGTGTCACGCTTCCTTTAATCCCTTATACGTATACTTTATTCGTCACGAAAGCCTACTTCAGACTTTCACTTTGTATAGAAACCGGGATAGGTCCCCTGGGAAGATACACTCGGCCATTCTAAAGCCAGAAAAAATAACCACTCCCATAATAGCAATAAGGTTCAAAATTGTGTGTAGAAACGTTACAGCTTTTCTGAGGAAAATAACGTTAGTACAACCAATGTTTATACAATGTACTGAGAATTAGATTCAGAGTTATTATGCCGTTGTATTACAATAAATGTTGTAATATTTTATTATACTTAACCATAGCGCAATCGTATCAGCCGTACAACGCCCTGTGCTGGGCATAGCTTCCCAACCCCTGGAGGTAGGTAAGTTGTTAATATTTCCAATTACAATAAAAAGTAGGCCGGTAGATAAATGACGAGAAAAATAACAAAAAAAACATTTAAACTGTAAAAGTATATAGTTTTCCATAAAAGTAAAAATATTTTTGAAAATTATGTAGATTATCTATACAAGTGGTAGTGGGCAGGACACATAGCGAGAAGAACTGATGACTGTTGGGACGGAAAGGTTCTGGAATGGCGACCGCGCACCAGACGACGCTCCGTGGGTAGGCCCCGACAAGGTGGACCGACCGACGATCTGGTGCGCAGTCGCGGTGCGTCGCAGTCGTGGATATCCTTAGGGGAGGCTTATACCCAGCAGTGGGTGTCGTGCGGCTGATATGACGATGATCATGATGATGATCTATGCATAACCCGCCAGTAGGTCCTGCGCTGCCCGCATCCAGCAGCTTCTTGCAACCTTAACCAGATCGTCGGTCCACCTCGATAATCCAATATCATATAATAGGGTATTTAATTTTACATGGGTGACTATAGCCGCACAACTTTCGCCGCACGGCGAAAATCAACCGTGTAAGTGGCAATTTGGCCTAGTGGTGACTGAACAAAATTATCTGATCCGATGGCCAAAACTGGAACTACGTCATTACATATTCTTACGTAGGTTACACCATCAACTACATAGACGGAAGCGACGCCATCACTTGCGATTCAATTTTTGGAAACGACTTGCTATGTGACAGTCTACCATCACAGGTGACTAAAATCGAACCATGTAAATAGCCCATTAGGTTTACAATGGTTTTAATGAAAGCATTAACAAAATAAATGCGACTCTCAGTTAGATTTGTTGGTTTCGAATACATTTTAGTATGTAAATTTGCAAAAAAGTTTAGAAATCTGTACACATTGGTAAGCAATCAACTTTTCAACACACTTGCTCGTAAAGTGAGCCCTAATACATCGCTTTTAGGGCCATAAACCGAGCTATAACAAACACGTGCAATAATATATAAAACACTAAGCTGTTATAGAATTATCCCTACAAAGTTAAATAAGTACTTTACTGCAAGTTCTATGCGAGTAAACAGAGCATTCCCAATTTAACCACGTAATACAGTTATTTTTTTTAGTAACAACAAAGAGGTTGGGAGTTTTTGGCGCCATTTAGTCGAGTGCGGTTCAGTGACTATTTTAATTATTTGCAAATTGATTCATAGTGGATATGGTGTCTTAAAATTGGTGCAGTTTTGTGGTACAAGTGTCTACGCAACTGAACAATATGTGGGATAATTGAAATAGGCGCGATCTTGGTTGTGTGAAGCCGAGACTTTTACTGTAGTGGTAGTTACCTCGGCAGAACTCACTGAGTAAACTATCTGGACATACTTGGTTCCAAATGCTCCAAGCAGCATAAGAATGCAATGCACCCGTATTCTAATGTAAACTGAAACAATCTAATACTGAACTATTCAACACACTGGCAAAAATTACTTCCAAGGGGAATGTAGATTGCCAAAACAAAAATAAGAAGAAGAACAAAGAGGTTTTATGGCGGTGAAAATTCATATTCTTTTTTGAAATAAATTAATGTGTAAAGTCAAACAAATATTTATTATTATCAAATTATTCATAATTCATAATATTTTGTTATAAAATATTAAAATATTTGCATTTTATCACTTAAAATTATAATTTTGAATTTTTGTCGTATTTGCTGCTGTGTGGTAAATTACTTTGTATTTTCCTCGCAAATGTGTTGAAAAACGTCGTAAGACTCGTGAGCTCTTGCTCATTACACACTCGGCTGAGTTACGCCCTCACCTAAGTTAACTTGTCTCATAATATACTATTATGGAATTGTTTTAATTTTTCATAATTATATTTATTACGTATTATTGTTTTCCTAGAACTGGTCACCACTTGTAATAATCTTACAATTACTTTCAATGATTTTGTTATTTTCGCATTCGTTCGGATTTCCATGTTACACTCGGCCATTATGAAAATATGCACGGAATAAATTCTGTACGTATAATCCGTTCATAATGAGCTTGTATAGCCATTGTTAACAAAACGACCCATTAAAGTTAAACAATAGCTGAAATTAAAGTTGTTATTGCTTAATTCGCCATTGTACGAGCAGTTATCTTGTGTTTGTTCGACATTAAAAAACCATGTGGGTATTTACGAATAAAAATTCGTGTAAAAATGTATTCATACTTTTCGAGAAAAAAATATTGTATGTATTTACGTAAGTAACTCAGGTTTCATTAGATTTTTTTTAACGCGACGACATAATATTTTAACCACAAACAAGACAAAATAAATTTTTGTTCATTAGACTAAACAAAGTTATATAAGTAATATATATCTTTAAAATATCGACGTTAAAATATCAGTCGACCGAAACTGAATATATTTTATTTTATAATTACAATACAGGGTGTTAGATTCTAATATTGCTCCATAGATGGCACTGTAGCCATCTGATCATTATCTGACTGGCGGTGTTAAGAGTTTTATTAAGATTGTATAATCCATAGTGAGTAATTAGTTCTGATTTGTATCACAAGATGTCGCTGTACATATTTAAGTTTTATCTACATGGCGGTGTTCAGGTTTTTCCTATTAACCATAAGGTCTTGTAATAAGTTTTGTGCCAGGAGAATAAGTTGGGCCACAGTCCTAGATTAGGGCTGTGTGACACAAAAGGGTACCCAGTTTTTTTTGAGATAAAACCCCTTTTCAGCCCTCCAACCCCCAGATACTAACTCACCCCTTGCATGAGGTGTGAACATGGTCCTTCGAGCCGGATACACTGTACCCCCTATTTTTCAGATGATTTCAGCTATCAGTCAAATAATCTGTTAATGAAACATCATCCCTGTTCTAATCTGAACTGACCTGATGAGTAAGCGGAATCTGAGGAATTGGAATCTTGGATTAGACATGGGTTGTAACAGGGTAAATTGCCTACCTGTTACAACTGTTCCTGTTACATTAAAATAACAATTCCAACACCCTGTTACAAAAATAACAGTCGTAACAATTTGCTTCCATTGTTCCTCCTGTTCCGTCCGTGGAACAAGCGCTTCTTTACTCTAACCTTAAGACTACTTACATAAAGAAAAGAGACGAAGCTTGTTATTTTTATCTATAACGATCATAAACTGTTATTTTTTCTGTTAAGCAAGACTAAACTTTATTACAATTAAGTAAAATCTAATATTATAAAATATGTTTTCCATTACGGCAGTTACGGCATACATGCGACATCTTGTTTGTATTGGGTGAACCATCATGTCACCTAATGAAGTTGCTTGCAGTATTACTTTCATTAAGCTTTTTACTTAAATTGCGATAGATGGCAGTAATTATCATAAATTTACTAAATAAGTTCAAATAATAAAAATAGATTGTTGTTAAAAACAGGAGCAAGCGATTTTCGAGCATATTGAAGTTTGAAAGTCAGTAAGGTCGAAAATCGCTTACACCCGTTTTTTAACGAATGATCACTAGTGAAATGTTTTCCTACATTCTCTACATCATTTTGTTCTTCCGGTCATTGTGCCTGTGCCCCAGCAGTGGAGACATAAATGGTGATCATGAAATACCAGGTGAATTAAGTCTGCTGAAAGAAAATTTTTACTACAAAAAACCCCCAATCTGGGAACCATGATCTTTTCCATAACTCCCTGGCAGCACTAGATATCCCATTTCCTACCCGCACATCCTAATTTGCTTATAAATGCATCCATTCCACGTAAATAATAAAGTGCTTAAACATCCTTTAGAATCTAAATAAAAATAAAAAAGTTTTATTTAATTCAGCCTGTTTACCTACCTTATAACATTGGCAAAACAGCCACTCTATTGCCACAAAAAACAAAAAAGGCCATAAACAAACACAGGAACAGATAACACGACTAATTTACAAAGTCGAATGTATTTTTGATATGGTCGGTTTATATAACAGATAAAAATAACAAGCTTTGTCTCTTTTCTTTCCATATATGTTAGAGTAAGAAAGCGCTTGTTCCACGTAACAGGCGGAACAATGGCAACAGGTTGTTACTCTGATAACAGCTCGGTACAGGGAACAGTGAAGACGGCGAGAACAGTCTGTTTTGCCTGTTCCTTTGAACAACAGTTATTTCATAGCGCTCGTAACAGGGCGAAACAGTTACACTTAATTATCCGTTATTTTTAACTGTTACAATAAATACGCCTCATGTCTACTGTCAACCGAATGTCACTAGACATGGGTTGTAACAGGGCAAATTGCCTACCTGTTACAACTGTTCCTGTTACACTAAAATAACAATTCCAACATCCTGTTACAAAAATAACAGTCGTAACAATTTGCTTCCATTGTTCCTCCTGTTCCGTCCGTGGAACAAGCGCTTCTTTATTCTAACCTTAGGACTACTAACATAAAGAAAAGAGACGAAGCTTGTTATTTTTATCTATTATGATCATAAACTGTTATTTTTTTCTGTTAAGCAAGACTAAACTTTATTACAATTACGTAAAATCTAATATTATCAAAAATGATTTCCATTACGGCAGTTACGGCACACATGCGACATCTTGTTTGTATTGGGTGAACCATCATATCACCTAATGAAGTTGCTTGCTGTATTACTTTCATTAAGCTTTTTACTGAAATTGCGATAGATGGCAGTAATTATCATAAATTTGCTAAATAAGTTCAAATAATAAAAATAAAAATAGATTGTTGTTAAAAACAGGTGCAAGCGATTTTCGAGCATATTGAAGTTTGAAAGTCAGTAAAGTCGAATATCGCTTACACCCGTTTTTTAACTAATGATCACTGGTCAAATGTTTTCCTACCTTTCTCTACATTATTTTGTTCTTCCGGTCATTGCCTGTGCCCCAGCAGTGGAAACATAAATGGTGATGATGAAATACCAGGTGAACTAAGTCTACTGAAAGAAAATTTTCAAGGAAATTTTTACTGCAAAAAACCCCCAATCTGGGAACCATGATCTTTTCCTTAACTCCCTGGCAGCACTAGATGTCCGATTTCCTAACCCGCATATCCTAATTTGCTTATAAATGCATCCATTCCACGTATATAATAAAGTGCTTAAACATCCTTAAAATCTCAATAAAATTAAAATAGTTTTATTTAATTCAGCCTGTTTACCTACCTTATAACATAACATTAGCAAAACAGCCAAACTCTATTGCCACAAAAAACAAAAAAGGCCATAAACAAACACAGGAACAGATAACACGACTAATTTACAAAGTCGAATGTATTTTTGATATGGTCGGTTTATATAACAGATAAAAATAACAAGCTTTGTCTCTTTTCTTTTCATATGTTAGAGTAAGAAAGCGCTTGTTCCACGTAACAGGCGGAACAATGGCAACAGGTTGTTACTCTGATAACAGCGTGGTACAGGGAACAGTGAAGACGGCGAGAACAGTCTGTTTCGCCTGTTCCTTTGAACAACAGTTATTTCATAGCGCTCGTAACAGGGCGAAACAGTTACATTTAATTATCTGTTATTTTTAACTGTTACAATAAATACGCCTCACGTCTATCTTGGATAACCAGCTGCTGGAACTTAAAACTTGGAACAGTGGAAGGAAGGAAGTACAGTGAACCACAAATCAATACATACATCAAAGTGAAGTGAGTGCCTCCAGTACAAACGTGAGTACTTTTCTCAAGATTATTTGCTAAACAAAAGTGAACTTTAAAGTCATTAGCTAGTTAACTTGGAAGAAATAAACCAGTGAAGTTTTGCACAAATAAGCTGAGTGAATTTGAACTATATTTACAAGAGACTTTTAACTTTATTAAATTTCAAGAATTTGGACTTAGAATTATTTTCATTGTAATTGTTTAGACTTAGATAGATTTAAGGAAATTTTGTTCATACGGGGAACCTATGCCCGATTTTGGATCCAATTTTATAGTTTCAAACACTTAGAATAATTTGGAGCTAAAAATTTGTGGTAATTTTAAATTTGTTTTTTACTTGTGTTCATATTTAGGAAAGTATTATAAATAAAATAAGTATGAAATGGCGTTGCAATCTCTTGTTAAAGTTCAAGAAGATATTTATAATAGACTTGCAAGAACACAAAGTAACTTTAAAAAATCGCCTAAAGAAAGAATCACTAAACAGTATTTGGAATCCAGATTAGAAAATATAGAACAGTTGTGGACTCAGTTCACAGCAAATCATACACAAATAATTCAAAATTTTGACGACAAAGATGTAAATGGAAGTTCCTATTGTCAAAAGGATGTTTATTTTAATATGGAAGAATTGTATTTAGATGTGAAGTGTAACATCAAAATCGCATGTACTAAGTTTAAGGTTGCTGAAGTAGATCAATCATGTACAGATAGTTGTGAAAAACAGACGAATAATATTAAATTGCCCCGAATTACGATTCCCAACTTTTCGGGTAAATATACCGAGTGGCCAACTTTTAGAGACTTATTTCTATCGGCTATTCACAAGAACACTAGTTTGGATAAAGTACAAAAATTACACTATCTTAAAGGTTATCTTGTGGGTGAAGCAGAACAGCTTTTACGCCATGTGCCTTTAACAGAAGATAACTATGATAGGTGTTGGTTTCAGTTAGAGTCTCGGTACAATAATAAGAGATATCTGTCACATTGCATTTTTCGAAGACTGCTAAGTCAAAGAAATATTGTAGGAGAATCAGCCGAGGGTTTGAAGGAATTAATTGATACCACATCTGATTGTTTAGGTGCACTAAATAATTTAAAGATTGATACCACTTCTTGGGACATATTACTGATCCATATTCTTTCTTTAAAATTAGATTCTGATAGCAGACGTGAATGGGAGCTCAAAGTAACGAGCAGTAGTGAGTCCGATAAGTTACCTACTTTCGATCAATTTCAGGAATTTCTCACAAACAGATATAGGGCATTTGAACTTCTAGAAACTAAATCATATAAAGGTCACCCTAGTTCTACAACTAAACCTAAAGTTTTTCATATTGTATCTGCTGCTTGTGTCTATTGTAACGCTGATCATTACATATGTTACTGTAAGCAATTTTGTAAAAATAATGTGGCTACTCGTCGAAATTTCATTCAAGAAAACAATTTGTGTTTTAATTGTTTGGGTCACGGTCACTCTGCTAGGCAATGTAAGCGTACAGCATCCTGCAGAATCTGTAAGCGTAGACATCATTCGTTGTTACACGCTCAGGATGAACAAGAGTCAGGCGACGAAGTAAATCAATCATCTGAGTTGATGACTACTAGGGAACACTCGCCGTCAAAGTCATGTGCACACGCAGCCGGGTTAGGAGATAAATCAACCATAGTATCTTGTCTATCAAAGGAATCTGTTAATAACCAAGTCTTATTACCCACGGCTTTGGTGAATGTTGTTTCGGCAAACGCTTCCATGTGCAATGTAAGAGCTTTGTTGGACCAGGGCTCTCAAGCATCTTTTGTCACAGAAGATACAGTCAAAGGTCTGGGTTTAAAGAAAAAATCAATTGAGGGTTCAATATCTGGAATAGGCGGAGAATACAGTTTAGCCCCTAATGCATTAGTTGAAGTAAACATCCAATCCAGAATTGATCCATCAAAAAATCTCGTAGTAAAAGCATATGTTGTAAAATCGATCACCTCACAGTTACCTGAAAGGAAAGTAGCAAGCTTGGATTGGATAGATAATAGCTTACACTTAGCAGATCCAATGTATCAAACGCCGAATAGAGTTGATTTGTTGTTAGGAGCCGAAGTCTACACTAAGGTTTTGCAAGAAGGTATACAACGTGCACCAAATGGATCAACTATAGCACAATGCACCACTTTAGGCTGGGTCTTATCGGGAACAGTAACTGCAACGAAAGTTAGCAAGAAAGCGGAAACAAATTATAGCAAAATACTTACCTGGAACTGAAGTAGAGTTGCTTTATGATATTCTGCGCAGCTTCCATTGACGACTCCGGGATCCAGGATCTGTAATAAAAATAAAATAGAGTAGCAACTTTTTTGAAAATCAAATTGATAAAGGTAAATATTCATAATTATTTAAGTTAAAAATCATTTAATTCTTACCTGGATGCAGTTTATATCTTGAGGGTGGGCGGCAGTCTGCAGTTCTCTGTCGTTCACATTAAACATATTTTATTTTTTTTATAGTTAAATCTTTGGGATTTAGTAAGTAGCTGCTTGTTATAGCGGAGTGACTAAGAAACATCCGATAAATTCAAAGGTAGTAGTAGTAGTAGACAAGTAGTCAATTGTGAAAGTACACATGGTTCTAGAATAAGTTTTTTTCTAGGGTTAATTTGTTAAGTCCATACCGTGTCAAGCCACTATATGTTCTTGGTGGGCGGTATGTTAGATTCTAATATTGCTCCATAGATGGCACTGTAGCCATCTGATCATTATCTGACTGGCGGTGTTAAGAGTTTTATTAAGATTGTATAATCCATAGTGAGTAATTAGTTCTGATTTGTATCACAAGATGTCGCTGTACATATTTAAGTTTTATCTACATGGCGGTGTTCAGGTTTTTCCTATTAACCATAAGGTCTTGTAATAAGTTTTGTGCCAGGAGAATAAATTGGGCCACAGTCCTAGATTAGGGCTGTGTGACACAAAAGGGTACCCAGTTTTTTTTGAGATAAAACCCCTTTTCAGCCCTCCAACCCCCAGATACTAACTCACCCCTTGCATGAGGTGTTAACACAGGGTTTATTTAAGAGAGCATTTTTTGGTAAACGAATATGGCGTCATGAGAACCATAGCGAGTAATGTTGTTAAAAATAATAGAAAATTGAGAGATAGTTCAAAAATTCCTGACTTTGAAATGTTTATTCACAAAATAAGACTATTAGTAAATTGACTAGGTATACTTGTGCCTAAAAAAATTTTAACATGATTTTATCTCGCTTGAAAAAAACAGTCAAAACAAAATAACATATTAACCAATTCAGATGTTTAAAAATAGCACCACTCAGCTTGCTGCCTATCCGTTTGCAATCTCGTTCATTCCTTAGAGATCTCGGCTTACTCCTACTTTTATTACCACGTGTGGAAATGCTTCAATATTTCGTATCAACCGAGAAGCCACAGAAAATAGAATAAAACACAGCAATTTCCTTGGGACCATGCGTGGTTCCGTAGTCGCCTCCTCTCTCGTATGTCTTAACCAACTAAATTACAGCTATAAAACCAAACATCAATCGATATTAGACCTTATTACAAAGCAATAACTGTTACTAGTATTATTGAATAGTGTAATGTTACATGGATTCACATCTTAGCTTCTAAATAAGTAGGAGCAATATTGCAACAAGTCTTTCTGACTCCAATGTTTTTCTTATTTATTACGTTTGTAGTACTACTACTGTTTATTTTGACGTTTAGTATGTTTTGCCCTTTTTATTGGAGGGGTAGGTAAGTATTTCAAAAACGTTAATGTATGCTCCGATTATAATTTGAAATGTCAAAAACAGTTTTAATTACAATACCTGCCTACTAACTAATTGATGTGATCTAAATCCTAATATAGAATCAAGTTATTCGCTGTGTCAAGATATAAGGTAAATTAAGGTAATAAGGTAACATGATTATAATACATTTGGTTGGTGGTACGGCTTATTTCAAGTCAGCGGCTAGCTACCACCATCTTACCTAAGTCTGACGCCATAAAAACAATTTAAAAATAATAATTGTTGTGTACCGGCAGTTAGAGGTAAGATAGCCAGTTCCTCAGTGATGAGGAAGGGTGTAGTGCGCTTACACTTTCGGCCTTATCGTCATAATTAACAACCAGTGAGGTGAAAGCCAAGCACTATTCCGTTGTGCATTAAAAACATTTTTAATACTAATCTCTAAAATACATCTTACAAGTCATCGTTGAAAAGAATATTTTTTTAACATGGATATAATATAATATTTAGACGCATACTTACGTATAAATACGTATTTTTCCATTCACACAAATAAGAAAAAGAACATAAAGCATTTACAGGAAATTGTTTAAAAAGGTATTCACTGATGTTATCCCGGAAAAGTACAGACAATTGTAAAAAGTATGTTTTGAAATGAACCGTTTTGGCAGCCATATTACTTACTGCCAAAGGTGGAATAGTTTAGAAGCTCCGCATTCCAACAGACATCCGCTGTTTAGTGATGGGATAAATTCCTTTTTTGAGATCGATAACTTTTAAAGCGGCAGTATTTTAAATGAATGAGCAAATCCTGAAGAGAAATTCAAACATAAATGAAGAAAAACCTGTTTAAAAACACCTACCAATGTAGGTGCATTTTATTTGTGGGCGGATGTGCGGTGCTGCATAGGTACCTTGCATATTTTACCATCTGTTCACTGTAATTGCTAGATTTTGTAGTGTTTTGCATCGTAATGGACTTCCTTCAAGAAACGAAAGATAGAAAGAAAAAAGAAAAACAATTGTTTTTCTTTCTTTTTATTTACACAAAATATGTAAATGCATGATTCTGCTAACTTTTCTCAAGAAAAAAACATTTGTATGTTTCGATATAAAATATCCCCTAGTCATATCAACATCCCTGATGAAGCGCTCATGGCGGAACTTGACAGACTGATCGTACGCGATCACGTTTGTTAAGCAACGTTCGATCTGGCCAGGTGTCGGATGGGTGACCGTTAAGTGGCATTACAATTGAGCGCTTCCGTGATTCGGAGGGCACGTTAAACCGTCGGTCCCGGCTGTTGTCATCTGATAACAGGCGTTAAGCCAAGTTAGTGGCCTTACAGGCGGCTTGATAAACTCTAACATCAGAGGTGGCCACTAATCCTATTCGATAAGTAGAAGAAGATATCAACATCCCTAGTTAAAAATAGCCTCTACTCGAAATTTACGGCTGACCACATTTAACCCTCGTTGCACCTTAAGTATTTTGTAATAAAGGTTATATTAGTGCGAAATTGTTTGTTAAATTCTGTTAAAAAAAGATGTCCCACAATTTCAGCATGTTAATGTTTAGGCGACATTGTTTAGGTTAGTACGTTTTCTTTCTGCTTAGTGTTTTATGTTTGTTAGTAAAGTTGGTGATTTTCTATTTTAAATAAGTTAAATCAATATTTGAAAAATAAATATTTATTATTATTACAGTTTTTTATTGTTATTGTTTAGTTGCTTTGTTTTCGTAAGTCATACACTAGAAACATGATGGACTGCCTCTACTAGCCGTAACTTTTTTTAACCTAATATAACTAGTACTAATTAATATCTAATACTAATCTAACTAATTTGTATCCACAAAAAGCGTGATATTTTATTTCGTTTCAGATTAAATCTGTTTTTTTTTTCATAATTAAATTGGCTAATTTCTTAAACAGTCATGTTTTTATGCAAATTACGTCTTTATTACAAAAGTCAAACCTCAGTATTAATTTAAAAAAACACTGACATATTAGCTTCCAATAAATCTAGATTTAACTTTACATAAGACCCCTATAAGCTAGCGACATTACAAATAGAAAAAATATTTATAAATGTATAAAACATGTCTCAAGCAAATCGTATCGCATTTAGTTTAAAACGAGTTTTAAAAACATCTTCCGACTGAAAGAGTATTAAATGTGAAGCTTCCATTTTTCAAAAGTATTTTTCATTACTTTCTCGGAAAAACGCATTCAAAGAAACATTTAATATCCTGACTTACTGTATTTTTGCACCTGCAGGCAGTTCGTTAACTTTTTATGCTGGCTTTATGTTGAACATTTTTTATGTTAACACAGTAACCGTGATTTAATTTGTTTAATACAAGGACTTATGTTTTTTCTACTAATAACAAAAAAGTATAAAGAAACACTGACAATACATTTTATGAATAGTTTCTTATTGTTTTACCGATCGTCGTAGTGGAGTGGATTGTACATCAATTTGCATTTGAACATCTTTGAGGTATCGGGTTCAACCCACGGCGGCTGGGTCAATGCAGAAAAACTAACTTTGATGTATTGTCTCGGGTCTGGGTGGTGTCGTTCTTTTAGATTTTCATTATATATAAGAGCTTTAGCTACTTATAACAACGTTATAATAAGTTGTCTTATAAATTTTCTTTTTTATAGTTATTTTATGGCATATGTCTACAAATATAAGAAGGCGTCTTTTTACAATTTTGACAGAATATTGCAAAAAAATAGTTTTATTCTTCAGAAGCCTTCAGGCTACTTTGTGATTTTTAATTGTCATGGTTTGAACTTTTTTCTAAGTGCCATCTACGGTGCTACTGTACTACGACCAATGACTACGACAACACGTTGCTACGTGTTTATTACGAGAGCCTCACAGTATGTTTGTAAAGTTATGACTACAAGACATAAAAGGCGTACCATTAACAATAATATTTTAATGACTTTTATTCTGTCTGAAAGCTACATTGTGATATTGAGCTATAAGGTTTGAACTAATGCAACTTACTACTTGTCCATCAGCCATTTTTTGATGTCCCCACTGCTGGGGCACAGGCCTTCCTTATGGGTGGATAAGGAGGACGGGCCATAACCCATCACGCGGGCCCAATGCGGATTGGTGGGTATTAACGACTGCAAATGCAGCCGGGACCAACGGCTTAACGTGCCTTCCGAAGCACAGAGGAGTTCACGATAGTACATTTTTGGTCACCCATCCCATGACCGACCCTTGCGAACGTTGCTTAACTTACGCCATCGCTGGGCCAGGCGCTAAACCACTGCGCCACCGAGCTTACTACTTGCTACGTGCCATCTACGATGCTTTCGTAGATGACTACGACAGATCTCTACGACAAACCATTGCTACGTGCTTACTACGAGAGCCTCAAATTATGTTTGTAGAGTTATGACTACAATTCTGAAGGCTATATTGTTATATTGAGCTAAACAGTTTGAATTAATGCATCTTACTACTTGCTACGTGCGGTCTACGGTGCTTCCGTAGATGACTATGACAGATCTCTACGACAAAGCATGCCACGTGCTTACTACAAGAGCTTAAAAGTATGTTTGTAAAGTTATGACTACAAATTCTGAAGGCTATATTGTGATATTGAGCTATAAAGTTTGAACTAATGCATCTTACTACTTGCTACGTGCCGTCTGCGGTGCTTCCGTAGAGGACTACGACAGATCTCTACGACAAAGCATTGCTACATGCTTACAACGAGAGCCTCAAAGTATGTTTGTAGAGTTATGACTACAATTCTGAAGGCTATATTGTGATTTTGAGCTATAAGATTTGAACTAACGCATCTTATTGCTTGCTACGTGCTGTCTACAATGCTTTCGTTAATGACTATGACCAATGACTATATTGCTACGTGATTACTACGAGAGCCTCAAAGTATATTTTGTAAAGTAATAGAGAAATAAGAGTGGCTACGAGAGAAATAAATTATCTAATTCAGGAAATCTTAGTATGGATATTAGCAAAAATGTTGTTCGATAGCTTTACAAATCAATCTTCTTTTTATAATTCTATTTTTTTACTTAAGTATATTGAGATTATTAGTTGACCTTCTTATGCTGTTCTAGAATTAAATCAAACGTCTAAAGGGAGTTACTATTATGACCAAAAGGTCACAATTGTCATTCCATGCAAGTCGTATTTAATTGGATATTTCTAATGTGTGATATTGGTAACTGAATAAATTTGAATGCCCTAAGTAACCACTGTATTGATATCATCCGAATCTTAAGAGATTGCTTAAATATATTATTAGGTCTTTACCTATGAAATTGCCGATATTTTGTCACATACAGAGAAAATAATAACTTCTATAATTTAAAATTTTAACAAAATCGTGAATATTACATCGAATTATGATCATGATAGTTAACTATCAGTAAAAATAAAGTCCATATTTTAGCTTTCGTGACATTAAAAAAAAGATCTTGAAAGTGACTCTTTTTTTGTGAGCAAAAAAAAAGGGTGACCGAAGGGGTTGTAACTTAACCAAAACTTATTTTTTCGCTTATCTTAAATGGAAATAAGTTAGCATAGTGTTCAAACATTAGTACATAAAAGTTTTGTTACATGAGTGTTCATGGTTGTTAAATGAACAAAGAAAATGCTATTATGAAAAATGCAACTTCTTGAAAAATCTCCATACAAATCGGCAATTTCATAGGTAAAGACCTATTATTTAGACCTTTATTCAATCAATGTGGCATTGTTCTTGATTATGTATTATTAAATCACATACCATAACGACATTATTATTTTATTTATATCATAACTTCCCTCGAGTTCACACCACATCACACCGAGATACAAGAACAGTCAAGTTGCAAAACAAGCAGCCATTTAATAAATTGAACCGGAAAGTTCGGCCATGTTGCCATTCCATCTAATTATCAGGCCAACTTTGAGAGCAAAAGTCGTGTTTCAAGTTATGAGTGCGGCAAGCGCGAACGAGACGTAGGTAAAGTTGCTACTTGCATTCACTGGCTGTGCCATTTCTGTGGTCGACTGACAACACAAATGTGATACCTTATGATTTTGTCGTGCAAAGTGCATTTCTAGTGAGATTAATATCAACTATTTCTCAACTGTTTTATGAATGAAAATGAATATAAAAAGTGTATTTTAAAATACTATAAAAGTCATACGGACTTCTCCGTTTCTATAAAAATTTAAATTAAATAAAACATTATGTGAACAAACTTAACGAACTCACAAAAACAATTCAGGTGACAAAGCGGTAAAAGTATATTTTCACGCGAAATACTTTGCGCTCACTAAAATATATGAAAGTAAACGTACAACCATAGTATAAAACATGGAATTAATCGACGTTCTTGACAATATCTTTTCTACCTATTCGAGATTCTACCTCCACAACATGGATTCCGCACAACTGCCATTGATCACATTCGTATATATGTACCAGATTTTCGGTTTCATACTAACCGGCCGGAAACGGCTGAAATATCGGTATATTTCGGTACACAACACTTGCAAGTGTGGCGCAGTAACATACGGACGCAGACGTTGTACAATGATGCCCTCAAGCATAAATGCTTGAGGGCATCATTGTAATCATGTGTAAATAAATTTACGAAAAATTAAAACACGAGTCGATGTATCACTCAGTTTATTCAATGGGACAACGTTTTTTTGTGCTCGGGCTGACCTAGTGCGTGTAGCGGTTGTAGGTGATTATTTCAAGGACACGGACAGACGAAGCGAGACACATTACCTACTGTACATATCTATACTGTGGTTAGGGATGGGTCCAGTGAAAATTTCAATGAAATGAAAATTAAATTTATATGAAATTTATGAAATCTTTCAAAACGGGTTGAAATATTTCACTTTTGAGTGAAATTTATTTCCAGTACTAGAAATCCCTTAATTTCTGAATTAGTTTACTATTATAACGTATTAAATGAAATTTAAAGGCTTAGGTAATTGACCGAGCGAGTGCGAAGCGCGAGCGAAGCGTCTCTGCTTCAGCTTGGGCAACAATTCTTTCGTATGTCCTTCCTGCTGTCCGTTTGTTCTCCTCTATAGGTTGCAGGTCGCATTTCTCAACCAATTCTCGTGAAATTTTGTGAGCAGGTTCGAAAATTATATAGAATTTTATAGTCGAGCCAGTTTTTCGAAATTTTTCAAAATGGCGGAGATCTGTAAAAGAACATATTTCAGTCCGGCTTTCCGGCGCTGTTGTTCTCCTGTACAGGTCGCATTTCTCAACCGATTCTTGTTAAATTTTGTGAGCAGGGTCGAAAATTATATAAATGTTATAGTCAAACCCCGAAGTCCCGGCGCTCCTAGGTTTGCCTAGTCAAACCTCAGGTTTTGGGCCAAAGGCCGAAACACGATTTTATTTTGGGCTTTGACTAAGGCTTCTTGTCAAACCTGAGGTTTGACTAGACAAACCTAGGAGTGCCTGAGCTTCGGCATTTGCCTATAGCATAAACATTTTTTTTGTAGCCTGTTTTTCGATTTTTTTCTAAATGGTGGAGATGTGTAAAAGAAACATATTTCAGTCCAGTTTTCCGGCGCTGTTTGTTCTCCTCTACAAGTCACATTTCTCAACCGATTCCCGTGAAATTTTATGGGCAGGTTCGAAAATTATATATAATTTTATTGTCGAGCCTGTTTTTCGAAATTTTTCATGGCGGAGATATGTAAAAGAAACATTTCAGCCCGCCATTCCAGCACTGTTTGTTCTCCTCTACAGGCGCATTTCTGAACTGATTCTCGTCAAATTTTGTGGACAGGTTCGAAAATTACACAGAATTTTACTGTCGAGCCAGTTTTTTTTAATTCTTCAAAATGGCGGAGATATATATATATAATATATACATATATATATATAAACATATTTTAGTCTGACTTTCTAGCTGTCTGTTCTCCTCTACAGGTCCCATTTCTCAACCGATTCTCGTGAAACTTTGCGAGCAGTTCGATAATTTATAGATTTTTTAAGTCGAGCTAGTTGAAATTTATCAAAAATGTCACCCATTCCCAAAAATAAGTATTCAAAATTAGAAGCGCCGTCTAGCTGCGCATAGCTACCAAATAATATACCAAACAGCACGTAACCAAATATATATCTAACCTACTATGTACTAAGACCTCGTGAGCAGTGAGGAAAAAGGGGTTTCGATTGCTCGGCCACGGTGTCGTAGAAGAAAAATGACTACGTCAACATTACGAAGGAATATGTAGAAAACTAACAATGAAAGTCGCAAATTTGTAGGTTCAATATTCAAAAAGTTTAACCATGACCGCGCGGTCGAAACGTGGAGGACCTCGTGGCCACGCAGTTCTCTCAAACGGAGCTTAGTAGAGGTTCCATTATTTTTGCTAATCGCAGATACGATTTCGTAAATAATTAAGACAGCATAAGTAAAGCCCTAATGTTTGGACTTTACGACCACGTTTTTCTGTAGGTCGTGAAATCCAAACCTTAGGGCTTTATTTATACTGTCTACTGTTTTTACCTAATCGTATCAGGGATTATAAAAGAGATTGGGACCTCTATTAAGCTCCGTTTGAGAGAACTGCGTGGCCGCGCGGTTCTCCACGTTTCGACCGCGCGGCCTAGCATTTAATTTCTGTAGCAGGTCGTGAAGTCCAAACATTAGGGCTTTATTTATACTGTCTATATTTTCTACATAATCGTATCAGCGATTAGCAAAAATAATAGGACTCCTACTAAGCTCCGTTTAAGAGAACTGCGTGACCGCGCGGACTATGGCGCGGCCATAGCATTTAAGCTATAGGTCGTGAAATCCAAACATTAGGGTTTTTTTATACTTTCTATATTTTTCTACGAAATCGTATCAGCGATTTATAGTAAAAAGAATGGGACCCCTACTAAGCTCCATTTAAGAGAACTGTGGCCGCTCGGTTCTCCACGTTTCGACTGCGTGGGCACGGTTAAACTTACAATTTTCTGAATATTGGTCCTACTTTGCGACTTTTATTGTTAGTTTTCTACATATTCCTCCGTAATGTTGATGAAGTCGTTTTTCTTCTACGCCATCGTGGCCGACAATCGAAACAGACATTGAATATTTTATTATTAAAAGTTGTAAAATAGCCAAAGCTATTTGTAATTTAAGCCAACTTATTTGTTTATTGTTTTGTTCTATAATTATGTTGATATATTGACAAAATGCATGTAATTTTGTTTTATTTAGGTCAGATGAAACTTAAAAATAAATTTCACTCTAAACTGAAATATTTCAAACCAAAATGAAATTTATTCTAAATATTTCACAGACCGAAATTTTTCGTGAAATTTACCCAACCCTAACTGTGGTAGTTCTGTGGGGGGACAATGCATAAGTCATTCGCAAACGTTCTAACGACTAATTGCCGTATCGTCTCGCCTAGCTTCATCATCATCATCATCAGCCTATCATCGTCTGCTGCTGAACATAGGCCTATGTTCGCCTAGCTTCGCGTAATATTTATATGGGCGACTAAAGCCGCACAACTTCCGCTGCCGAAAATCAGCCGTGTAAACGGCAATTCGGCCTAAGCCGCAGGTTACTGAACAAAAAACTTACATTGTTAGTTTATTAATGCTCGGATATGGGGAAACATTTTGTCTCTGCTTTTTCTTTACGTGTAAAGAGTATGGAAAATAACCTCAATTCTGCACTTTTTCGATGTTTTTCGTTGTTTTTTTACCATTAACTTTAGCACAATTATCATTCTTGAAAAAATGTTATTGGAGCTACTGTACAGTACGTTACCTAAAGTCTATTTTGATGTATAATTTAACTAGCGGCCGCCCGCGACTTCGTCTGCGTGGAAAGTTTTTTTGCTATCCCTCGGGAACAATACTTTTTTTCGGGATAAAAGGTACCCTATATCCTTCTCTGTGCCCCTGACAACGTGTGTGCAAAATTTCATGATGATCGGTTCAGTAGTTAAGACGTGAAGGCGTAACAAACAAACAAACAAACGGACTTTTGCATTTATAATATTACTAGCGGCCGCCCGCGACTTCGTCTGCGTGGAAATATTTTTTGCTATCCCTTAGGGATTAATTTTTTTTTCGGGATGAAAGGTATCCTATGTCCTTCTCTGTACCCCTAAGAACGTGTATGCAAAATTTCATGATGATCGGTTCAGTAGTTAAGACGTGAAGGCGTAACAAACAAACAAACAAACAAACGGACTTTCGCATTTATAATATTAGTAAGGATTAGTAAGGATACTTCCCTCTTTATTCATCTTCTGTCAATATCTCCATGTCTCTGGTTGCCTGGAAGAAATCGCTTTCAACGATAAGGCCGCCATATTTAGCACTGTAAGTTTTATTCTATTTTTTTTTTATATGTATGTTTCTCTTGGTGTTAAAATAAAGTATTGTCTAATCTAATCTAATACGTTTCCGTTTCCTATTATTTACAAAAATATGACCCTACGCAAGCGCTTTTGATGTTATTCTAATTTTTTTACAAACATCTGTGAGATTTATACGTAATTACTAGAGAATCTCTTTAGCCTGTCTTAAAATTTTTATGTAGCTACAACTTTAAGTTTTCTATATAAAAAATGGGCCCCGCAAACCATGTTTTCCTATTATAGACCCTTAAGAAGTTAACGTTATCCTTTTTAGGGTTCCGTACCCAATGTTGTGGTCCCCTCCTGGCGAGCCCCAAATACGAACCCCCTGCTCACCTGCGGGGGGGGATGCGTAAATGCATTTTCTCCGGTATAAAAAAAGGGTTCCGTACCCAAAGGGTAAAAACGGGACCCTATTACTAAGACTCCGCTGTCCGTCTATCTGGCTGTCTGTCTGTCTGTCTGTCTGTCCTGTCACCAGCCTGTATCTCATGAACCGTGATAGCTAGACAGTTGAAATTTTCGAAGATGATGTATTTCTGTTACCGCTATAACAACAAATACTAAAAACAAAATAAAATAATATTTGAGTGGGATTCCCATATAACAAACGTGATTTTTGCCGTTTTTTGCTCTATATTAATAACGACAACAGGTAGACAGTTGAAATTTTCACAGATGATGTATTTCTGCTGCCACTACAACAACAAATACTAAAAACAGAACAAAATAAATATTTAAGGGGGCTCACATACAACAAATATGATTTTTTGCCGTTTTTTGGCACGGAACCCTTCGTGCGCGAGTCCGAGTCGCACTTGGCCGGTTTTATTATTTCTTAAGGTGATAGTCAAAGTCATTATTAATATTTTTTAAACGATAATCTAGATTCAGATTATTTTAGTAGCGTCTACTGTTTCGAAACTTAGCAATTGTGTTACATACACATAAAATGTATGAACTAAATGTGACTCAGAGGCCTCATTTATAAGCGTCAGTCCTAAGATCAATATGGCTAGGCTAAGACAATGATCTTGACAAATATCTTCAAACACCCACCAACAAGCTACAAATACTAGTATTTATTTAACTAACATTTGACTTTCGAGGGATTTGTGACCTTTTTGGTTAAGATAGGTACAGAAGATTGAGTAAATAGTGCTAAAGTATATTCTTAAAAACACTTTCATATTTAAATACATTTAAAATATTGTAAATTTTTTATAAAAATATTTTTTTTTATAAAAAAACCTAAACTTCTGGTTATCCAGAAGTTTCTGCCTCGAAAGATTACGTCAAATATATAAATATATTCAAACGTCCACAAACAAATTCGACAGTAGAAATTTTAACAGCAATCTATAAGAAATTATATTCGTCGTTATTAGTTAAATATTAATAAAAACTAAACAATCGAGAACCAGTATTATCTCTGGAACATTACCGTAGTTCCAGATTCAACCGGCGAATATGATTTCCACGTTCAACCGATAAGTAAAAATCATACCTCATTTGACCGGCAACTCAGATAGTAATAAAAACTATTATGTTAAGTACTTAAATGAACCTATAAATTAAATAAATACACCTTAATATATTTTTACTGGAGAAAGTTTACTACTATATTTTCACTGTTTAATTTTATTTTTTAATACGAAGAAAAGAAAAAAAGTGGTCGAAATATGGAAGTGTTCTCCATATTGATGTGATCCTGGTACTTTGGTGACGTACTAAGAAGAAAAGATATTTTTTAAACATTTCTTATTATTTGATTTGAATATTTCATTGTCCATATGTACCTACTTTTTATAGCTGGTTGAAAAAGGAATGAATTGCCGGTCGAAACAGGAAGTAACTTAATTAATTTTGCTTGCCGGTAGAATAATAACTCAAAATAATTCAAACCGGTTGAAACTGGAAAATAAATTCACCGGTGGAATAATTGCCGGTTGAATGTGAAAATACCCTAAGGTCAACAACAGGAGTATTTAAAGTTTAAAATGACCCTCTTATTGCTAAAAGCGATTTCTTTTAGAAAACCACAGGTGAGGATGAGTTCAAAAAGTCGAAATAGCATGGAACAAATTAGTCAAGATAAAAAAATACATACACAGTAAAACTTTTATTATGATGTTTTTATTTTCAAGTCTTCGTTTATTATACAGACAGCTTACGTCACAGCAGTATTCTTAACCCATTACTTTATTCAGCACATTTTTGAATGGCGGCAGTATTGGATTCTGTCGACTGCGGGGTTAATGAATAAGTCATTCGCAAATATCCCGCCAACTAATTGGTAGTTGCGGGATCAAATCGCTCGTCTTGTCGCGGTCACATCGGGAATGAAAGGCGCCGTAGGGTTGTCATGTTGTAAAAACTATAAGAAATATGACCATTAGCCATTTTAATGTCCCCACTGCTGGCACAGGCCTTCCTGATGGGTGGATATCACGGAGAGCTCGAGATAATAATTTTTTGGTCACCCATCCCATGACAGACCCTTGTGAAAGTTGCTTAACCTCCGCAATCGCTGGGCCAGGTGCTATAAACCACTGCACCATAGAGCTCCTCTTCAGTTCATATAATAAATATGATTAAACTTATTTTCACCGCTGAATATGTTTCAGGGGGCCGATTCTCGTGCACTGCGTCATATCTTCAAAACGACATTATCTCTAATCACAAATTTCTTTTAAAAATGTCACTAAAATCTCTGTTGCAGTCAAAAAACTTAATCTCAACGATTTTCGACATTACAATTTTGAATGACTATGCGATCTCGATACTTTCTTGACTTTTTCGAGGTATTACGGTCAATTAAACATGATATCTCTTTAACTAAACTAAACCATGATTTACCTACTAAGGATGCCGCATGCCGCATTGAAAAATACATTTGGCGACGAACAGCATGGCTTTCTAAGAAATCGATCCACAGTGTCTAATCTTTCCATAGCTAACGATTATATTACAGCAGGTATGGAGCAAAGGGCCCAGGTCGATGTAATCTACACTGATTATAGTAAATGCTTTGATCGCATTGACCACACCATACTCCTCGGTAAGTTGGCGTCGGCCGGTATACATGGCAATTTGTTTAGGTGGTTTGTATCCTATATTGAAAACCGCAGCCAGGCGGTTGCACTTTGTGGTTATACATCGACTTGGGGTCTGATTCCATCTGGTGTCCCTCAGGGTTCCATACTGGGACCGCTTTTGTTTAACATATTTATTTCAGACGTTAAAAGTTGTTTTCTTCACTCTAAAATATTAATGTTTGCTGACGACATGAAAATTCTTAAGACTGTTCGTAAAACCGATGATGTTAATGAGCTTAAAACCGACCTCCTACGATTTGAAACATATTGCATCCACAATAAATTAGATCTCAACGTCTCTAAATGCTTTTTTATGTCTTATACACGCTGTCACCAAGTTACAGCTTCGAAGTATACATTAATGAACCAAGAATTATCCAAATTACGTGAGATCAGAGACCTTGGTGTTATTCATGATGAAAAACTCTTGTTTGACCAACATATAGACAGTATAGTTAAAAAGGCGTCCAAGGCTATGGGTTTTATTATACGTAGGTCACATAACTTCAAAAACATTAAAACACTAAAAATACTGTATTGTGCATACGTACGAAGCAATTTAGAATACGCCTCCCAAATTTGGAACCCTCAATATGAAACGTATAAGTTAAGAATAGAGCGTATACAAAACCGATTTTTGAGATACCTTGACTTTAGGACTAATCAACATTCAAGCGATTACCTCCAGAGATGCAGAAAGTACCACTTTCTCCCTCTTGGAATAAGACGCAACATTAGTGACATATGCTACCTTATGATCATTGCTAATGGATCTGTTGACTGCCCTGAATTACTTTCAAAAATAAATCTAAAAACTAACTTACTAAGGTTTAGACAGCGACCAATTCTAAATGTACCCCTAGCTAAGACACGGTACCGAGCTAACACATTTGTTTTACGTTCATGCAAATCATTTAATAAACTGACCCATGATATTGACCTGTTTTGTTCTAGCATAGCTTCAGTAAGAAAACTAATTTCTAACGATTTTTTCTTGGGTGATAGTAATTAAAGTCAAACTAAACGCAAACATCTTTATTCAATATTTTTTGAAATAATGTCTCAATTCTTAAAATTGCTCTTTATTGTAATCTTTCGTTTTTATTGGAAAGAAAAAATGTATACTTGCTAAAATCTTATGGATAACGCAACTAACTTATAAACATATACATATGTGGGGATTTGTAAATGGCATCTAAAAATCTATGTGTTATGTTATTGTTAATATTTGACTGTAAATCCTCCAACAAGCAAATAAATAAATAAGGATATAATTAGTCCAGTGAAAAGACGAAATATATTCAAACAAATTGTTGTCGCATCAAATAAGAGTTTTCACTTTTATATGTATTTTGTAAGTCAAAAAACTATTTAACAAATGTAACCAATAGTATAAACTAACTTCTGGTTTAATTTAAATTAACTGGAACTGAACTTCTATGAAATTATCTGTCAGGTAAGCTAATAGTAGGTAAAATGTTTGATCTATCGCTCCCAGAGAATAGGCACGTAATAAATTCAATCAAAATTATTAAAAGTAATACTGAAAAGTTGATTATGTATTGAATTTGGCTAAAGTAATAACTTTCATGTAGGTAACTAATTTTGAATATTTCTCTGTATATAAATTAGAAAATCTTTGCATTCAACCCTCCACCTAATTCTATATTCAATACTAGTATGTAAATGAGTTCTTTTCATCGCAAAAACATCTCAATACAACTTTTTCTTAATAATGAAAAATGTTCCTACTTAAGACGGAAAATGCTCCAGAAAAGAAGCCACTATTATTTCTGTTGAAGCTTTTATAATAAGATTTCTTCGTTCAGAATGATTTAACATTTTGTGTGGGTAGTGAGAACGAAAGAGTTTTTCTTTCGGATATGATTACTTTTCTTTGAGTAACTTTTGACTTGCGGTTGCTGACAGGTTGCCTTAGGCTTTTGTTGCAAAATATTTTCAGGAGAGCTTAAAAGTGTATGAGCCCTTGCTAAACTCATACATTAACTTGATTTATCTGTCTTGATTTGATCTTGATAATAACAACACTCGGAAAATATAAACTTGATTTATTTATAAAATTGTAAACAAATTGCAATCAAAGAAAGGCTGCTTAGAACTAAATTACATGTTTATGAAATAATTAATTACGATATCGATGATTTATTGCGCAATACTATTTTGCTGACGCTAAGGTTAATAGTAAATCTGTACTTTGTACATATTCCGGGGCGTATATGCTGGGAAGAAATCTTGATTAATTTACGTAAGTAAATATAAATGGACTAACTTAAATAGTTACTTCTCATGATAAAGTAACTTAAAAATGTACATGTCATTATTAATAACTATCTTGTAAAAATTACATAACACAATAACATAGTAATTACGACACTGTGCTATATTCTTGTTCGTGAATGGTGACCCTCCTCGGTGTCGGTGACGTGTTTCTGACTACTCGACGGGGTGCTTCTGGAACTGGCATCGTGAAGTGCGTGGGAGCGTGGTGGGGGGTACCATGGCTGGGCGTGCTGTACGGGGCCGGGCTGTGCGGGACCGCGAGCGAAGATTGTATGTTACGTATTGTTCATCCTTACTAATATTATAAATGCGAAAGTCCGTTTGTAACTATTGAACCGATCATCATGAAATTTTGCATACACGTTCTCAGGGATGCAAAGAAGGACATAAGGATACCTTTCATCCAGAAAAATGTACTGTATAGCAAAAAAAATATTTCCACGCAGTCGAAGTTGCAGGCGGTCGCTAGTAATATAATTATGTTGAATAATATGTTTAATTTCTTAAATATTACAATAATTTATTAAATCAAACGATTTAATATGATGTGCTAATAATTAATAAATTAATGTCACCATTAAAGGGCTTCAAAGCTACATCAATAACGTATGTACATTTGTGAAATACTAATGAATGTACTCATTCTCACCAAATTATTATTAGAAACTATAATTATGAGCTTAAATTTCACATTGCTAAAGTACCTACCATGACTTCTGCAGTTCCGGGTTCGAAGTCTGGATCAAATTAGAAAACTTACTTCTGCAAGCAACATGCATAGAACTAGTATTAATATGTATAGCTTTTACCTCTAGCTATGTTATTGTTTTTGGTTTATTATTATTTCCAGTACCAAGTATATTTTTAAACAACACATTTTATGCTATTTTACAAATTGGTGTAAAAATTTCGTGATGACAAATCAATTGACAGCCCTAAAAACAGTGAGTCCATGCAAATCAAGAGTTCATCAATTAAGCATAATAATTGCGGACTTTCAGTGCTCGCTGCGCTCGCTCGGCTTTATACAGTACTCTTTGAAATTCATCCATGATGTAACAAGTAGGGCTGAACCAATTATACCGATTTGTTATGAGCACTCCCAGTAGTTATTTGATAAAATAGCATTGAGATTTTTAGACTATTAAATCAAGTGTCAAATCATTTGACAGCCCTAAGTATTGAGAGTTCATGCATATCGAGAATTCATCAGTTAAGCATATAATTGCTGACTTTCAGCGCTCGCTGCGCTCGTTCGACTTATACGTAACTAAGTAGGGTTGAACCAATTATAGCGGTTTGTTTTACGTTAGCCAACGTAAACAGTCCGAGTCCTAGTTTAACTGCTACTGACATCGGCTCGAGATAAAGTTGTTTGTTTATACTTTTGACGAGGTAATAACTTTGCTAACGAGCCTTTTAAATGGCCAAGTGGTTTCGTGATATTTTATTAGTCTTTGATACAGATACTTTTTGGGGTGGAAGAAAATTAAGGGACCGATTAAGTTTGTCCTTAACCAGTAGATTCGAGCGTTTTATAATATAAAGCTAGTTTAAAGAAACTTAATATGTTAATTATAACAAAATTTGTTGAATCAAGGTAGGGTGTATTAATCTACAAATTGTTAAAATATAAGATACTTATACACATCATAGCAATGGAATGTAAGATAATAGAAGAAATGAAATTTAATTACCTAAAATAAGCTACAATACTAACGTTGGATTAAATAAAAATTATTACTAACATAATCCATTTATTTATAACGTCTGAATTAAATGATTTATTATTATTATTAATAATAATACAAATATTAACAATTAACGGCCGTCCAACCAATGGCCGGCTGTTGCAAAAATATCATCCCACATTTATATTTGTCTGGTGATCACTATTTTTAGTGCCAAAGTTTAAAGCAATCAACGAGCTTCTGTCGGAATAGCCAACCACAATATTTCCCTAAGGCTGAATATCCACAGCCTCATACAAACGAAGTTGGAAGAAAATTGCGCTAGTTTTTATTAATGCTGATTTTTTTAATCGACTTCAAAAAAAGGAGGAGGTTCTCAAATCGATTGTATATTTTTTTATCGTTGTTCACGCTTATCTTCGACATTTATGGACCGATTCGGATGATTATTTTTTTGTTCGATTGAGTTTTTTTTTCAAATCGGTTCAGTAGTTTTCAAGTAATCCTGAAAATACTATGATTTTGCATCAATTACCTTGACGACTTTGTAATTTATGAACCGAATTAGATGTTTTTTTTTGTTTGCTAAAGAATACCTTTAGTGGAGTCTTTTTAACCGACTTCAAAAATAAGAAGGTTCTCAGTTTGACCTGTATGTCTGTAAGTATGTTTGTCCTCGATTATCTCGCGTACGGCTGAACCGATTTTGATGCGGTTTTCAGAATAGTATTTGTTACATTTAGGAGAAAGCTTTTGGTATTTTGACCGACTTCAAAAAAAGGATGTTCTCAGTTTGACCCGTATGTAGGTACATATGTATGTTTCTCCATGATTATCTCACGTTTGGATTTTTCTACCATAATACTATTATCATTGTTATAATAAAAACACGTAGCTATTGAAGTCGGGTGGGACTTTTATAATAAAAAAAGGAAGTTGTACTCCAGCCCCACCCGACTTCAACAGACGTGTTTTTATCAAACAATGATAATATGTATCCAATGATTTGAATATTATTTCTACCTTTTTAGAGGCAGGTTTTTGAAGTCGGTTTTTTTTAATAGACCGTTCTTTTTTCATCTAGAACGGGTAAGTGCATATTTTGCATATTTTAACCTCTGTCGTGTGGAAGTTATTGCCAAATCTATTATAATGGACTCCCGCAAGATAACGCCTATCTTACCTTTAATTGTCGGATAGTTTTTGGCATGAACTTAGTCCAGCATAAGTAAGACAGTGGTAGCCAATGTGCGCTTTAAACAACTGCTACCTACCTACTAAACCGAGTTTATATATGGCCTTAACATTGTTTGAAGGTAGGTTTTCAGGCATTTTCACTACTACGTATCAATAAAAGCTACCATACATCACAAAAAGAGACTAAGCAAATAACATCGGAACCACTCTATACATGACTAAAGCTCTACCATAATTAATTCCAAGAATAAAACCAGTTCCATTATCTATACGATTCACACGGCACCGTCCGTTCAGTAATAATTCAGAGGCACTACATATCTTGCGAACAGAAAATAGAATACTATAGTGAGGTGGCTCATATATCTTGAATTGAGCAACTCGGTTGAGGAAACCTCATTTTGTTAAGGAAAAAGGTGAATTTTCTTTTGTAATCTAGGTAAGTTATAAGCAAGAACACTAAATTATCATTTTTACCTCTCAAGTGTAAAAAAACTTTATGATACTTTGAATAATATGAAATAGTGAAAACAACCTTTTATTGGTTTTTATACAAAGTCAATTAATACATATTAATTACTTGGTACCTTCAGAGTGCTTTATTTTAAGATAAATATTTAACAAAAAATAAAAAAAATAAACTGCTAAAAAGAATCCGCAATAATTTAAAAGCAAAATGAACGTTGTCTAAAATGTTACGCGGAAACTCATAAAAATAATTTAACAAATTCTTTCATAAATAATTCGAAGCAATCAACCCAAAAAACCACCACAAGTTAAAAAACTTCTTGTTTATAACCTCCACGTTAAAAAAGTTACAAGTTTGGCGAAAACATTGAGTCCTCTAACAAAATTTAAGCCAAGCTGATGTAGAAATAGGTTACTTGATTTACAAACTTGTTGAAAAGGGTTCGGGATAAGTACCTATACGTATAGCTTCTGAAAAGAACGCAAAGGCAACTTCGTTCTTTACACAAGTATGCCCCGAAGCTGTCTGTAAGTGTCAATGGTATAAAAGGAAATAATCGCCGTGCCGTGCCGTGTGCGTATTACTTTGCCTTTGAAAATACATTTTCAATGTATGAGTAAAATCCTATGTGATAACTTCGAATAACATTTTCACTTTGTATTTTGAAAGAAAAATAGTTCAAAGTGAATGGTGGATAGTCGATGTTCTGTAAAATATAGTATCTGAAATTAAGGTAGAATTTCAGATCCTTGGAGATCGGTACTTAGGTATTGAATTATTTCTTTAAGTTTTAACTTTCATCACTAGGGAATCTTATTAATTTTAAGAAATTAATAAGACTCCTTAATAATTTAAGGTATTTTGGTAGTATGGATGATAATTATGTATTTGAACAGGTTTTAATCCTTTATTTCTGCTTTTTAGACATATTACTACAAAAATCACAGATAATAGGGAACATGCATCAATTTTTTGTATCAAAAGTATAATGCGTGAGAAAATCAACTGTAATATTAAAACTTTTCTCTTGTGTTTTTTTCTCGTGATATAGTTACTTGAAGTTAGCACGCAGCAGCACCCGCCGAAAACGCACTATACAAAAAAGAAAAACCTCCTTCAAAAAACCTGAAACAAAAACAGCTTCAAAATTAAATACCTCTAAAAAAGCGAGAAATAATATTCAAATCATTAGTTACGCATAACATTATTAACAAAACACGTCTATTGAAGTCGGGTGGGGCTGGAAGACAAGTATTTTTTTTTTATATTTCTGAAAGCCCCACCCGACTTCATTAGACGTGTTTTGTTAATAATGTTATGCGTAACTAATGATTTGAATATTATTTCTCGCTTTTTTAGAGGTATTTAATTTTGAAGCTGTTTTTGTTTCAGGTTTTTTGAAGGAGGTTTTTCTTTTTTGTTAAAAAAGTTTTTATTTTCAACTTTTTAGTGGCAGGTATGTAAACATGTAAATATTTTTTAACTTTATAAAATATTTTCAATGGTAAAATGCCCACAACTCAAATTCCCAATTTACGCTGTTTGTTTTTGAGGAGTTCCATTGGGTTTTCGTAGTCCAAGTCTAGTCCAGAACCTTGCATTGCAGACCATGGTTTGGTTTGTTTTGGATTGTCATAAACCTACCAAAATCCAAATCACTTTACATATACTATTTGAGTTTGAGGAGTTCCTTTGTGTATCTTCGAAGTTCAAAGTCCAATACCGATGAAATTAAAATGTGACCACTCTTGAAGTATACCCTTTCAAACAAAAAAAGAATCATCTAAATCGGTACATAAACAAAGATGTTATGTTCGAAAATCCGTAAAAACACGTGTGATGGCAAGCTAAATAATTGTCATTTTTCAGGATTATGAAAAAACTACCAGCCAGATCTCTGTAATTTTTTTATGGGACCACACACGAACTATGTTCTTTAAGATAAAAAAAGAATTGTATAAATCGGTTAACAACTGACGAAGTTATGGTAAAACATACATAAAAAAAAAAATAAAAAAAAAAATACCGACGACTTGAGAACCTCCTCCTTTTTTTGAAGTCGGTTAAAAAAGGTCAACATTTGTGACGTCACTTATGTCACGTTTCAGTGTATTAGTATGGAGTTACCCAAGAATTATCAAATATCTCCCTAAATATTGCGTTTAAGTACATATGTGTCACACAAAATATTATTTCTTATTTGATGTTCTATCCGACTGTTAAGTGCATTATATCCGAAAACGAAAAAAAATATTCGTTATTTTCCCTTGTGTGATAAAACTAAAGTACTTAATACATTTTATTTTTTATTTTTCTGTTCTATCATGTTTTTATACGTGTCCGCAGCGATCAAGCTCAAATTTATCAGAATCGGTGACTTATGCATGTTCCCTATTCTAGGCATGGTACACGTAATTGCGCCACCGACCGACCGACGAAAAAATATTGAATCTTTGATGTTTTCTCGTCAATTAATTATTGTTAAGTACTATTATTTATTCTGTATTGTTACTTTGATTTTATTTTCAACATTAAAATACTACTAGTTGTTTAAGTGAAGTTCAAGTAACGTTAAAACCTTATCCTTTGTGGCATTTTTTTTAATTGCATTTTATTTTGCTTGAAAAAATTATTAAAAAACAAAAGTTCTTTAATATTTTTAAACAATAACTTTAATACAAATTTCAACATAAAACTTTGTCAAAGTTATGAAAGAATCAGTTACCTTTCCTTATTATGTTTAATTTGAGGCTTAATAGAAATTTTCTTTCAGAAAATTATTAAATAATCACAAAGAAACTCAAGACCTACACAAAATCAGCTTTTACCTACTAAAAGATGTAAATTAATCAGTTCAACGACTCTTTACCGTTAAAAGCAATATTAACACTCATCCTGTGTAATAATTCATTAATGTTTCGATTCGGGAACTTGGCAGAAGCGAAAGTTTCCTAAGAAAGGCTTCTGTAAAGAGTTCATACGTGAGCCCAAGTTAAAAGCAAATCATCGTTAGATTTTTTCGTAAAAAGACTTATCAGTAAGTTGTTTTGTAAATCGAAACATGAAACCTGTTATTTTTTTTATGAAATTTTATACGACGAACTTTCATTTTTCAGGCGTGGGCCTTAATAATTTTCTCTCTCGATGTCTCGAATCTCTAGCGACGGCCAAATTAAAGACATTAAGAGAAAGACAGAAGCTGAATATCGTGTGCTATAAACATATTGATTTGCTCTAAATAAACTAATCAACACAACCTACATTGTAGCTGCCATTATTATTGAAATTTTAAATACCTATACCTATACATGAACATAAATTTTTCAGGCGTGGACCGTATTTTAATCTCTCGACGTCTCGAATCTCTAGTGACGGCCAAATTAAGGACATTAAAAGAGAGAGAGAGAAGCTGAATATCGTGTGCTGTAAACAAATTGCTTTGCTCTAAATAAAATAATCAACACAACCTACATTGAAGCTGCCATTGTTATTGAAATTTTAAGTACCTATACATGAATTTAAGTTTTTCAGGCGTGGACCGTACTTTTATCTCTCGACGTCTCGAGTGACGGCTCAATAAGGACATTAAGAGAGAGAGAGAGAAGCTGAATATCGTGTGCTATAAACATATTGCTTTGCTCTAAACAAACTAATCAACACAACCTACATTGAAGCTGCCATTGTTATTGAAATTTTAAGTACCTATACATGAACTTAAGTTTTTCAGGCGTGTACCGTATTTTTATCTCACGACGTCTCGAGTCTCTAGTGACGGCCCAAGTAAGGACATTAAGAGAAAGAGAAAGGCTTTATATTGTGTGCTATAAATCTTTTGCTTCGCTCTAAATAAACTAATCAACACAACCTACATTGAAGCTGCCATTGTTATTGAAATTTTAAGTATACTATTATACATGAACTTACATTTTTCAGGTTTGGACCGTATTTTTATCTCTCGACGTCTCGAGTCTTTAGCGACGGCCCAGTTAAGGACATTAAGAGAGAGAGAGAGAGGCTGAATATCCTTATATTGATTCGCTCTAAATAAACTAATTAACACAACCTACTCAACGCTTCTGACTAGCACCACCCTGACTAAATTCTCATCACTCACTCATAAGAGGTCATTAATCAAGCTGATTTAGGTGTAGATCCATTGAGTCTCGTGTGCCAACCGTACAGGGTCATTTGATCCCAAGTGACATGCGACTCACTCCCTTAGCTTTTTATATGTGTCGTTTTTGCGTGATAACAATTTGAAATATTATGAAGAAGAAAATATGACAAATTGTGATAAAGTACTTACCCTTTATTTTGTAATTGACGACAATTTTGTTGTATTCAGAGCATCTGATACCCATCTGTGGCTTTTTACTGTCATTTTGGCAAAGTTACAGTTCGAAATATGGCGACAATTTTTACTTTACTGTTAGAAAGATTTAACATTTTTTTTTGTAAATACAAAATAGAATATAATTTGATAGTCTTAGGTAAATGTTACTGCCATTTTTTTTGTCCTCGCCGCGTGGCTAGGACGCAGGCTCTCCTTAATGGATGGATGATATTAATGTGAGAATGCTAACGTGGGAATTTCCATTTTTAAAAGGTATATTTTTAATTGGGTGAGTGGAAATAATAAAGGCTGTAATATAAAATTAATAAATTTATTAAATAATACTGTTAGTGGGATACTTAAATACTAAACCTAGCAGTGATTTATTTTGCTTGCGACAAAATGAAACTAAACGGGCGACAAACTGTGGATTATAAAAAATACGTTGAGCAACTGTATGTGGAAGATAAATAATTTAAATGAGTGACAAAAATACTGAGTGGGCAACTATTGTACCAGGTAGGGTTACTATAACTGATTTAAGCTGCCCAACATGATATTTTTGTCACCTTGATTAGGTTAATAGTCGCCTTTTTCAAATAAAATAATTATGAAATAAAACACTTTTTAACGGATACTAAAACCGCGCTAGTATCCGTTAAAAAGTGTTTTATTTCATGTCTAGTAAGCGCGTAAGCTTGAGAAGTGAATAAAATAATTATGCCAAATTTTAAATGTTTTGTGTGCCCTAAGGTTGTCGCCCGAATAGAAATTTGTTTGCCCATTCTGAATAACTATTTACTCAATTTTTATTTTAAAGTCACCCATTTTCAATATTTGTAGTCGTCCTCAGTCCGTCGCCAACTTAGTATTTCAGTACGTTATATTCCGTATTGTTGATACCCAAAATGGGAATTTATTGTTACCCGATTAAATACTACTCTTTGTAAAATGTCTACTGTAAGATTGGGATGTTGACTAATGAATAAAATAACGAAATACTAATAAAAATTGTAAACATATTAAACTTTTAGAGTAGCTTGTTTACCTCTTGGTTTTATATATTGCATATTATTTGTTTTATGACCCTTCAAAGTTGGGTGGACAAGTCCATTTAAAAAGTATAAAATTTATTAAAATAAGTGATACCTTTAATTAGTTTGTAAAATGTATAGCAAATTTGTCTAAGAAACCATTTTGATAAACACAATATTTAATATGGCTGCCGAACAAATTTCCTACGCGTTGCATACAAACTACTGAGGCGTGACGTCATAACTCAGTAGCCGTTAGTATGGAGCGTTTTTGGGCGAGTCCATTTGTGTGCATTTAACACTGTGATATCTTGGGCAGTTTTCAAGCTAGCGAAATAATTATTTTACCAATGTTTCTTTTTTTGAGAGGTAATTTATGTAATATAAAATAAAAAAAGTTGTCAACATCCCAATTGCCAATAGTAAGAATGCCCATTTGTAGTGTCCGCTATGAGGTGAGTTTATCCACTTGTAAATGTGCCCACTGTGAAAATTCACACTTTAAGAATGTCCAATCTTTCGAAATTAAATGATAGTTTTATACGATACTACGGATTGTGGCTTTTTCTAAAAATAATTGAAAGCAGTGAAGTCAAAACATCTCAACGAAGCCTTTTAGAGGCTACAATTGTAATTGGAAAACGTCGGCTCGTATAATTGTCGCTGGTGACGAGCGCAGAATCGAATCCATTACAGTTCCACAGGAGGAAACATTACGCCGACCGTTCTCACTTGAGGTAACCCATCTTGGCACTCGTGTAGGGTGACAGTAGTTACGAGTTTTATGGGACATAGATTATTTTATTTGTCGTCGAATTGGCAAAAGAACGCTGATTTGACTACTCACGAGGCACATCTCTTGTTTACGGCGCGACCACGTGCTCACGGAACGTCGGAGTCGGCTCACCAGGCGTGAGCAAAACTGATTTCGACTTGCGTTCGATGCACACGCACTACTCCAGACGAATCGTTTGCCTCGCTACCTTAATCAATTTAGTAATCGTTATTGTAAAAATTAAAATTTGTCGACTTTAATCGTTGTATAATTTGGCAACCCAATTTCCTTAGCGTACTGCGTACTAGGTTTCTGCCTTGTCTGAGTCGCAAGACAACTCTCAAGAGGGTTCCTTTCCGATATCATTTTAGTCCCCGACAAGGTGGACCGACGATCTGGTGAAGTAAAGGAAACCAAATACAGCACAGTGCGTTGCGTTGCGTAGCGTGATGGCAAACGACGTTGTCATAGACATATTATATGACAGTACATGTAACTCAGCTACAGCAGTACATGTACAGCTGCTGCGCATCAGTCGCGCGTTTGGTGTGACATAAGCATAGAATTTCATACATTAAAACGTCGTTTGCCGTCACGCTACGCAATTCAGTGCACTCGAATTGGGTGTGATGTGACCCAGGCTTGAGTCTGGCTCTACAAATAATGATTTCTTTGTTTTGTCTTTCTGCCTGCCAGTTATTCTAGGACAAGATACGTTGAGAGTCGAGGACAAGTTGAATTTAAACATGTCTGTCAATATACTTTTTAACCAACTTCAAAAAAGGTGGAGGTTCGATGTTCGTCTGTATGTTTTACTCCAAAACGGCTGGACCGATTGGATTTAAACGTTATTTTATTAGATTTGTTCCCAATTTGATCCTATTTTGTAGTCCCATATATCAATTTTAATAAAACACGTCCACTGAAGTCGGGTGGGCCTGGAGGACATCCGACTTCTGTAGACATGTTTTATTAAATTTGATATGCCTATCTAATGACCTGTTTATTATTTCCTGCTTTTAAAAAGAATTTAATTTTGAAAAATTTTTTTTGTTTTCAGGTTTTTTAAAAGCTGTTTTTGTTAGTTATTTTATTGAAGGATGTTTTGTTTCTTTTATTGCATTGTGAACATTAAACCCTTTTTAATTCCCTGATAAATGCTGATATCCTACAAAAGTGCTTAATCGCAGTGCCCCTACGTCAAGACTCGCTGGAATATTGGCAATAACCTCTCGTAGATAATTGAGAGCCGCCCTCTCAGATCGTATTAAGGGATATGTCAAGACGCCCCCGATAATCGGCCAAAGGTAAGTACGATCGCCCTTAAGTAAATGAACATTTCAGTACCATTTCGCTCTAAAGGGAAGGTAGGCAGTAGTGTTATAATTTACCGAAAAAGCGTTCTACTGAGTTTGACAGAGTGCTAAAGAGTTCTGTTACTTTAAAGGCTGAATGTACCTTCGAATAAACATGTGCTTACTGCCGCTGACGTGGATGGCCTAGAACTGAACTTAATCAACTATTTGTGGATTAATTTCTAAGATGTTGAATGACTGACAATTGATGGAGTAGTAGAACAATAGAAGAAAGGAATCAACTATACAATGTGGATGTGTTTATTAGCAATGTTCTTCGCCGTTGGATAAATTCAAGTAAAATAAGAATAGGTATACGGTGCGGCTGATATGATGATGATGATGAATATATAGAATTGAATCCGAGACAAGATTACTACCGATACACCGAAGGATTTTCAAAGCCCATAAAACATTCGCATGAATTTCCATCTGATTACTAAGTTAGGGACGTGTGATATTTTTTTTCGAGCCCATAATGTACTTTTTTTAATACAAAAATCTATTCAAAAGTCAAATATTATCATAAAACAATAGGTATTCTCAAATCGAAACTGCGCGTATTCATCGTAATAATTAAATAGCTACCATCCGACGCCAATTTAGTAAACTGTCTATAACATAATCCGAAACTATTAATCATTACGGTCCAGTCCGAAATTGTATAAAGAGTTGGTGAATTCATAAATTGGTCTTCAATATTGAAATTTGGAATTTATACTGTTTACCCATGGGTATGTTATATATATGTTACGGCTAATACCCGAAGTGCGGCTAAACCTAGTTTTAGCCGGCTAAAACTAGGTGTAGCCGATTTGCTCGCGGCTAATACTAGGTGTAGCCGGCTAAAACTAGGTGTAGCATGGGGTATTAAAAAAAGTTATTTCTGTCGTCTGTTAAAAAAAATAACCTCGAAATTCGGGACCTACAGGAGTAAAGCAAATCAGTTCACCTAGTTTTAGCCAACAGCTATCGGCTACACCTAGTTTTAGCCGGCTAAAACTAGTTTTAGCCGGCTAAAACTAGGTTTAGCCGCACTTCGGGTATTAGCCGTAACATATATATTATATCCTCTTATGGGTGGATAAGGGGGATGAGCTACCCACCACGCAGGCCCAATGCGGATGGGTGGGTGATAATGATAGTTCCTGATTTTTCAAGGCAAAATCAGGAACTATCACTATCGCCTATCATTGGATCGATAAGAAAGAGGTTTCCTGTTAATTCCCTCGGGATGTTGTGACGTCATGCTCGTTTTGTGTCACAATTTTACACGTTGTGTTTACAGACACCGCTCATACATTATTCGTCCAATTAGAACACCCGTCCTGATTGGTCAGTCGAGAATTGAACTCTGGACGTTGGTATTAGCATGGATCACCCTGGAATTTAAAAAAGTTTTTACTTAAAAGCTTTAGGAGAGTTTAAAGAATACAGAATACGGATTGCTCGACAGTGCAGTGGTTTAGTGCCAGGCCCAGCAATTGCGTTTTGCAAAGGTCGGTCATGGGATAGGTGAAATTTTATTAATTGATTGTCTCGAGCTCCTCCGTGCTTCGGAAGGCACGTTAAGTCGTTAGTCCCGGGTGCATTTGCAGTCTTTAACACCCACCAATCTGCATTGGGCCCATGTGGTGGGTTATGGCCCATCCTCCTTATCCACCCAAAAGGAAGGCCTGTAATAGTGAAGACATTAAAAAAGGCTCATGGTCATCGTCAAAGAATACAAACCTCGAAAAGTTTAAATAAATAATAATCTTAATTAATAATCTTTATTTCAAATAATTATTCCTTTCAAAACACTTAAATTAATATTGTCTGGACATAGCTTTCTGTTAATTTTCTAAGCTATGAGTTTCTTAATAAAAAATGAGAGATAACAGATTAAGCTTAACCGCTCACGGGCGACTTTTTGTAGCTGCGATAATCGCGGCGTTAATCGCGGCGATAATCGCCCGCGAACTGACACACGACAAAGGTATTACTTAGCCAGCGACAAAAAAGCGCCGCGATTAATGCCGCGTTTATCGCAGCTACAAAAAGTAGCTCGTGGGCGTTTACGTATAAAACTCCGTATGTTCTATTCTCAGAATCGCTCAGCGATTAATCGCCCGTCAGCAGGGACGCTAAAAATATCTTAATTTTTTTTGTCTTAAAACCTTCTTTGAGTGTCTAGTTAAAAAAGTTATTTGATAAAAAATTGCAAGATGTAATTTTATGAAACTACCTTCTTTAATTTATTCGACCCTCCCAAACGCGGCGCTCGCACAGAATAAACAAAAGCCTTTTGGACTATTATATTCTGGGCTTTTGGCACTAGTATTGTTTTGAAGTATCCTTCAATTTCGAAGAATGGTTTTAGATTTAGTATTAAGCCTTTAGATTATAGAATCACTAGACCTTCAACTTACAATACATCAGCAATGTAATTGATATGTTCAAGAGAATCAGTTTAGTAAAATCTTTGAAAGATCTCCTTGGAAACATTTGATGTTTTAAAGACCCTTCTATCACTTGTTTCATATCTAGTAGAATGAATTTCATTTCACATTGTTTAGTTTTTAATCTAAAATCAGTAACTTAATCTTTAGTAACACTTTAAGAACAATCAACCTTTTATTAGAATAGAATAAAGGTGTTTCTGTGAGTGATTTTGCTATCATCTATACATACAGATATCATTTCATCATCATAGATTTAATGATTCCCCTTCAATATCGTGATTAAAGTGATCGTGACTTTGGTAAAGTAGAAACCAGTGGGGAAAACATTTTTGTATATGTGTGTCTTCATACAATCGCTCTCCATTCCCTTACACATTAATCTGATGCATTCCTTAGGCAGGGCATGGAATAGCGCACGCCATAGCGCATCCATAGCACATGCCATAGTGCATGCCCATACCCTATCTTCTCAAAAAACGTCAAATTTGTATGGCAGAAAGTTGGAACGAGAAAGCGCATGGTTTAGAGGCAATTAATATTGCATGCGTTTGACGCTTCTTGTATTGAAAGTTGAATGGTCTGGAGGCGATATTGCATGCGATTTACGCAAGTTGACTTGAAAGTTGAAGCGACTCGGTGAAGACAGACCATATACAGAGTACTATCTTACTTTTTAATATTTTTTTTCCTGGTCTTAGAACTGGATTTAACTTTAATAATTTCCTCTTCGCACTGTAGGTATTATGTAGTTTATGTAGGTTTATTATGTATAGGTATATTATGTAGTTATATTTTATGTAGGTATATTTTATCATATATTTGTGTAGATATTCGATTTTAGTAGGATTATTATTATTACTTTATTGAATTAGCACACTTCCAACTACCCCATCAAATTTATTTGAATTCCTGTCCATCCCAAGGTTGCCTTGAAGAAATCGCTTTTTAGTGATAAGGCCGCCATTTGTATGTCTCCTTTATGTTTGTACTGTTACTTGTTTGTTCTGGGTGTCTACAATAAAGAGTATATAAATAAATAAATAAATATACGCGCTGAAATTTTAATCATTTGGTTCCCGCAGTGGGGTGGTTCCACTTATGATTGTAAGCAATTTTTACTAAAGGCCCAAATCTGATACCAAGAAAAAAAATCTCCTTTTGTTCAAGTTTCCATGGTTATTGACGTTATTAGAATAAACTATGTCGGGATTTACACCATGTACCTTTTTATTTTTAAGATTCCGATATTTCAATTCCGAAACCGAAATTTTGAAATCTCAAAAATATAAACAGGTAAGTACATGGTGTAAATCCTGACACAGTTTTATCTAATAAAAAAATCTCCTGTTTCATACAAAAGCGCACTACCTACTCGATCTTAATATATTATGGAACAGCAATTTTTTTTTCGTGTAATCATAGTTGGTCCTATGTAAAAGTTGCTAGTAAACATGAGTGGAAACAACCCACTGGAGGAACGAAATGATTAAAATTTCACGCTGTATGTAAGTAACATGTCCACTCAAAGCCACCGCATCTTCGGCCCATTACACACATGCCGGTAATTCCGTCGTGACACCCAATGCATTGTAATGTGACATTTACTCGCTCTGCTAGTTTTATCTCTCTGTTCAAACCTTTGGGAGATAGGGCTCGGTCGAATAGAACGCTATTTGCAGCTACTATTACAAAAATAGCACCAAATAAATAAAGGTTTATTTTCTATTTCATTATGTCTGATAACATTAACACGTAAATATAAACAGAATAAATTAATTCTTATAAAAGATAAGCACTGTGAAAGTTTGGTCACAGCACAGGCCAACAGTGAGAACGATTATCTTAAGACGGTTGTAAGACCGAAAGTGGCGCCCTCAGAGGTTTTTATTTAATAAGTTATTAATAGAAAAAGATTTTAATAATGTTTATCGTGAAGATTTTAGGGCCCATGGTCTAGTATTTTTAGAAGGTATCACTACATGCCCTCGTAGTCATTCGTAGAAGTAGATAGCAAATGTGTCAAAAGCGGCCACTTTTAGCAGTTTTTCTATCTACTTCTAGCAGTGACTACTAGGGAATGTAACGATACCGTCTAAAAATACTAGACTGTGGGCCCTTAAATCTCCACGATAAACATTATTAAAATTGTGTGTTAGAATTATAATATTAAATAAAATTCACCGCGGCGCCACTTTCGCTCAGGGTACCACCTTAAGTGGCTTATCTATCAATGTGTATAATACTTCACTATAATTTTCTGGCGCACTGACCTTCAGTTAAAAGCTTGCCAATGTGACCGTGCCCTTATCATAGTACTAAACTTGAACAATAGAATTTGCCGCTTTAATATTATTGGCAGTTGCCAGTCACTTTTTGAACAAAACCTTTTGTTATTCTATTTGGATTGTAAAAAGAACTGTCGAAGCGATTTTGGATAGGAATTATTTTTGAACCGAGAGGTTTTTTCTGAAGTCCCATCATTCCCAGTAAATGACTGTACTAACATGCAAATAACTAAAACAATACTTTCTAGGGATTGCGGAAAAAATCTGCTGTACATTTTGAATAAATCAAATAATGATAGAGCTTTAATTTTCATTTCGCCATTTCATTTGTTTCAATTTCCACTTCTTTCAACATCTATAAACAATTTATCTAAATAATTTAAATAACCTCTCTGTCTGTTGACAGATAATCTTGTAGGTATACAATGGACTAGTTCGCATGACATTTATAATAGAAATCTTTACTAATAATTATATTTTTCCAGAGAGACTTAAACAATCAATAGTAAAACCATTATATAAAAAAGGCGATGATAATGATCTATGCAATTACAGACCTATAACACTTATATCCGTACTAGCAAAAATCTTAGAGAAGATTATGGCAAAAAGATTAAACGATTTTATAAAAAAGCATAATATAATAAAACGCAATCAGTTCGGATTTTAAGAAGGCAAATCCACATCACTTGCTTGTTTCGCCTTGATGAAAAAAGTGACAGAAGCTATTAATGATAAGGTACGTGCTATAGCTGTCTTTTTAGATATGTCGAAAGCATTCGATTGCGTTAACCATAATATTCTTCTAAGCAAACTTTCTGACTATGGTTTAAGAGGCACAGCAAATAAATGGTTGGAAAGCTATCTAACCAATAGACAGCAATGTACCGAAGTCAGTAGAGTTGAAAACAAAATAAAAATCTCTGCGCGATCCAAATACGAAGAGAAGAGAGAATAGAGAAATTGAACGTGGCGTACCACAAGGCAGTATTTTAGGGCCATTACTGTTCTTGTTATATATTAATGACTTACCTGATATAACTAAAAATGAATGCTTCCTTTTTGCTGACGATTGTACATTACTTTTTCAAAATAAAAATATTGACCAATTAGAATCGGACATAAATAATACTCTTACTGACGTAATTAACTGGATGACTAAGAACAATCTGATAATTAACCTTGACAAAACAAATGCGATAGACTTTCACACTTATAAATCAAGTAAAGTTAATATGGACATAAATTACAATAATAATAAAATAGATTTAATAGATTCGACCGTATTTTTAGGTATCACGCTAGACGAGCACTGTAGCTGGAAAAAGCACATAGATAATCTTTGTAAAAAAGTGAATAGATTTGTGTTTGCTTTGAACCGAATCAAAAAAGTAGCCTCTTTCCAAGTAGCTTTGCAAGCATATTACGGATATGTTGCTTCTCTGTTACGCTATGATATAATAATATGGGGTAATAGTGTGGACTTTGAAAGAGCATTTAAAGCACAAAAAAGCTGCATAAGGGCGTTATGTGGAATCAGTAGCAGGGAGTCATGTAAACCACTATATCAAAAACATAAAATCCCAAATCTACCATGTATATATATAGCGGAGATGTGCTTATTTGTAAAAAATCACCCTGACTACTTCACTAAGGTCAGCCAAGTTAAGACAAATGCTCGGGATTCTAGAAAAAACAAAATAGTTATACCAAAAAGTAATCTGGCATTTTTCAGGGAAAATGCATACTGTATGGCAATAAAATTGTATAATAAGCTACCATCACACATAAGAGATTTACCGATAGACAAAAATAAATTTAAGAATAACTTACTGCGTTAGCTCCTTGATAAGAACTTTTATTCAATCAAGGAGTATCTAGAATCCAAAGAACTATGACATTCATATTATTGTTTTTATTAATTTTGTACGTACTATTTATCACTTATTTGACATCAATTAATTTTTTATTGTTATTTTGCGCTCTTGATAATTTGTAATAAATACTAGCACTAAAAATATTTGCATGCCTACATTCATAATAATATAGGATATAGGAATAGGATAAACGGCAGACAGGTGGAAGGGCGAACAGGCGGACAGTTAATTTACAAATCTTAACCACAGCTGCTTATGGTGACTGAAAAACGTTTCAGCCACTCCACATTGCAAACTGTTTATATCACTAAGTAGGAACTTATTCTTCGTTTATTTGTACGGCAAATAGTAGGTAATTATATTAGAACCAGCCACCAATTATTATAGTAGTATTAGGTTGCGCCATCTCTTGACCGATAGTGGAACTATTTTATTTTCTTAGGTCAGCATTCTTAGGACAGCGCCATCTGTTGACTGGTAGTGAAACTAAAGAATTTTTGTTTGTTTTTTGAATTTCTAAAAAAGTGTGTTATATTGAGATAAAGTTTTATTTTTCCTGTAATTTTTACATAAACTACTATCACATAGAATTATTTCAGATTGTTCTCTTTGCAAACTTCGGAGATAGGGGAGGGGAACGGTATTTTTTTTACATTTTTCATCATAAGTCGAAAACTATGCGGCCTAAGAAAAAAGAAAAAAATGTTTTAAAATGTGCAAATAGCGTTCTTTCATATGATACCCCACATGCCCTAGTCACCTCACTTCAAATTTTTAAGTCCCCTCTTCAGTCCCTGTTGTAAAAAAAAATGTTTTTTAAATTTTTAGTTGTTATTTGCAAAATATTTGGGCAAATGTTTATCTTAAACTATTCCAAATTTCAAGTTGATACCATTAGTAGGTAGTTCTCGAGATATCCAGCTGTGACAGACAGACAGACAGACTGAGTCACACCATAAGGGTTCCTTTTTTACCATTTTGATACGGAACCCTAAAAAGGAATGTTCCCTAGGGATAGAGAAATAACTGTTCACGTAGATGAAGTAGCGTGCGGGCTCTATCAAATACACAAATACTAACATTTTAAGTTTACAAAAGGAATCAATACTAGAACAACAAAGAAGCTTACTCCACAATACTTCGAACAAAAAAGTTGTTTGTTTCATTAAAAATAGAAGTTTTTTTAAAAAGGAACCAGAAAAATCTGCCAGTAAATTTCCTTTGTGATTTATAAAATGGCGACATTTATAAGGAAGCCATATTGACAACGTTTCCGGTCAGCTTTTGTTTTCACATTGGTTGATAACAATAACGACACGATATCGTGTGTGGCAAGTCACGACAAGTGTTGATTGTATCGTTCGCCGACAATGATTTTCATTCCGAAATTGGTACGTGACACAGTATCACACTTCTCTTGTAGAACCTATTCGGTAGTGCACCAATTTCGGAATGAAAATAATTGATCCCAATCAACCCAAAAAACGAGGAGCTCGGTGGCGCAGTGGTTTAGCGCCTGGCCCTGTGGTTGCGGAAGTTAAGCAACTTTCGCAAGGGTCAGTCATGGGATGGCTGACCAAAAATTTGTCATCCCGAGCTCCTCCGTGCTTCGGAAGAAGGCACGTTAAGCCGGTGGTCCCGAGTGCATTTGCAGTCGTTAACACCCACCAATCCGCATAGGGCCCGCGTGGTGGGTTATGGCCCATTCTCCTTATCCATCCATAAGGAAGGCCTATGCCACTGCAGTGGGGACATTAAAATGGCTGATGGTCAACTCAAAACCAAAACGTTATTAACGACATAACTTTTTCCACTGTAAATATTACATCTTCAGGCGTAATATCTCTCAAGTGGTGCCCTTGTCTTAATTGAATTTATTGCTCGATAAGGACATAGTATATTGAAAATTTACATGTACAGAATGAAGCTAAAGTTCTATAGTTTATTTACAAACAATAACCTCAGTCAAATAGTTCGTTATAAGTAGTAGTACTCTTGCTTACAGAGAGCAAAAAGCGGCCACTTTAAGCACTTGCATGCTACTACTACAACGAACTATATTTTACTTAGGTTACTGTTTTTAAATAAATTATCTGTAAGTACATGTGAAATTTTAATAAATTCGTTCGTGCGGGCAATAAATTTAATTAAGATGAGAGCGCCCTTTGAGGTAAATGGGCCTTAAAATGCATAACATTATTTTACCTTTATCGTCAGACGATATCGCTTTCGTTCAAGCCGATTATTTACTAGCGTCGTCGTGTCGGTGTCGTTATCGTCGCAGTGTGAAAGCGGCCTAACAATGAGTAGACGCTTTCTTCCTACATGTGACATATCAATATAAGGATTATTTTTGGTCCATCGAAAACCCGATTAGACAGAGCTCTATGGCACAGATTAATATATAACACCTTCACCCTTAAATATCAACATAACTGGAATAACATTACCAGCATTATCCTACGCCTGACAAGTTTTTTTTAAATATTTCTATTCAGTACTCAAGATCTAAATAATAATGATTTTAAACATATTAAGTAAAATAATATTTTACTCATACACTAGGAATAAACTCAAACAATACAACTTATTAGCACAACCCTTAGGGTAACAAAAGGATTAATCATATTCATCTACTCCAAATCTTACAGGGGGTTTCCGGACCCTTTTATTTGCTTCGATTGGCAACTCTGGACGGTTATCTGGCACATTATCCTCACACCCACCAGTTTCCTGGTTATTAGACTGCTCTTTCCCCGGTGACACCGAGCCCCCTAACCGCTCCATGGGCGTCGTTTCTTCCTCTACTGGCGCTATAAGTGAGCTGCGACGGTTAAAGCTTTGTAATTTGGACGAAGGTTCTGATGTTACTTGCGATTCTCTACGTTTTAATTGGTCCACGTGCCTATGTACCTCGGTTCCTATGTCTGACCTTATACTATAATCTGTACTTCCTAGTCTATCAGCTACTTGACCTGCGAGCCACCGATCGCCTCCGCGATAGTCGCGATACCATACTGGTTGGCCCCGCTCTAGTTGTCGAACCGTACCCCCTGTAACTGCGTCCCTGTGGGCTTGCTGCTGGCTCACCCTGGCAGCTCGCTCTGGTTTCAACATATCTAAACGCATTCGCAACTTGCGTCCTAGGAGTATTTTAGCTGGACTCTCCCCGGTTGTATAATGTTCTGTGTTTCTATAATTTAATAAGAATCTACATAAGGCTGTCTCAACGTCTAAGTTCTGTTTCATGGCTTTTCGAATTGCGCGTTTACAAATCTTAACAGCGTTTTCAGCTGCTCCATTGGAAGCCGGGTGGTAGGGAGCGGAGAAAATTTGATTGATACCATTCCGTTCTAAAAAATCTTTAAACTGTTCGCTGGAAAAGGGTGGTCCGTTATCACTTACAACTTGCTTTGGTAATCCAAACCTAGACCACATTTCTCTTAAAACCGAGATTACCGCTTGAGCCGTAGTTCGACTCATTTTAGTGATTTCAATCCATTTCGAGCACGCATCGACTACTACTAAATATGTGCTACCTGCTATTGGTCCTAAAAAATCTAGGTGTAGCCTCGACCACGGCCTGTCTGGCCAGGGCCATGCACGCGGCGCGCTAGCCGGCGGCGCGTCCGCCACCGCGGCGCACACGGCGCACGCGCGGTATGCCGCCTCTACAGCCTCATCCACCCCTGGCCACCACACGTAGCTGCGGGCCAGAGCTTTCGTTTTTACAACACCCATGTGTGCTTCATCTAACTCTTTTATTACCCTATCCCTACACGACTCGGGTACGACCACTCGATGCCCCCACATAACACAACCTAACTCACAATACAGTTCTTTTTTCCGATTTGCATATGGTTTCAGTTCTTGCATTTCTAACTCGTGTGGCCACCCGTCGTTGATATAACTTGTGACTCTGCTTAAGACTGGGTCGCCTAATGTTTCCCTTTTTAATACCTTATAATCAAGTAACATTGCCTCTGTAGCAAAATGCAAATACGTTTGTTCCGGTAAAATTTCCTCTCCGGAGCGAAATTCACCTTTGTGTTCTTCGATCAAGCGTGATAAGGCGTCTGCTGTGTTCTTTTCCGTATTTATATATTCTATTTTGAAGTCATATGCTGCGAGTTTAATCGCCCACCGCTGTAAACGGCTAGCCGCCGTCGAGGGAATACCAGTGCTAGGCCCAAAAATGCTAACTAACGGTTTATGGTCTGTACGTAAAGTAAAATTTCTTCCGTATAAGTATTGGTGGAATTTATCAACTGCGAAAATGATAGCTAAAGCCTCTTTATGTATTTGACTATAGTGCCGTTCTGCCGCGGTGAGTGCGCGTGATGCAAATGCTACCGCGCGCTCCGCGCCATCTGGCGTTCTCTGTGCTAGGACCGCGCCTACTCCACGCGAGCTCGCGTCGCACGTCACTATCACTGGCCGAGTACTGTCGTAGTGAGCTAATACCCCTACACTACATAGCATCTTTTTTACTTGTTCAAATGCACTGTTCTGCCTGCTTGTCCAGTGATATTGCATGCCTTTCTTTAGTAATTCGTATAATGGCGTTAAATAAGTTGACAGGTTTTTTAATAAATTTACCATAAAAGTTTATCATGCCTAGAAAAGATTTAAGTTCACTTACATTTGTCGGCGGAGGCATCTTTATGATCGGTTTAATTTTTTCAGGGTTAACTTTCAGTCCCTCTTGTCCTATTATGAACCCTAAATATTCCACTTGCTTTACTAAAAAAATCACATTTACTTTTCTTAATTTTTAAACCATTCTTTTCTAAGATTTCAAATACGCGTTCTATAGTTTCTAAGTGACTTTTTAAATCTTTGCTTTTAATTAGAATATCATCATAAAAAATTGAAACATCTACCCCTTCGAATAGGTTCATCATAAATTTTTGGAATATACCTGGGCTAGAGGCAAGGCCATAAACTAAACGGTTATATCTAAACAATCCGCGGTGTGTATTTATTACTGTATATGCTTTAGATGTTTCATCTAATTCTAACTGATTATACGCCTGTGAGAGGTCCAGCTTTGTAAAATAAACATACCCACTGAGATCACTAAAAAGGTCATTAATTTTAGGAACCGGATACCTATCTACTTCTAAAACACGGTTGAGCGTTACCTTATAGTCCGCACAAAGTCTCAGACCTCCGTCCGCCTTACGTGCAATCACCAGTGGAGTGGCCCAGTCCGAGCGGTCAACAGGCTCGATGACACCGGCGCGCAGCATCGCATCCAGCTCGGAGTCGACGCGTTCGCGCAGTGCATAGGGCACGGGGCGAGCGCGACAGAACACCGGCTTCGCTCCATTACGGATATACAGCTTCACAGTTCCTCCTGAGAACCGTCCCAAGGTGCCATCGAATAACGATTTATGCCTGGAAATTACAGCATTAATTTTATTTTCACATCCCTCGGTATTACTCATATTATGTATACTAATTCTAGGCACTTGAATTCCCATTTCTGATAACCACTGCCGACCCAATAATGTTGTTGTGCCGTTATCAATTACATACAAATCTAAGATTTTTTTAATATCGTGATACTGGACGGACACTTTGATATATCCTAATGGCTTAATAATGGAGCCATCATAAAATTTTAATTTTAAATCACAGGATTCCAATTCTATTTCATTAAAATGTGTACAATATGTATCTTTGCTTATGCACGATAGAGCGGAACCTGTATCTATTTCCATCTTCAACAAAGTGTTATCTACTTTTAGTGATATACAAACCGGTTTGTAATTAGCTAAACCCATTTGAAAAATAGGTTGTTCATCCTCTTCTGAGTCACTGTCAGTGGTTGAAATGTTGTTGCCCTTTGTTGCGACTTCCTCGCCCCTCGGTTCCTGTACGTAGTACGTTCCTCCAGTCCAGTGCTGCCCGCGTCCTAGTCCAGTAGAGCTCCGACCACGGTGAGTGTGACTGCCAGACTTTGCGCCCCTCACACGCTCGCTGTTTTTGGTCTGTTGATCCTGTTTTTGCTGATACCCGTTTTCTATGTCTCTCTTTTTCACACGGCATATCCGTCGTAGGTGGCCAGGCCGGTGACAATAACTACATACAAAGCTCTTGTATCTGCAATTCTCTCTAATATGACCGCCACCGCCACAAACCGTACACTCTGCTGTCGTATACACTTTGTGTACGGTTGATGTTTCGCTACTCACTGCGCTCGCATGTTTTTCTGCCGCTTCGAGTGTAGTAGCCAGCCTTACCGCTTTATCATATGGGATGCTATCCTCCGCAAACAATCTTTGTCTTGTACTCTCATTAGCGATACCGCACACTAATTGATCCCTTAAGTTTTCTTCAAGCGTTTGCCCAAACTCGCAATATCGTGCTAGTTTTTTAAGCTCTGCTACATAGTCCGCGATAGACTCCTCTGTCATTTGTCGGCGTAATCTGAATTTATACCTTTCCGCTAACATTGACGGTTTGGGTTGCAAGTGTTTCTGAAGTAATTCCACAGCTTCACTATATTGTAAAGTGGCTGGTTTCTTGGGACTTGCCAAGTTTGCTAGGAGCTCATAAGCTTCCTCTCCCATCACAGAGATCAGTGTCGGTAATTTTACCTCTTGTTTCACACCATTTGCCAGAAAATACATCTCCAGTCGGTCACAATACGTAGACCAGTTGCCATTTTTAACCTCAAACGTGGATATTTTTCCGATCGACATCGTCTTTTTTTCGATAACTTCTCCGCTTGTTGTTTGTTTTGGTATATCTTGGTCTTTAATATCCATTAATCCTCGTCGCCAGTACTAAATATAAACACTTTCCTTATTTGGAACCACGTTTATTTTATCCAAAATTACAATAGAAGCCGACATAGCAAAAGGAACAGGATATACCACAGATCACAATTATGGTCCATCGAAAACCCGATTAGACAGAGCTCTATGGCACAGATTAATATATAACAATTTTCTTTAACAGAACCTTTGTAATCGGAAGATTTTGTAATTAAAAAAATTGTTTAAATCAAAAAACCGACTTCAAAAAAAGTTTTTTTGTTTTTAATCATTTTTTTTTCTTTTTAGTGTAAGTACCTTCTGTATTAATTAGGTAGTTTTAACTTTTTATTGGTATGTATATATTATGTAAATGTAAGCGATGATGTTATGTACTTTTTATATTTCACACTTTCCCATGGTATAATACCACTAATAACTCAATTTCCACTGTTCATGCTGTTCGTTGTTAAGGAGTTCCGTTGGTCCTTCGTAGTTCAAGTCTAGTCCAAAACGTCCTTAACCATAGTTAGATACCTAATTTGTTTAAGATTGTCATAATCCTAACAATATTTCAATCACTATACAGTTTCTATTTGATTTTGAGGAGTTCCCTTGTGTATCTTTAAAATTCAAGGTCCAATAACAATGAAATCAAAATAATAAAGTATCTTCTTTCAAACAATAAAAAAGAGTCATCTAAATCGGTCCATAAACAAAGAAGATATTGGTCGATCATCCGTATAAGTTCATAAAATGGTAACGAAAACGACAGTACTTTTAGGTTTTCTTAAAAATTCTTAACTGAATTCATAATTTCAAAAATGAGACCAACTTGGGAATAAACCTGATCTAATGACGTTTGAATTATTTCAATCGGTTCAGCCGTCTTCGAGTAATCGGTGGACATACATTAAAAAACATACATACAGCCGAACATAGAACCTCCTCCTTTTTAGAAGTCGGTTAAAAATGTTAGCCTTTGAACCATCGTCAATAGTGCAAAATAATTGAAAAGATTTTTTTTTATATCACGGTAAAAAAAAGATTAAAAATCTTTGACTGAAAATTTTTGAATCGTAAATTAGCAGGTATGTGACACAAAGTGCAATATTGACAGAAATAAATAATGAAAAAAGTTTGAATAAAATAACTATGAAAACCACAATGCATTTTGTCTTATCCATTTTTAACTTTGCTGAAATCTCGACTTTTCAGCTACTCTACGATAAAAATATGTATGGTGATTAGGAAACGAGAAGTAAAGGCTTCTTTCAAAGCCAAGCTTACATGTGAGCTGTCCAAGCAACTAGGTCACTTGGAAATATAAAACAATAGACGTCGCACTTAGTTCTTGATCAAAGAAAAACTTGAACTACAAGGTACACGCTTGAACAACTGTGTGTAAACACAAATGATGTGTGGATAAAACAAAAAAACACAACTAGCTTTTCTCGCGTCAATATACACGGTTAATTTTTAATTAGGTATATCTAAAAATGAAATGAGTGTATCTTTTTCTTGTTCTAATCCATATGTACAGTTAAATTTTCAATATTTAATAATTGGTCAAGATAAACCGGCTCCTATTTAACCGCCTCTGTGGTCTAGTGGTTCGCCCACCCGTGTAAGACGCAGAGGTCCCGGGTTCGATTCCCAGGGGGGGTACAATTTGTACTCGGTTTGGTTGGTGGTAGGGCTCATTACAAGTCCGCCTGACTAGCTTCCACCATCTTATCTAAGTCTGACGCCATAACAACAGTTTAAAAATTGTTGTGTTCCGGCAGTTAGAGGTAAGATAGCCAGTATTCCGGGTGTAGTGCGCTTCCACCTTCGGCCTTATCGTCATTTGACATCAGGTGAGATGAAGGCCAAACACTATCCCTTTGTGTATAAAAAAAAATATAGAGATTGAGGTTTGTTAATGTCCCAAAATTTTACTGATTTCTGGATTTAGAGCTCATTCATAGAATTACACGCGCGTAATCAAAAACTATCTTGTTTACCTACGTAAATAATGAAATGAATGAATCTACGCACACGTCTTGTATTTTTGTAAGTTTGTCGACTAATCAAGATTATTCCGATATTTACAAACTGTTAATTTTTAACTTTTAACTGCAGGTTCATATTCAAAAACGTGGACTGATATCCCCATAAATTTTTAAGATATTACAATTAATGTCTTTTTATGTACCCTGATAACGTTTATGTATTTTTTTATATTTTATGGTGATTGGATGGATAGTTAATAATGAAAACGCAACAAAGAAAGAAAGAATTAGTACATTACTGCCGCGGTCACTAATGACTGCGTTGCTGGCAGCGATGATGATGGCCGAGAGCGGAGCTTAGCGCAGGTCCAGGCCGTCACAGCGCGGTCAGCATTGCAGCCCTTGATGGACAAGCTAGAATAAAGGCCGAGACCGGAGGTCGAGGCCTTTATAGCGCGGACAGCAAGGGCTGCAATGATGACCAAGCTTGAAGGCCGAGAGCGTAGGTAAGCTTAGCTCGAGGCCATCATAACGTGGCCAGCAGTGCAGTCATTGTGGACCAAGGCTTGTATAGTACTTTACTCAAAAAATGCGATTACTGCCTACTATACCTACTATAGTAGGTACTTATAACCTAATTTCGAAAAAATACAAAAATGCAAATATCTCAGAAACGGTGCGTCGGAGCCAAAAAATAAGGTTTTTTTTTATCCCCTTTGTAACTCCGGAAGTAGATAAGAGGTATTGAATGAAAGGTCAAAAAACGGTCAAGTGCGAGTTTTTTATATTTTTCCATACAAATTTTATATAAAAGTACAAAAACATCATCTAGGTACAACAATACAACACCCGCGCAGATATAGAATGGGATTCAAAATGGCGGCTCACCGCGCTTACTACAACGAGTGTGACTGAGAGCCATTTCTAATCCCATTCTTTATCTGCGCGGGTTGTACAGTGTATTTTTCACCTATGTTTGAAAGAAAACTCGACAATAATGGATTCTCAAAGGAAATTGCTGGTGGCTAAAACTCGACAATAATGAAATCCCATACAACTTTGTTGCGTCACCATCGGAGAACACCGGCAAGCTCGACTTTGTTCAAAGAAGGTTGTCAAAATAATGACCATATTACAAGCTTTTTTGAGTAATAGTAGATTGTACAAAAAGTGCATAAAACGCATCTTTTTACCCGAGACGTATATATCCACCCGAGCCGCAGGCGAGGGTGGATAGTCAAGTCGAGGGTAAAATGGGTTTTATGTACGAGTTATACACTCTGCTTTTCACTTCGATTGTGAGAAAATTAAACGACAATAATGTAAAAATCTAAAAAAAATATTAAATTTTAGTGACAAATTCTATATTTTTGGAATGTGCTCAGCAAGACCTTTCATTTGATACCCATATCCAAAAATTGAAAAAAAAAAAATTTTTTTTCGTAACTTTTTGTGACAAAATATATCTTTTTGGAATGTCCTCATCAAGGCCTTTCATTTGATACCCATATTCAAAAATTGAAAAAAAAATATTGTTTTTTCTTAATTTTTTGTGACAAGATATCTATTTTTGGAATGTGCTCATCAAGGCTTTTCATTTGATACCCATATTCAAAAAATGAAAAAAAAAAACTATTTTTTTTATAAAAAAAATATAATTTTGGAATGTGCTCATCAAGGCCTTTCATTTGATACCCATATTCAAAAATTGAAAAAAAAACCTCATTTTTTTATTAAAAAAAACATAATTTTGGAATGTGCTCATCAAGGCCTTTTATTTGATACCCATATCCAAAAATTTAAAAAAAAAATATCTATGTCTTCCAATAAAATTGATACCTATTTTCAAAAATAAAAAAGTATAAAGTATAACACAACAAAAAATGAAGAAACAATGAAATATGAAGTTAATTTAACGAAGTAAAATTGCGTGTGTGGCTGTTTACCTGGCGACCTTTGTTTTAAAGTCTGAGACTTAGACGAAGATTTTACTTTATGCACTAGAGCATAAAAAGCGATTTTATGCAGCCTATACCCAACATAAAGACGAACTTTACGAGCATGAGAAGTGAAAAAGTATTTATTCCGAGCATACGCATCCTTTATAGAGTACAATTTATTAAATAATGAACGCCGCTGGTATCATGTGGAACCAGTTAGAGAGGGGCGTATAGAACACAATATGGCAGCTGTTACAGTGTTACAATATTTACAATATTGCCATATTGAAGCACCGAGAAAAATGTCTTATCTTCAAAAAAATAAGTCACTTTCACATTTCAGAGAATTAATGACGCCAGCAGGGACCGGAAAACCCCTTTTTTTGGTTAACCCAATTGATAGGGAAACCCTATTAAAAAGCTTACTAAATGATAGGGTTTCCCTTTCGATAGGGTTAGTCGACGGTATTGATAGGGTTTTTGAAAACAAGTCTATGAAATACCCAATCAAAAACTCTTTTGACGGTAAGCGGTTCATGAAATACCCAATCAAAACCCCTTTAACGGTAAGCGGTTCCGGTCCTTCGCCCCGTGGACCTAGGTATAAATTGCTTGAACACGTTTTAAAACTCCTTCATAAAGCCTTCATAGGGTTTCCCCGATAGGGTTTTCGTATTCGGTAAGTGCTTACTTGGGTTACCCTTTGGATAGGGTTACCGTATTGATAGGGTTACCGTATTGATAGGGTTACCGTATTGATAGGGTTACCGTATTGATAGGGTTACCGTATTGATAGGAGTTTTTGAAAACAAGTCTATGAAATACCCAATCAAAAACCCCTTTAACGGTAAGCGGTTACTGTCATTAGGCTTGGCTCAGTATCAGCAATCCTCCTCTTTTTTTTAGGGTTCCGTAGCCTAAATGGCAAAAAACGGAACCCTTATAGATTCGTCATGTCTGTCTGTCTGTCTGTCTGTCTGTCCGTATGTCACAGTCACTTTATTCCGAAAGTATTAAGACTACACAGTTGAAACTTGGTAGGTTGATGTATTCTATTAACCGCTTAACGAATTTAATACAAAAATAAGAAAAATAAAAGATTAAGGGGGGCTCCCCATACATGGAACGGAAACTAAAAAAATTTTTTTTCTTCAAACTAACACGTGTTGGGTGTTTATAGATAGGTCTTTAAAAATGACATTGAGGTTTTTAAGACAACTTTTTCTCAAAGTCAACCGTTTGAAAGATATACACCGGCAAAGTGGTAAAATGTGTGTCCCCCCCCCTTTAACTTTTGAAATAAGAGAGTGAAAAATCTAAAAAAAATATATGCTGTAGATCTGAATAAAAACTTTCAACCAAAATTAGTTTGAACGAGATATAGTAATTAGTTTTCGAGATATAGCACATTTTCCAAAACCGCAAATATAACTTTGTCATTTATACCAACACTGTGAAAAACAAAGTTATTTTTGCAGACGAAAAATGATAGGTGGTATTAAATATGGTATAGTATAAGGTAACTACGGAACCCTACGGCGCGTGGCCCGACACGCACTTGGCCGGTTTTTATTAAGTAATTAACAACGGGATAGTGCTTGGCCTTCACCTTACCTTATCTTAAGTGACGATAAGGCCGAAGGTGGAAGCGCACTACACCCGGAATCCTCACCACTGAAGAACTGGCTATCTTACCTCTAACTGCCGGATCACAACAATTTTTAAATTATAGCGTTAGACTTGAGTAAAAGAAGTTTTGAAACCCGCTAATTAAATAATGTTTGTTAGTTTCCAATCTTATTTATATATTTTGCTTCGTGCTTAGTTTCAGACTAAATGATTCGAGGTATTTGTTTTCCTAAATATTTATTCAATACAATCGTATACACTAAAACACGCGTGTAAAAGCTAAGCAAATAAATCCAAAGCCAGAACACTAGAAACAACTAAATAAGGAAAAACAGCAACTACGAGAGAAAAGATAAAATAAATTCTGGCGAAACAGACCAACAATATTTTCCCTTTTAAATACAATATTACTAACAGGACATTCGCGAAATAGGGGTCGTGGGAATATTGTGTCCGTTGTATAAAAATGCTGTGTCAGGAAAGCTAATGAATTTATCCCAACGTCACCTCTTTATGGCTTACGCTTTATGGATAAATGCACTTTGGAATTATCACATGTTAGCTTAATATTATAATTTAAAAAAAGTGATTACAAAAAGAACATTGAGCTTCTGTTCAAATAAATAATTCACATTTTCTAAGTATTTATTTTTGAAGTGAAAACTTCTTTAGCGGCGTTGTACGCTTTTAGTAATGGGGAAAAAATGCTACACTCGCGTAGAATCACGTGGCTGATCGAAAATGCGTAGGACGGATGTGACGGATGGAGAGTAGACAGCTGGCGGCGGATGTATCCCCCTCTCTCTCTACGGGGCGCGTTGAAAATGGCGGCGAGTAATTTTTAGACGTAAACACTTGTGTCACCAGCAACGCGCTTATTTTGAAAATGGAACTAATAGCAGCGATCTCTTCGGTGAAATCATAGACTTATTTATACTCTGTGACAGCGTGCATGTAAAAATTAAAAAGGCCACTGGCGCGAAATCTTTAAAAAATTTCTCTAATTACAAACTGATTTAATTGTGTGACTGTAAAGTAATAGGAAAGAAATAATTTTAATCCTTTGCCGCTAATTTCAAAATATCAAAAATGCACAACGTTAATATTCAAGTTTTCACTTCTGCCGGCCCTCCCGAAATGCCAACCGATTTTTTTTATTTACTTTATTCAGGTATTCATTTTAGTTAGTTTTGTGATCTTATTTGTTTCTCCGCACATAAACAGTTGAACAGTTAAATCCATGAAAAATAGATGCTGTAAAAAGCTAATACCGATAAACACAATTTACTATCAGAATTCAGGTAAAATTATTTCTCACCTAGTGCACCGTAATAAATTCAACTTTTCGCATCGAAGGAATTGGATGTTATGAGAAATAGTACGCTCGGCTAGAATTTAAATGTCGGTATCGAACTGTCTTCTCGACGACTATTCTATGATCGATGGTGGTAGTTATAGAGAAAATATACTTGGTGCAAATAAATCCTTGCATACTCTTTGGTGGTCGAAACCTCCTTGAGAGCTTAAACACACAGGCTGCGTTTCAGTCATACTAGTCCGTAAGCCCGCGACAATATTGCCTACGTCATATGACATTACGATGAAATGCATGGCACACGGTCGGAAAAATTGTGCTGAGCGAGGATCAGAAGATTATTATCCCAAATAAAATTGGCCGGAAGCTTAAGAAAATCCTCCGCGGGTCTCGTACTGATATCACATGACGTAAATATAACCTTAAAATTATGACCTAGACTAGGAGGCCATAACAAATTTGGTAACGATCGCGTAAGTGGCTGACTCTGGGATTATAGGTTGGAGAGACACTATCTGATGCTAAATATGTCAGTCTGTTTGCGTGAAGTGGTTGCGTTCTTTTTATAGGCTGAAAAAGGCTATAATTTTTTTGAAAATAAATCATAGCCCATGTTACTCGCTGATAATGTAGCTTACTATAGGTGAAAAAATTTTCAACATCGAATCAGTACTTCGCTTATACCTACGAAACGCAACCGAATTTTGGTCAGTCCTTACACAGTTCACGTGAGTACAACTAGTACTTACTTTCTGTACTATTGTCAGCCATTTATCTTAACGTTTTTTTTTCTGGTAACGATAACACATTTTTCACCGTGCATATAAAAAGAACGCAACCACTTTACGCAAACAGACTGACATATTTAGCATCAGAGAGTGCCTCTCCATCCTGTGAACCCAGAGTCAGCCACTCACGCGATCGTTACCAAATTTGTTATGACCTCCTAATATAACCGGAAGTGAAGGATTTTCTTAAGCTTCCGGCCAATTTTATTTGCGATAATCTTTGTTCAGCACAACTTTTCCGACCGTGTGCCATGCATTTCATCGTGATGTCATAAGACGTAGGCAATATTTTCGCGGGCTTACGGACTATAGATCCGATCTCGAACGCACGGTTTGCTGGTTGCGTAATACTTTAAAATGTTTAAGTTTGGATGTTTGTTACTAAATCACGCAAGAACGCATGAACGGATTTAGATAAAAAATTTCACACAGATAGCTTATAGCCTGGATTGAAACATAGGATACTTTTTTGCCCGGTTAATGGTTTCCTAGGGATTTTCGGAATAGCTACACGGACGAAGTCACGGGCGAAAGCTTAGTAAAACATAAACTAAAAAGTTTGCCATTTTATTTGGTATTCACAATTGTCTTTTATTTTCACTTAACTAACGATAAATTCACAATGGAATTGCTGAAAGTTTACATTGAAACATCGAAACAACTCTTAAGAAAGAAAAGTACGAAATCCAAAATACTCGTAATAATAACGATCGAACATGGATCGAACAGAATATTCTGCCTTCGTGAATCTTTTGTGTAACTTTTTACTTTTTCACCTAAAGATATTTGTTGAGACTGAAGAAGTTTTTAAGTATTTCACTATAGATAATAAGCTTGAAATTCGTTATTTTGTTCTTATTTTTCTGATAAAAATTTGTGAAATACCGCTAACTCGTTGTTTTGCAAGATTTTTAATGATGTTAATTAGATTCTTGTAAGTATACTTTATAAACTAGAAGCTGAAAACTTGTTCTTAATTATATTTTATCGCTGGCTGACTATATTTCTCTTTAGTGTACCTAAGTAATAATTTAATATATTATTCTCGTTTTTATGAAACGTAAAAGTAACAATAGACTTTTTCTGTTCACGAGATAACAATTTGTCATCTACCATTATTAATTAACATTAACAATGGTAGATCTGGTAGGTATGGTGTAATTATACAATTCAGAGGCTTTCGGGCTATCTCTAAGAATACTATATAAAAACAACTTCTTTTATCATTTTGTTCAATTTCTTTAGGTCCCAGAATAATGTTCTAGGCGTAGCTGCAGTTTTTTTATTATGATTAATACTAATTAAGTGTCAGACATCAAAGTAGCGTTTTTACTAACATAATAGCCTGATCATTAAAATAAAATTTCGTTACTAATATTATAAATGCAAAAGTGAGTTTCTTTACGTTTTCACGTCTAAACTACTCAACTGATTATCATGAAATTTTACATACCTACACGTTAATAAGGAGAGTGGTTATCTTTTATCCATATAAAAAGTACTGTTCCCGAGGGATAGAAAATAACTGTATACGCAGACGAAGTTGTGAGCGATCGCTAGTAAGAAAATAAACAGCCATGAATCGGGAATAAATATTTCCTTTCTGACACATGGTACACCTGCGTCCTGCGTGGTTTACCTAGGTGTTCCATGGGTACCTTTTTGTACCCGTGGTCTATGCAATAGGTGAGCCATGAGTATTAAACTATACTCATGATAATAACATAATCACTCACATCAACTTAGTCTAGGGATACAGGTTTTTTTTCATACAAACGAAGTAACTTTGAAGCCTTGGTTTTCTGCAAGGGATGTACCGTGCCGTGATCAGACGATGGCTATCTAGGGAGTGAATGGAGCATCTGATCAGCATTCTAAAAGATTAAAGGACATGTTTAAAAAATCCGCGAAAATAGCATTAAAAATGTATAGAAATCCTGAAACTGAGAACTCTGACCCTTCTATCTTTTAGAATGTTGATCAGATCAGTTGGATGTGTATAACGATCTGAATCTCCTCCATTTACTCCCTGGATAACTATCATTAGATCACAGCACAGTTTATTCCTTGCAGAAAACCAAGGCTTCAAAGTTACCTCGTTGTATAAAAAAAAACACCAGTATCCCTAGACAAAGTTGATGAGCATGTGTTCCTAATTTGAATTCGGACCCGGTTCCCATTATTACACATTTCCAATTGAATAAGTAAATTAAATCGTTTACTTAGTCTTTATTTAATAATTGTCAATTTTCCATCAAAAGGAGCAACCGATTGACTTCACAAAACCAAAAACTCCAATCTCAACTAGCCTTTGGGACAATACGGCAGAATATCGCCTCTCGCTTTTTGTTAAGGGCTTATTATTCGTTCCATTGAAGGGCCGGGACAATCTCGGCTCGAGGGCCAAATCTGTCCCTTTTCCATTGAGGGCCAGGACTCAATGGGCACGTATACTTTATTTGCTAAGAAGCCGATAAAATTGGGATATTGCTTGAAAATTGAATAACGCTATCTTTGTGAAAAAGACATGTAAGGGAGATTTAAAATATAAGCAGAGTGACTGGTGTATGAGTCTAGTGTTTACATAATATAAGTATAAGAACTTATTCTTTATATTTAGTGAGTCCATGATGTTATAGAGAACATTCTTACATGGTTTATTGTGAATTTTGTGAACCTTAGCTGGGTGTTTAAAAAGAAGATAAATTTTGCCGTAAGTAAAGTTAAGTATATAGAGTAATAAACAAAAAAAACTCGTTAATTCACCGTAAGGCATCTCTTAAAACTGGTAAATATTAAGGAAACTTCCTATAAAGTCGTTAACAAGCCTTCCAAAGAAAAGGGATTGAGCACAAATCCTTCGAGATCAGCGCACGGCTTATCTTTAAATTTTGAATTTGTTACACTCTGTCCTACTTAAAGTTAAGGAGCATTTTCACTCTGGGGCGCTTAACGGTTAAGCATAATTAATTGCTGAAAAATACCGTCACCTTACGAAAGAGTTGAATACCCTGATGATTGAGGACAGGCTATTTTTTTAGAGAAAGAAAAAAACATATTTGGGACTTGGCTACTAATTGAAAGAAAGTAGAAAAGTGATGTCGGATTTTGCTATAATTATGTATAAAACCTTCTGGCGTGTCCCACAAATATGGACAGCCTGCTCACCTGCGGCAGGACCAAAATTCGGAAATCCGGTCACAAAAGGTGGAAAATCCTGATTTTTGGACAAAAGTCCGGTCTTAGACTCAAATTTAAAAATAAAATAGGTTATTTCTTTTTATATCTCTCTGTCTATCTGTTTCTTTTTAAAAAAAATTACACAAGTGGGTGGTTTCTTATAAGAAAATTATGGGCATCTTTCAGGAAACTACTCAATTATAGAGCCTAGTCGCGGCGTGCTTAGCGCGCCGCACGCTCCGAGCTGTCCGGCGATGATGGTTTAGACAAAATCATTACAATCAATTATGGTGTAATGATTTTGATTTTGAAAAATCCGGTCTCGAATGAAATCCGGGCGGAGTCCGGTCTGAGCCCTTAAAATCCGGTCTAGACCGGATTTATCCGGTTAGATGGTAACCCTACCTGCAGGCGAGCTCAGAACTGAATACCGAAACAATCTTCATCAAAAGAACGTTACGCCGCCGCTGCACTCGTATTCTTTTTTCACTTGCACTAATTTTCGTTGGGAATTAATTAATTGGGTAACTAAAATAAATACTAAACCTGGCAGTGGTTTATTTTTTGGGTGACAAAATAACTAAACGGGCGACAAATATTGGATTACAAAAATATGTACGGGTGACTACATTTGATTGACAAATAAATTAAGTTAGCAGTGAAAATTCTAAATGAGTGACGAAAATACTGAGTGGGCAACTATTATACCAAGTAGGTAACTATAACTGATTTAAGCTGCGCAACAAGGTATTTTTGTCATCTCGATAAGGATAGTAGTCACTGTTTTTAAATAAAATATAATTATGCCAAATTTTAAATGATTTGTGTGCCCTAAAGTGGTCGCCAAAATAGAAATTTGGTCGCCCGTTTTGAATAACTAGTTACTCAATTTGTATTTTAAAATCAGCCATTTTAAATTTTTGTAGTTGCCCTCAGTCCGTCGCCCACTTAGTATTTCAGTACTAAATGTACTAAAATGTTAAGCTACTTTCGTTGGGACAACAGAAACAGAACCAAATTAAACGAATGGTGTTTTTAACCGACTTCAAAAAGGACAATGTTAAAATTAGCCTATGAACCAACACAAATTTGGCACATATGATAATTCTTAGCATATTTTCCGCGATAATCATCAATAGTGCAGTATTTAGTGGCATCAACCTTGCAGATCGTTAACAAAGGAAGCCGCTTGGCACAGGCGTACTTTGAGGTCATTTGAGCTGATTTAGCCCTGTACCCACGTGGTACCACCCTGGTGGTAGCCAGGGGTGGGGGGGAGAGGTGCCTTCTACCACGCTGCACTTTTACATCCATACCTCCATAGGTTTAGCAAATAGGTCGTGTTTGGTATCATTTTCATATAATTCAAGGACGAGGAATTAATTCCTGGAACCACTTTTACACTCGTTCATATAAAAAATAAAAGTTCTGCGCAAAAACAGAAAAGTAAAAAAAACAAAAATCTTACAAAATCTATGCCTACAAATAAACCACGAGATTGTGCTTTATAAAAAAAATATTATTAAACAGCCCTGTTTATATAAAATACATAAACATCAACTTTCCCGTACAAATTATATTTATAAATGTGTCAAAAAAAAAACATTTGCGATGTGCGACGGTATTTTGGCGCAGTATATTTGGATTGGATTTATCACTTATTGTTTAATAATGACACAAATTGGTCGTGTTTGGTATCGTTTTCATATAATTCAAGACAGGAAATTCATTTCTGCAACAACATTTTTACTCGTTCATAGAAAAAAAATAAGTTCAGTGCAAAACAAGAAAAATAAGAAAAAAAAACTTACAAAATCTATGCCCACAATTAAACCACGAGATTATGCTTTATAAAAAAATATGTTTAAGCAGCCTTATTTATCTTAAATATATACACATAAACTTTTCTAAAGAAATAATATTTATAAATGTGTCAAAAAAATCAGTTGCGCCGCGCTGCGGTATTTTGGTGCAGTATTTTTTGATTTGGACTTATCACTTATTGTTTAATAATAACACGGATTAGTATTGGTAGTCCCATAGTTTACTTTAAAAGAGAATTGTAGTAATATTGAAGAAAAAAATTTTTTTTACCTAGTTATAACGAATTTTACTGGCAGTTTCCGCTGCATCCACATAGTTCGGTGCACTTTATTTATATTTTTAAACAATTGCACCTTCCTGCGAATTTTTGCTTACACATACACCGTAATTACTCCATGCAAGCTGTGGCTGCTGGCGATAGGGCGGTCCACATAGGCTCCCACAAGGCATTATTTTTAGCCCAACCCCAGTCTGTAGAACATGGCAGGTTTTGGATTGGTTTTAAATGTTGACCCCATACATTCCTCCCTGATAAATCACTCGCAAAATTTGGTTGCACAGGGCGTCTCTGGTTGGTGGAGATTCTCCAGCTGCTTGTCCTTTTTCGTGAATAGCACTTTTCTGCATTGATTAATATCAAGGAGATGCATTCCGACATTTCTAACAATAACATAAATCACAAAAGTCAATCACCAGTAACTTCTTGTCATACAAAGCCATGACAATTGTTTCTAATACTTATTGGCAAAGCCTGCTCCACATGTCCTTAGGGTATTTAAATCCTTCCGTTGCAGTAGGATAAGCGCCCCAAGCTTCAAAAGCGCTTTTTCCCTTTCTCAGCAAAAGACGATACGGTATCACACCCGGAAAAGGCGTGGAACAGAGTGGCAATACTTCTGTTTTTCCGGTCCTAAAAGATAATTAAAGCTGAATTATTTTTAACTTTAAAGTGTGAAAATACTATACTTATTTGGGTTACTTAATGAAGCTGCAATTGCATGGCAAGGCAGGAACTGACGATTTTTACCCGTGCCAATATGAGAAACCACAATTCCTCAAGCAATTAATATAGTTTATCTTCTTTTAGGACCGGAAAAAGCAGAAGTATTGCCACTGTTCCACTCCTTTTCCGGGTGTGGATGGATATCGTATCGACTTTTGCTGGTAAAGGGAAAAAAGCGCTTTTAAAGCTTGGGGTGCTTATCCAATTGCAACGGAAGGATTTAATACGCTAAAAAAGGAAATGTGGAGCAGGCTTTGCCAATAAGTTGGCTTGGCAATAAGGCTTTTGTGATTTAAGTTATTGCTGGAAATGTTGGAACGAATCTCCTTGATATTAATCAATGCAGAAAAGTGCTATTCACGAAAAAGGACAAGCAGCTGGAGAATCTCCACCAACCAGAGACGCCCTGTGCAACCAAATTTTGCGAGCGATTTATCAGGGAGGAATGTATGGGATCAACTTTTAAAACCAATCCAAAACCTGCCATGGCCTGCAGATTAGGGTCGCGCCAAAAATAATGGCTTATGGGAGCCTATGTGGACCACCCTTCTGCCAGCAGCCACAGCTTGCATGGAGTAAATAAGGTGTAAGTGTAAGCAAAAATGCGCAGGAAGGTGCAATTGTCTAAAAAGATAAAAAAAGATTTGTAAAAAAAGATAAAGTGGATGCAACGGAAACTTCCAATAAAATTTGTTATAACGAGCTAAATAAAATAATAATTACTTTAACTCTCTTTTAAAGTAAAATTATAGAACTACCAATACTAATCCGTGTCATTATTAAACAATAAGTGATAAATCCAAATAAAAAAATACTGCACCAAAATACCGCCGCGCGTCGCAACTGAATTTTTTTACACATTTATAAATATAATTTCTATCGAAAAGTCTGTTTATATATTTAAGATAAATAGGGCTGTCTAAACGTATTTCTTTATAAAGCATAATCTCGTGGTTTAATTTTAGTTTGTAAGTTTTTTTATTTATTTTTTTTGCACTGAACTTATTTTTTTTCTATGACCGAGAAAATGTTGTTACAGAAATGAATTCCCCCTCCTTGAATTGCATGAAAACGATACCAATTACAACCTATTTGTGTCATTATTAAACAATAAGTGATAAATCCTATCCAAATATACTGCACCAAAATACCACCGCGCGGCGCAAATGTTTTTTTTGACACATTTATAAATATAATTTGTGCGGAAAAGTTGATGTTTATATATTTTATATAAACAGGGCTGTTTAATCATATTTTTTTTATAAAGCACAATCTCGTGGTTTATTTGTAGGCATAGATTTTGTAAGATTTTTGTTTTTTTACTTTTCTGTTTTTGCGCAGAACTTTTATTTTTTATATGAACGAGTGAAACAATTGTTCCAGAAATGAATTCCTTGGCCTTGAATTATATGAAAACGATACCAAACACGACCTATTTGCTAAACTTATGGAGATATGGATGTAAAAGTGTAGCGTGGTAGAAGGCACCTCTCCCCCCCACCCCTGGCTACCACCAGGGTGGTACCACGTGGGTACAGGGCTAAATCAGCTCAAATGACCACAAAGTACGCCTGTGCCAAGCGGCTTCCTTTGTTGACGATTTGCAAGGTCCCCATACAAATGATGCCACTAAATACTGCACTACAATATTTAGATTATAACGGACACTTCTGGTTATGTAAGCATTATTAAAAATGATTTTTATTGACAGTAAGTACATTATGAGTATTTTTTTTTTATTATGGCTTGGGTATTGGGAGTTCAGTGCATTCAGCCAGTGAATGAAAGCATCTATTATGCGCGTGATACACATGCTTGTTAAGGCGCGAATACACATGACTGTAGCTGGCACACGTGCATAACAGCTCGTTGCACGTGGCGTCTACTTTCATGTGCATACGCTAACTGGCATGCCCGTATCTCGCAAGCCAGTAGATCGCACAACATTTGATTTTTTGGCAGTTATACTGACACGCAATGTGAAGGAAGGGTCGCGGGGGCTGCGTTAACTGGCACGTGTGAACGGACGCTTCAGGGACAGGCATGCCAGTATCTGACGAGTTATCGCCGTTGCTGCATGTTCTTTGTTTGTTTTTTTATGTAATCGTTTCAAGTTATTTTTCTTTTTTCAAACTTCGACCAACAAGAAAAAAGCGTAAGAATGCCCGTACGTACTGTCTCGTGTATACGCGTTAGAAAAACAGGCATACGAGGACGCAAATTGCATGCAAGTTTAAATTGCAAATGTATCCACATTGTGCCAGTTACTTCCACATGCCAATAACTGGCATGGCTACTGTCACAGCGGCGTCACTCCCTGTATGTGTGAGCTTGGCGCCAGTCTGGCGGCGGCTACGTCATACGCGTCACGACTTATGATAGGGTTGGCTATTAGCATCATTACATATTAATGCAACGAAATAATAAAACGAAAGTTTGATGAAATAAATTTGTACTGATTTTATATTAATTTAAATGCCAATACATTACAATTATATGGATTATACCTATAGTTTATATCATTTCTTAACTTGTAACAATTTCAAGCTTTCTTTTTCGTTTGCCTGCTTTATAATATCAACTTCTGCAATTACTTACACAGTTCTAAGATTATTTTCCGTGCGTCCAGTTCATTAGAAATGAAATGCTTTTTACGGATTACCGCTCGTATATTGGTAAAATTGGTATTAGGGGCCATCCATAAATTACGTCACACGAAAATGATTTTTGACCCCCTCCCCCGTCCTTGTCACAGCTGGTCACATTTGCGAGGACCCCCCCTAGTGTGACGTCACATATTTTACAATTTTACATCTAGAAATAAATATTTAATCAAAACAGGACTTAAAAAAATTGTTTCATTTCAATTTAAATGATTTTGAAATGTGACGTCACAAAATTTAGGACCACCTCCCACCCCTTATCACACAATGTCACACTTCGTCGACCCCCTCCCTCCCCCTTTGACGTGTGACGTAATTCGCTAAGTCATCGATTGCGAACATCTACTCGGAAAGCATTCTACTATTTTCCAAAAACGAGTAGAAAGTCCTTCTTTAATCTCATACTAAATAGCTTAAAGAAAATTTGTATAAAAATCTATACTCCACCATATTATTTAACCTAATTTAATAAAAATTCAAAAATGCAAAAATCGCGGCAATGGTGCGTCGGAGCCAAAAAACAAAGTTTTTTCCACCCCCTTAAGAACACCGGAGGTAGATGAGAGATATTAAATGAAATGTCAAAATACGGTCAAGTGCGATTATTTAATATTTTTACTATACAAAAGTACAAAAACGTCATTCTGTGTAGTGTCTGTGTAATATAGATATGTAGATCGGGGTGGTTGTATGGAGTGTCCGGGGTGAAAGGCAAGACGCCATAATTATTGTAGCTATTTTAATTCAATAACATTTTAAGTATCTATTTATTTTATTTTCCTGTGGTATAAAGCACTATGTCACTTGGAAGAAAGTGCATTACCACATCACCCCTCAATGTACAATATGGGTACTATTAATTTCCTCGCATTTCTTGAGAAAAGCAATAATATGACCTGTATTATATTGTACGGAAAGGAAATTACATTGCCTGAATGATGAATGATTAAAGCCCTTGCATGCGGCTCGACACATATCACTTTAGTTTGTCGTACTTGCCTGTAATGTATGTACTATTTCGCGGTGCAAGCGAACTAGGCAAACCTGATAGCGCGTGCCTCCGCGGAAGAGATTCCTTGCCCCGATGGCGTCGCGGCACCCCCGCGATCGCCCTGCGCACTCACACATAGCCGCGAGCAATTTTACAGCACTCATGCGCAAGTGACGCTTCTTTTCACGTTAGTGTATATTTTCTTTGCTACTGTTCCATTTTACAGGCATGTGTATCGTCGTCTGAATGCCAATATTTGCCATGCCAGCTTACCAGCGCCTAGCATGCCATCTACTGGCATGTGAATCACGCAAATAAGTACAAACAAACCCAATATTTATTTGTTTTAATCCTTACTTCCTTACTAATAATATTATAAATGCGAAAGTCCGTTTGTTTGTTTATTTGTTTGTTTGTTTGTTACGCCTTCACGTCTTAACTACTGAACCGATCATCATGAAACTTTGCATACATGTTGTCAGGGATATAGAAAAGGACATAGGGTACTTTTAATCCAGAAAAAAACGTACAGTTCCCGAGGGATAGCAAAAAAACTGTCCACGCAGACAAAGTCGCGGGCGGCCGCTAGTAATCCTTACTAATATTATAAATGCGAAAGTCCGTTTGTTTGTTTGTTTGTTTGTTACGCCTTCACGTCCTAACTACTGAACCGATCATCATGAAATTTTGCATACACGTTGTCAGGGGTATGGAGAAGGACATAGGGTACCTTTCATCCCGAAAAAAAGTATAGTTCCCGAGGGATAGTAAAAAAACCTTTCCACGCAGACGAAGTCGCGGGCAGCCGCTAGTCAATAAATAAATAAAAAAATGCATCTGTACCGGTAAACTGGGGTGATTAGCAACTTGCGTGGTAAAAAACAACAGCGACATGTTCGACAAAAAAAAATCAAATTGTGCCGGGTCCATAGCGCGTGTTTTGCTCTTCACAATCAACAAAAACATCTCAACATTAAACAAAAAAAAACGTATGAGGATTTTGTTGAATGTTGTAGAGATGTTTTGTTAATTGTGTAGGGCAAAACATGCGCTATGGACCCGGCATTAGTTTCATAGAAAAAAGTTATATGTAAAGCCCAAGCGATTTACTTTGAATTTTTTATATTTTTTTTTCTATCGAAACCTCGCAAGTTGTATATTGTGCTACTAATCTGTGGTGAGTTTGCTGTGCTGCCAATTACTGACTGACGCCACTGTAGTCTGTGGTGCAGTTTGCGTTCTTGATTCGGAAAACTCAAGAACTGGCAGTATGGCTTGGACCTTCGCCTGTCCTGAAAAGGACGAATCTACACTACTATTACTCTTGATTCGGAGCTTACTTCCCTTCTCTAAGATTCGGAGTGTTGTTTGTGTTTATTTGCGATTATTTTTCTTTATTTCAACTACCTACTCGGCTTTCCAACGGACTTGATATCTTGCTATAGCGACTACCCGGCTCTGCTTGTAAATGTTGTTATATTCAATTCACTTTATCCCTAAGTTCTTAGGTTGATCTATGTTTCATTTAATATTAAACATAACCTCAAAATAATGAAAAGTTTTCCTGATATTTGAGTTCTCAGAAGAGTCCGTCAAAAATCTTTGTTTTTACAGTCATTTACTTGCAATTTCGAACCTAGAAAATAATATTTCATAATTGTTGGTTCGTAGGCTAACTTGTATGGACGAATAACAATGTCTTTTGTACACCGATTACTCGAAGACGGCTGAACCGATTGAAATGATTCAAACGCTATAACATCAGGTTTCATCGCTGAACGAAAAGTAGTGTAAGTCATAAAAGAAAAAGGGTGCAGCAGCACAACATTGTTTTGATGAAGATTGTTTCGGAATTCAGTTTGGAGCTCCCTGCGAGCGGGGCACATCCGGAAAAAATGGAAATTGTTCTTATTAACAACTATTCTAAATGTGTTTTGCCCATACACGAAGCATTATCAGGACTTTCTTCGAGTGCTTGGCCTTCACCTCACCTAATGTTAAGTAACGATAAGGCTGAAGGTGGAAGCGCACTATCCCCGGAATCCTCATCACTGAGGACCTGGGTACTTATTGTCTAATTTTCGAAATCTATCGCAATCGCTTTCATTTGACAGATCGATGTGACATATTACTGTATTTCTTTAGAATGTTTTTTACCGACTTCAAAATGAGGGAGATACTCAATTCGACACTTTTTTTGTATGTACACCGATTACTCGAAGACGGCTGAACCGATTGAAATGATTTAAACGTTATTACATTAGGTAAACTCCCAAGTTGGTCCCTTTTTTTAAATTTTGAAATCAGTTCAGTACTTTTCAAGTAATCTTGAAAAAAAGCACGAAAATAGTATGATTTTGTGTGAACTACCTCGATGATCAGTCGTATAACTTATTTGTTTATGAGCTGAATAAAATAATTATTTTTTTGTTGGAAAAGGGATATCTTAAGTGAAGTTCCTTAACCGACTTAAAAAAGGAGGTTCTCAGTTTGACCCGCATGTAATTCAATAGATGTGTTTTTATTATTACGAATTTTATTTCTTGCTTTTTAGAGGTAGGTTTATGAAGTCAGTTTTTTGTTTTTTTTATTTATATCAAAAAGAAGTATCACTTTATCACACCCTGAAAGCGATAGATTTTGAAATTGACATTACACAATAAGTACCCTGACTATTACTAGATTTTGAAATTGAAATTAGACAATAAGTATCTTATCTCTAACTGCCTAAACACAACAATTTTTAAATTGTTGTTATGGTGTCAGAGTTTTAGGTAAGATGGTGGCTAGCCAGGCGGACTTGAAATAAGCCCTACCACAAACCAAACCGAATACAAATTGTACACCCTTCTCCCCCTGGGGATCAAACCCGGGATCCCTGCGTCACACGGGTGGGCAAACCACTAGACCACAGAGTTGGTTATAAACTGCCAGATGTTGCAATTTCCAAATAGAATATAAAAAAAACCGGTCAAGTGCGAGTCGGACTCGCGCACGAAGGGTTCCGTACCAAAAAACGGCAAAAAAAAATACGTTTGTTGTATGGGACAGAATAAAATTAATATTTAAGGGGGGCTCCCTTAAATATAAATTTTATTCTGTTTTTAGTATTTGTTGTTATAGCGGCAACAAAAATACATCATCTGCGAAAATTTCAACTGTCTACCTGTTGTTGTTATTAATATCGAGCAAAAAACAGCAAAAAAAACCGGCCAAGTGCGTGTCGGGCCACGCGCAGTAGGGTTCCGTAGGTACATTATACCATACCATATTTTAATACCGCTATCATTTTTCGTCTGAAAAAATAACTTTGTTTTTCACAGTGTTTGTATGAATGACAAAGTTTATATTTGCGGTTTTGGAAAATGTACTATATCTCGAAAACTAATTACTGTATCTCGTTCAAAACAATTTTCATTGAAAGTGTTTATTAAGATCTATAGTTTATATTTTTTTTTAGATTTTTCACCCTCTTACTTTAAAAGTTAAAGGGGGGGGGGGACACACATTTTGCCACTTTGGCGGCATATATTTTTCAAACGGTTGACTTTAAAAAAAAATAGTCTTTAAAACCTCAATGTCATTTTTAAAGACCTATCTATAGACACCCCACAAGTATTAGTTTGATGAAAAAAAAATTTTCAGTTTCAGTTCCATGTATGGGGAGCCCCCCCTTAATCTTTTATTTTTTTATTTTTGTATAAAAATCGTAAAGCGGTTCACAGAATACACCTGCCTACTAAGTTTCAACTATGTAGTTCTAATACTTTTGGAATAAAGTGGCTGTGACATACGGACGGACAGACGGACAGACAGACAGACAGACAGACAGACAGACATGACGAATCTATAAGGGTTCCGTTTTTTGCCATTTTGGCTACGGAACCCTAAAAATCACGTTTGTTGTACGGGAGCCCCCCTTAAATATTGATTTTATTCTATTTTTAGTATTTGTTGTTATAGTGGCAACAGAAATACATCATCTGCGAAAATTTCAACTTTCTAGCTATCACGGTTCATGAGATACAGCCTGGTGACAGACAGACAGACGGACAGCGGAGTCTTAGTAATAGGGTCCCGTTTTTACCCTTTGGGTACGGAAGCCTAAAAACTTGGCAATTTCTTTCATAGGTACACTTTATTGATGTTTATACGTAGCTCCTTAAATCTATTCGCTGAAAACTCAATCAAACCAATAATCCGTAACTCATTTAAGCAGTCACTATTTGTTTTTTCTCCAACCCGCTGTTGATTCAGGTAACTAGGCGCCCGGGTGCAAATCGAATCAACCGGGCCGCGAGGCAAACACTTTTCAATATTTCCTGAAGGAAAATATTCACCTCCAAGATGTCGTGGCTTCGCGGATTACGGCACAGGGATGGAATGGATGCGGTTTTATTTTATCATGTTGTAATTAAAATAGATTTACCGGAAGTTCAATTTTCTGTTAGCTTTAATCAACCGAAATTTTGTCAGAAACGAATAGAATATTAACGTCCTACGAAGAGTAGATCTAACAAAGAGAATGTCTGCGATCCGACAATGAAATCTGACATACTCCTTCTAGGATGCCTACTTAGGTAAACCTAGTATTACACACATGACTTCGTACTAGTACATAATCACCCAATTGCACTAAACTTAAGAATCGCCTAAGTCTTGTCTTAACTACAACTCGACCAAGTTAAGTAGGCGAATGACAGCTACATGACCGCTAAGTTTGACACCGTTTTAATTTGGTCGTGTTGTAGTTAAGAAGAGACTTAGGCGATCCTTAAATTTAGTGCAATCGGGTGAATATCTATTTTACAAGCAATTAGTTCAATGTCGAATTAAGCTCAATAAACCAATTTCAAATTAAAAAGAACCGGACAAGTGCGAGTCGGACTCGCCCATCGAGGGTCCCGTGCAAATTTGTATGTACTTGAATAAAGACCGACGCAAAAAAAAGAGGGGTGTTATAATAAGTTTAACGTGTCTGTGTATCTGTCTGTGGTAACGTAGGTCTTAAACGAATGAACCGATTTTAGTTTAGTTTTTTGTGTCATAGATAATTTTATCCCGAGTGTTCTTAGCCATGTTTCATAAAAATCCGTTCAGCCGTTTGAAGATCATCAGCTCTTTTCTAGTTGATGAGGGAATCTGACTCAATGATACTGGAAATATTTGGTAAGGTAACCATGTCCTGATCAGACGTTTGAAGATTGTCAGCTCTTTAACAGTTGATGAGGGGATCTGACTACCTTCCATATGTCCTATTGATTCGAAATTTGGTACCACGTTACTTCAATGATATTAAAAGTATATGGTAAGGTAACTAAATCCGGGGTCGGAGGTTTTTAATTTTTTTAATTTTATACTTGTTGATGATTTAGGTACAAATGTATAGTTTTCAGACTCTTCCCTCTTACTTGTAGTATAAGGCGAAATTATTTGCCAAAGTTTATACTTCTAGGTTTCATTTGAGAGTGTTGAAAATGCGTTTTATGCGACATAAAAAACCGTATCTTTTTTTTGTTAACTTAGAAGTTTGATTTTCTCACAGTTTTAAGGGACTGTGTATCGCTATATGATTAGAGATTTGAGTACCTATATGGTTTAAATTTCAACTTGATACCTTGCGTTCCTGAGATAAAGGGTCTTTGACAGACAGACGAACAACAAAATAATTCTATAAGGGTTCCGTTTTTTCTTTTTGAGGTACAGAACCCTAAAAAGACCTGTTAGGTACTAAAAAACTTTCTTACAATTTCTAGTAAAACCCTATCGACTCCCTTCTTCCCAGGCAATCATGTCTGACGGTTGTTATTTTATTTCTCTCTGTTTATTCTGTGGTACTGTTGACAAGCATTTCTATACAGTAAAAATGTCTATTCAGCTCAGCATTCGTGGTCCAGTGACTGTGTGATTCGTACGAGAAGAATGAGGGTATTGTGACATGAATAAATCAACGGTTAACAGGAGTGAGAAATAATGTTTTTGATGTTCACTTGCTATCAACTCGGAGCAAATTTATTATATGAGAGGCAATACAGCGGAGACCAGTGAATAATTTGTTACTTGACACTACCAAATGACATTATTTTTATGATCTGTTTAACCACCTATGTGGTCTAAGACCTAGACTTTAGGTGGTTCGCCCAGCTAGCCAATTAGGAATCGTTTTTCCAGTTGTAGTCGAATAAAATCATAAAAAAATGTTACCAATATCATCATTGTAATTTGAGCTAAATTAAAATTTTAGCTATTAACTTGGAATATTAATGATTAATCATATTTGTTAACTGTGAAAATAAGATTTAGGATGAGAGAAATAGTACCTACGTTATAATGAAACCTCCCTAATTTGCTTTTTTATGAATCAACTGAAAGGAAAACACGTGAACAAGCTTTTTTAATACGCATACAAATGTAAACGGAATCAGCAAAGCTTAGTTCCTTGTCCTGTTAGTAACTTGGCAAAATTCGGGCAACCCTTAGCCAGTTGTAAATCGCTCACAGACAGCTGAGTCAGCTGTCGCACTGAGAAGGCCCAAGGCACAAAATATTAAACCTTACCAGAAGCATCGCTCTGGCTGGATTCGAAAATACTTCTTCGGCTTGCACGGAATTTGCGTTAACCCGTGTTTCCACCTACAAGAAAACTTCTGCAAGAAGTGTCCCACAGCCTTTCAGCCAGACAGTAGCTTACAAGTGTTAACTAATAGCAAATGCACTGGCGACATTGTGTCAAGCGTTTATAAGCTACTTTGCAGGTGGAAATGCGGCCCCTACTTACTTCTGATATAAATGCGCTTTTGACGTACTAAACAAAACAGGCCAACTTTTTAAGGTTAGTATATATTTTTAAGCGCGTCCAAAGAGTTGCAATGAAGATTATGGTTGCGACTCATAACTTGCAGTGTGTGTTTCTTTATCACTCAACAGTTGAGTCATATTTTTTCGACGCGTTTGTAGTTTCGACCGTTTAGAATCTAGACGGTTGAAATTTAATATCTAGACTCTAGATATTACGACTATTAGACTATACTGTTAGCTATAGCCGCCAATGATCCAAAATTAACCAGAGGGGTATAATAACATCTTACTCGCTGTATAACAAAAAAAACCGATCAAGAGCGAGTCGGACTCGCGCACCGAGGGTTCTGTACCATCATAATTGCACCATTAAACCACACTGCAGAGTAGAATAATAAAAAAAGTATTGCAGTTTTAGGTCAGCGCCATCTCTTGACCGATAGTGGAACTAATGTTAACTTTTTTAGAAATTTGATAATTTCTAAAGAAGTGTGCTATACTGAGACATCGTTTTTTTTTTTTTATATGTAATCTTTATATAAACTGCTATCACATAGAATTGTTTCAGATTTTTTTCTTTGCAAACTTCGGAGATAAGGGAGGGAACGGTATTTTCTTTACATTTTTCATTATAAGTAAAAAACTATGCAGTTTAGAAAAAAAAGAAAAAATATTGAAAATGTGCAAATGGCGCTCTTTACTATGATACCCCACATGCCCTAGTAGCCCCACCTCAAATTTTTAAGACCCCTTTTCAGGCCCTGTTGTAAAAAGGTTTTTTTTATTTATTTCTTATTTGCAAAATAATTGGGCAAATGTCATCTTGAACTATTCCAAATTTCAAGTTGATACCATTAGTAGTTCTCGAGATATCCAGCTGTGACAGACGGACAGACAGACTGAGTCACACCATGAGGGTTCCTTTTTTACCATTTTGGTACGGAACCCTAATAAAAGAAACGCATTGATAGCCATTCAGAAAACTTACAAATTTTAAGAGGTTTAAACACTGCGATTTTGTTTCGAGTGGATCTTCTCTTAAATTTATATTTTATGACCTAGTCAGCTGTCTGATTGTGAAGGCCTAAGGCAGACAGGACCTATTGTTCTACACCGGGACTTGATTTCTAGAATATTCTACTACATATTCGATGACATCAAAAAAATAACAAAAGATGTAATGTTATGTTTATGACTCGAAAGAGTTCAGAATTATAAAACTCCAATCATTATACTAACATATATTTTTTGTTATAGTAATACATTTTAACAGCTACAAACAATGTGATTGAGGGAGAACTTCTAATTCTAATTCTAATTTCTAATAAAGTACATTTTTCCATACAATCACCATAGTACTAAACATTTTGGAATCCAATAGAAACCAGTTCCAACTTACCTTTGACTTTAAAACAAGTTAAGCTAAAGAGTGAAAGAGACAAAAGATGCCTATCTGTGTAAATTATTCATGTAAATGTGAAAACTTCTGGACGAATTTGCGGAACGAAGTATTGGGGCAACTCGAAAGTGGCAAGACCTTTTTGAATTTTTGACACTGGCAAATATTATGTCACTTAATTTGTTGCGCCTTTGTAAAAGGCTGTTAAAGTCCATTTAAGTTCTTTGGACGAAGTTTCGTTTAATAAACCAACAGTTTAGGGTCTTTAAAGCACTTTGGAAGAGAGAAATGTTTCAGGATATTACAGGACTAGATATAATTTCGAGAAAATTCTATAACAGTCTAAATTTTTAGGGTTCCGTACCAAAATGGTAAAAAAGGAACCCTTATGGTGTGACTCAGTCTGTCTGTCTGTCTGTCACAGCTGGATATCTTGAGAACTACTAATGGTATCAACTTGAAATTTGGAATAGTTTAAGATGACATTTGCCCAACTATTTTGCAAATAAGAAATAAATAAATGAAAATATCTTTTTTACAACAGGGACTGAAAAGGAGTCTTAAAAGTTTGAAGTGGGTAGCCCCACTAGGGCATGTGGGGTATCATATGAAAGAGGGCCGTTTGCACGTTTCGAATAATTTTTTTGTTTGTTTTAGGACACATAGTTTTCGACTTATGATGAAAAATGTAAAAAAAAGACCGTCCTCCCCCCCTTATCTCCGAAGTTTGCAAAGAGAAAAATCTGAAATAATTCTGTGTGATAGCAGTTTATATAAAGATTACAGGAAAAATAAAACCATATCTGAATATAGCACACTTTTTTAGAAATTATCAAATTTCTAAAAAAGTTATCATTAGTTCCACTATCGGTCAAGAGATGGCGCTGACCTAAAACTGCAATACTAATTTTATTATTCTACTCTGCAGTGTGGTTTTATGGTGCAATTATGATGGTACGGAACCCTCGGTGCGCGAGTCCGACTCGCTCTTGACCGGTTTTATTATTTTATATTTTTGTTAATGTAAGTAATTATTCACTCAAAGAGATTTTTTGATCTCTTTGACGGAAGCTTATTATTTTCATTAAAAATGATGACACAGCATATTAATTTGAGGACTAATGTTGATATAATTATTATAAGACGTGTCTTGACTACTGAAAAATTTAAATTTTAAAAAATGTAAGTAAATAATATTTATTTTTCATGTTAAGGCTCCGTTAAGCGAAATCATTTGTCTCTGTCTTTTTCTTTACGTGTAAAGAGTATGGAAAATAACCTCACTTCTGCACTTTTTCGATGTTTTTCGTTGTTTTTTCATCATTATCTTTAGCATAATTATCTTTCTTGAAAAAAACTTATTGGAGCAACTGCACAGTACGTTGAAGTGTATTTTGATGTAGAATTCAATACGTTTACGCTATTATTTACGCCAAAAATATGGCCCGCGACAAGCGCTTTTGATGATATTCTGATTTTTTTTACAATCATCTGTGAGGTTTATATGCAATTTAATGTTTGTAGCAACTAGGTAAACTCTTTAGCTTGTCGTATGATTTTTTTGGTGGCTTCAAGTTTACGTTTTCTACAAATATATGGCCTATAAGTATTTACTATAAAGATATGGCCCGCGCAAACCATGTTTTCCTATTACCGCCCCTTAACACTCAACTGTAGAGTTTTATAAATTTAAGTAAAACTTCAGGACGTGTCACTTTTACAGTGTTCTTCCTACATTTTCTCAAAGATATATAAGCCTTACTAGGACTGTAAAATACTAAAATTCCAGTAATATTTCAGTGTGTTACCACCATGCGGTAAGTACTACATAAATTCAAACGGCCCGGGCGGCGTGAGGTTTCCACATGATATTATTGGAATTGACCATAGTGAATTATCTGGAGGTCATTTCAATAACTCTTGGATTTGGCTCAATAAGATTGCTGCTGGATTTGAAAGATTTGAATTAGTATTTACGATGGGGTTTGAAATTTTGGTTGGTTTGCGATTTCATGTAGTAACTGCGAGGAAGTTCGAGTTTATAAGTCAAGTATTTAAGTTAAAACTGTATAAGCCAATACAAATTTGATTACTGCGTGGTTTGAACCTGAGACTTTACCTATATAAAATTGTTTAAAAAAACAAAAAACCGACTTCAAAAAACCTACCTCTAAAAAGCAAGAAATAATATTCGTAATAATAAAAACACGTCTATTTTGAAGTCGGGTGGGGCTGGAGTACAAAATCCTTTTTTTTATTCTTAAAGCCCCACCCGACTTCAATAGACGTGTTTTTATTATTACGAATATTATTTCTTGCTTTTTAGAGGTAGGTTTTTTGAAGTCGGTTTTTTGTTTTTTTAAACAATTTTTTATTTTTTAATTTTTAGTGTAGGTACCTTTTGTATTATTATATTATTTAGGTAGAAAAATTGGCTCAGTCAAACGTGAGTTAATCGCGGAGAAACATACATACATGCGGGTCAAACTACGAACCTCCTTTTTTAAGTCGGTTAAAGAACTACACTAAGACTTAAGATATCCCTTTTCAAACAAAAAAATAATTATCTTATTCAGTTCATATACAAAGAAGTTATACGACTGATCATCGAGGTAGTTCACCCAAAAATCATACTATTTTCGTGCTTTTTTCAAAATTACTTGAAAAGTACTGAACCGATTTCAAAATTTTAAAAAATGGGACCAACTTGAAAGTTTACCTAATCTAATAACGTTTAAATCATTTCAATCGGTTTAGCCGTCTTCGAGTAATCGGTGTACATACAAAAAACAAAAAAAACAAAAACGGGTCGAATTGAGTACCTCCCTCCTTTTGAAGTCGGTAAAAATGAATAACGATTCTATTCAGGCAAATTATCAAAGTGTGGTTATATAAAGTTCTTAATTTATAAAAGGATTTGGCCATATTACATCTCAAATGTGATTTTTGCATGAAATGGCCAATTTTGGCGTTCTTGATCATAGAAACAACAATACCTAAACTAACTGTGTAGGCTCCTAACTAAACACGATAAAAAAAACTGTGCTTCCCTACATTTTTAATTTAATTAGATAAAAAATGACGTCATGCCATCAACGCACTTTTCTTTGATGTCAAACATTAATAATGGCTGAAGTACGACATTAGGATTTTGATTAACCACATTTCGTCTTATATTCTGCCTACAATGCCATTATTTACAGAGGTAGGTTTACTAGAAGTGACCCTTTAATCGAATGCATCGAACTTTGAACATGTATCAATGATTTTTTTAAATTTGAGATTTTTTGCATTTACAATGCTATTTTTAAACAATACTAAATAATATACTAGAAAAAATACGACTCGCACCAGATCAATACTCAGACGGGAATCGAACCCGCGACCTTTGGATATCCGGTCCAATGCTCTGACCGCTGAGCTACCGAGTCACTAGTGACATCGTCGAATTTTTCCTAGTATATCCTAAACTCTTACGCTGTAAGCCAGCGTTATTTCACCAATGTGAGGAATTACCTCGACATTCAATTGAAATATCTTTTCAGATATTTTAACAATTGATTAAGATGAAATAGCTATATAATTTTTAAATTTGAGATTTTTTGCATTTACAATGCTATTTTTAAACAATACTAAATAATATACTAGAAAAAATACGACTCGCACCAGATCAATACTCAGACGGGAATCGAACCCGCAACCTTTGGATATCCGGTCCAATGCTCTGACCGCTGAGCTACCGAGTCACTAGTGACATCGTCGAATTTTTCCTAGTATATCCTAAACTCTTACGCTGTAAGCCAGCGTTATTTCACCAATGTGAGGAATTACCTCGACATTCAATTGAAATATCTTTTCAGATATTTTAACAATTGATTAAGATGAAATAGCTATATAATTTTTAAATTTGAGATTTTTTGCATTTACAATGCTATTTTTAAACAATACTAAATAATATACTAGAAAAAATACGACTCGCACCAGATCAATACTCAGACGGGAATCGAACCCGCGACCTTTGGATATCCGGTCCAATGCTCTGACCGCTGAGCTACCGAGTCACTAGTGACATCGTCGAATTTTTCCTAGTATATCCTAAACTCTTACGCTGTAAGCCAGCGTTATTTCACCAATGTGAGGAATTACCTCGACATTCAATTGAAATATCTTTTCAGATATTTTAACAATTGATTAAGATGAAATAGCTATATAATTTTTAAATTTCTTATAATAAAAATCTTAATCAATTGTTAAAATATCTGAAAAGATATTTCAATTGAATGTCGAGGTAATTCCTCACATTGGTGAAATAACGCTGGCTTACAGCGTAAGAGTTTAGGATATACTAGGAAAAATTCGACGATGTCACTAGTGACTCGGTAGCTCAGCGGTCAGAGCATTGGACCGGATATCCAAAGGTCGCGGGTTCGATTCCCGTCTGAGTATTGATCTGGTGCGAGTCGTATTTTTTCTAGTATATTATTTAGTATTGTTTAAAAATAGCATTGTAAATGCAAAAAATCTCAAATTTAAAAATTATATATAGCTATTTCATCTTAATCAATTGTTAAAATATCTGAAAAGATATTTCAATTGAATGTCGAGGTAATTCCTCACATTGGTGAAATAACGCTGGCTTACAGCGTAAGAGTTTAGGATATACTAGGAAAAATTCGACGATGTCACTAGTGACTCGGTAGCTCAGCGGTCAGAGCATTGGACCGGATATCCAAAGGTCGCGGGTTCGATTCCCGTCTGAGTATTGATCTGGTGCGAGTCGTATTTTTTCTAGTATATTATTTAGTATTGTTTAAAAATAGCATTGTAAATGCAAAAAATCTCAAATTTAAAAATTATATAGCTATTTCATCTTAATCAATTGTTAAAATATCTGAAAAGATATTTCAATTGAATGTCGAGGTAATTCCTCACATTGGTGAAATAACGCTGGCTTACAGCGTAAGAGTTTAGGATATACTAGGAAAAATTCGACGATGTCACTAGTGACTCGGTAGCTCAGCGGTCAGAGCATTGGACCGGATATCCAAAGGTCGCGAGTTCGATTCCCGTCTGAGTATTGATCTGGTGCGAGTCGTATTTTTTCTAGTATATTATTTAGTATTGTTTAAAAATAGCATTGTAAATGCAAAAAATCTCAAATTTAAAAATTATATAGCTATTTCATCTTAATCAATTGTTAAAATATCTGAAAAGATATTTCAATTGAATGTCGAGGTAATTCCTCACATTGGTGAAATAACGCTGGCTTACAGCGTAAGAGTTTAGGATATACTAGGAAAAATTCGACGATGTCACTAGTGACTCGGTAGCTCAGCGGTCAGAGCATTGGACCGGATATCCAAAGGTCGCGGGTTCGATTCCCGTCTGAGTATTGATCTGGTGCGAGTCGTATTTTTTCTAGTATATTATTTAGTATTGTTTAAAAATAGCATTGTAAATGCAAAAAATCTCAAATTTAAAAATTATATAGCTATTTCATCTTAATCAATTGTTAAAATATCTGAAAAGATATTTCAATTGAATGTCGAGGTAATTCCTCACATTGGTGAAATAACGCTGGCTTACAGCGTAAGAGTTTAGGATATACTAGGAAAAATTCGACGATGTCACTAGTGACTCGGTAGCTCAGCGGTCAGAGCATTGGACCGGATATCCAAAGGTCGCGGGTTCGATTCCCGTCTGAGTATTGATCTGGTGCGAGTCGTATTTTTTCTAGTATATTATTTAGTATTGTTTAAAAATAGCATTGTAATGCAAAAAATCTCAAATTTAAAAATTATATAGCTATTTCATCTTAATCAATTGTTAAAATATCTGAAAAGATATTTCAATTGAATGTCGAGGTAATTCCTCACATTGGTGAAATAACGCTGGCTTACAGCGTAAGAGTTTAGGATATACTAGGAAAAATTCGACGATGTCACTAGTGACTCGGTAGCTCAGCGGTCAGAGCATTGGACCGGATATCCAAAGGTCGCGGGTTCGATTCCCGTCTGAGTATTGATCTGGTGCGAGTCGTATTTTTTCTAGTATATTATTTAGTAATGTATCAATGAGTGCTCATGACAACCCAGACTGAAAAAATAATGTTGAATTTTATTGTGTGATTGTATGTAGGTACATACATACCAATAGAAAAATATCGCAAATTGAAAACAAACTCTTAGGTCTTATGAGATACTGATTTAATATCTTTGATAACTGATCTCCAAGATTATTATCTCCTGAAATGACTTTACTTTGATCAATAATCATCCTAAAGACACAACTGTATTTTTATATTACTTATTGCATTTTTCCTCACTACTTTATAATTTTTTCTTATCCTTATACCTTATATCCTTGACTTGATATTTTTTAGGTAACTTGTTAATATTGATATCTGCAAGTAAGTATACCAGAAAGGGACAGATAGACATAGAGTTCGTTTATCATTTATACTTTCCAATATCATTTAACTATTTTTTTTAGGATTTCCTCCATATTTTGGAAGCTTGTAAACAACCCATAAGTTATAAAATACATGGAAACAACCCTAACGGCCGTTTGCACTAAACTTCAGAATCGCCTAAATCCTTTACAAACTACAACTTGACCAAATTAAAACGGTGTCATGAACTTAGCTGTCACGCGCCTAATTATCTTGGTCGAGTTCTTTTTCTTATCGAATGAGGATTAGTGGCCACCTCTGGTGTTAGAGTTTATCAAGCCGCATGTAAGGCCTCTGACTTGGCTTAACGACTGTCATTAGATGACAACAGCCGGGACCGACGGTTTAACGTGCACTCCGAAGCACGAAAGCGCTCAGTTGTAATACCACTTTAACGGTCACCCATCCGACACCTGGCCGGACCAATCGTTGCTTAACAAACGTGATCGAGTACGATCAGTCTGTCAATTTCCGCCACGAGCTTTTCGAAGCTTGGTCGACTTGTACTTAGGAAAAGACTATGTTTAGTGCAAACAGGTCGTAAGTGTTTTTACAATTTTCACTTCCAACGTCCATACATCAATGGCTTGCAGGGTACATTACACATACCACGTCTCGTTCTCTTGTCTCTTATGAGACGAATATTAAGCGCCCAAGGGATATTTACAAGGGAATAAAAATGTTGTGTCGCCGTTTTATGTCTTATTTTGTGTGGTGTGAATGCTAAAGTGCCTAAATAGCCCACGAACACTGAACACTTAGTACCGGATGCGTGTTTACTTACTCTTGAGATAGACATAACTCTTGGGACTTAGAATAATAACAATCTAGAACGATAGTTCCCTACAAAGCACACTGTCAAAAGTAAGGCTAATAAAACGCGAGCCAAATTGCTCAGTTTTCATATTTTTATAATAAGAACGCAAAAGTTTCAATTTCGGGGATTAGTTACTATTTTATTGGATTCTAATAACGATTAGGTAACAAATGAAAGATAAAAATCTAGAATCTTTTAGTTATTTTTTTGCCTCACTTTAAATAAGGACTCGGGAAAGAAGCAAAGAAACCGTGAATTCGGATAATAGTAGGGCGGTAAAACAAGGTTTGAGGTTAGTTTTCGCACAAGTCATCACGGAAATACGAAAATGTGGTATTGATGTATTCAGTACAATGCCCTGATCACAAATATATAAGATGACAAGCGCGAAAATGGTGGGGGTAGAAACTGTGACGTCATAAAGTTTTCAGTACAAAGAATTTTTTTTTTCATACCATGTGGTATATCAAATGAAAGGGCTTTGTGAGTAGATTGCAAATATATAACACACTATAACATTCTTACTACTTGGTCTAACAAATTATTAGCAAATGTCGAAAAATTTTTAAAGGAATCTGAGAATTTAGAAAAAGCAGAAAATTATGCTTTTATTAAAACTGATATACTTTTCTTATTTTTAAATATCTTTGGTCAATTACCTTTAGACATTCGAAAAGAGTATGTGCAGAGTTATTTGTTATGTATTTTGTAAAAATCAATTCAGTCGTTTTCAATCTAGATCTGTTCAATGGCGACTTTGAATTGCGAAATTTTCCGACGTTTGCTAATAATTTGTTAGACCAAGTAGTGAAAATGTTATAGTGTGTTATATATTCGCAATCTACTCACAAAGCCCTTTCATTTGATATACCACATGGTATGAAAAAAAATGTCTTTGTACTGAAAACTTTATGACGTCACAGTTTCTACCCCCACCACTTTCGCCCTTGTTATCTTATATATTTGTGATCAGGGCATCGTACTGAATGCATCGAAACCAAATTTTCATATTTCCGAGATGACTTGTGAGAAAAGTGTTTTCTAAGCGTCTTTTTAGGCTTCCGTACCCAAAGGGTAAAAACGGAACCCTATTACTAAGACTTCGCTGTCCGTCTGTCTGTCTGTCTGTCTGTCTGTCTGTCTGTCCGTCTGTCTGTCTGTCTGACTGTCTGTCTGTCTGTCTGTCTGTCTGTCTGTCTGTCTGTCTGTCTGTCACCAGGCTGTATCTCATGAACCGTAATAGCTAGAAAGTTGAAATTTTCACAGATGATGTATTTCTGTTGCCGCTACAACAACAAATACTAAAAACAGAAAAAAATAGTATTTATGGGGGGCTCCCATACAACAAACGTAATTTTTTTGCCTTTCTTGGTACGGAACCCTTCGTGCGCGAGTCCGACTCGCACTTGGCCGGGTTTTTTTAAGATTACCGCCGCTCTATAATGATTGTGGCTGTAACTTTGATACCTACCCTTTCGAAACTAACAAAATGAGAAAGCTGATCTAAACTTTTACAAAATTATAAATGAAAATTTCTAAAATAAATGTAACTGATATAGTAAACTACCTTGCAAAAACGCTGAGACACAAAAAATACACGCTGGTGGATGGTTCCACTCATGATAACAAGTAACTTCTACTATGGGGCCAACTCTGATAACGCGAAAAAAAAAATCAGCTGTTCCATACAAAAACGCAATACCTACTCGACCTTAATGTATGGAACAGCAGATTTTTTTTCACGATATCAGAGTTGGCCGCATAGTAAAAATTGCTTGTAATTATGAGTGGAACCACCCAACTGTGGGAACCAAGTGATTAAAATTTCACGATGTAGGTATATTAATTTTTAATCGTCAGCCTAAACACAAAATTTGAAGATCCCAGCTTCGAAACTGAAGGACTTTCATACAAACTGTCATCTCCTATTTTATCCCCTGAGGGGTGAATTTTGAAAAATCCTTTCTTAGTGCACCCCTACCTCACACAAGGAACCTACGTGCCAAATTTGGAATCTCTAAACTCAGCGGTTTAGGCTGTGCGTAGATATATTTTTTAGTCAGTTAGTCAGTCAGACAGTCAGTAAGTCAGTTTCTTTTTTTTATATATTTAGATTAAAAAGGATGAGGAGCGTTAGGGATTTGATCTTACACTTCATTGGTTTAGTATACACTTAATAATACAACTATTATTGAAGATGATAGGGTTTAAGTATGAAATTTCCGTTTGGTATGGAGAATTTTAAAGAATATGTATTTTCCATAAATTGTCTTAATTTATTTAACAACCATAAACGCTAATGTTTTAAAAGTTGTATGCACAAATACTTTACTATACGGTAATTTCATACTTTAACCCCTATCAATAATAATAATAATAACCCAAGCCGAGATACATAAATTATTATTTAATTATTATTATTAAATATATGCTATGAGAAGAAGAAAAACAAAAAACAAAATAATAATAATAAAATAAAAAAAGTATATAATAATAATAATAATAAATAGGCAATAAAATGAAATACAAGACATCTTATTTAGGAGGTACAATAATTATAATATTACAGTCTTATAAATCCATACAGAGGTATTAATAACATGAAAATCATCATTTTGCAGTGTAGGTATATTAAAATACCTACTTTAGTACCTATCTTATCAGTAATTAAGTAAAGGGATTCTGAGCTTTAGTTGTGATTTTAAAATGCTTAATAAATTGTGAGTTTGAATTTACAGGAATTACATTACACAGCGTTAGATAATGGCCGTTCTTATGAAACCTTGTTCCGTTTCAGTTAGAAACACTTTACTGAAAGCACAAGTTTCGCTTAACAATTCATTCAGGGAAGTTAGTGATATAGAGCTAACAAACAACCACACATTCTGCCGTCATGGGCCATGCCATGCCCATGACTCATGTCACTTAAGGCGATTCTCACACTGCCGGCGCGCGCTGTCGCGGGACGTGGATTGGCGTTTCACGCGCGCGGCGACGGCACAACGCGCCGCCTATTTGGGCGGTTTTCGACGCGCCTCCGCGCCGGTCGGCGTCATACGACGGCCCCGCGCTTACGTACAAAAACCGGCACGATACTATGGAGCTCAGTGTGTTGTACCCCGCGATTTCCACGCCTGCTGGCGTGCATCGCCGCGCGCCGCCGGCGGCACGCGGCGTCGCGCGCTCCCGCGCCTCGGCGCGGTCTCGGTGTGTTGGACCAAGCGGTTTTCTATACAAATTGATGTACTTGCATACAAAGTAAAACACGAGCGCGGTGCCAGTGTGAGAACCGTCTAAGCTTTTTTTTTCCTATGATGACGGTGCCGTCATATTACGGCCGTAATTTAGCGGCGTAGAACGTTGTCTATGTAAACAATACGGCGCGTACTAGCCTAACCCTAGCTTTATCAAACATATTGAAGTATCATAATTAGTGCCACCGGAAATCAAATTTTCTGTAACACAACTGGCATCAGAGTAGTGTCATGGGAGATATAGTTTTACCCATGGAACCTACCAGTTGAGTCACGGGAAAGAAAAATAACCCATGACACTACTAATAGTGCCCCGCAGACCGCAGTAGTGTCACGGGCAAAAAGTGGTGCATAAAAATGTTGTATATTTTTTAAGATTTCTGTTTTTTTTTTATTTAAAATAATAAAGAATTATTGAGAGATTTCTGTATGACTATTATACTAACTTAAAATATGCACAAATCTGTTTTTGATACTTCATCGTTTTGGAATCAAGACTGCGTAGATATAGGAAGAAGACCCATTTCTAAATTCACAATAACATTTCAAAACCTCAGTCTGTACAATACAAAATTTAAATGTCTTTATGTCAGAAAGTCTATTCTGCTCGCAACTCTATGGTCCACATACGATACTCAGAGCAGATAAATTAATTAAACTGTAGAGGCGGTACCGCAAGCCTGTTTCGACGAATCCAATAAAAACTTTACAGCGGAGAATTCCACTGTAATATGTCATGCGTACGAAGCATGGTTGACCTCATCTGACTTCATATTGTTAAACTGAAAACTCTCCTATAGATCGGAAGTATTGAATATTTTTTGACGAGGGCAATGTAACAATGTAACAATATCGTGTCTTAATTATAGATCTAGATTTCTGCGACTTCTGTTCGGGTAAAAATAAAAGAGTTGATTCTGCATGAACAGATAAATAGCGCTACCTAGTGAATACTGTTTGACTTTCACTTTCACTATTATGAGTTCCCAACCAGTGGGGCACAACTCGTTTATGTACCTACTAGCTAAATTCATACAAGAAGGCTTCCTTTATGTACTAGCTAAATTCATACAGAAAGCCTCGTTTTTAGGGTTCCGTAGCCTAAATGGCAAAAAACGGAACCCTTATAGATTCGTCATGTCTGTCTGTCTGTCTGTCTGTCTGTCCGTAGGTCACAGCCACTTTATTCCGAAAGTATTAAGACTACACAGTTGAAACTTGGTAGATAGATGTATTCTGTTAACCGATTAACGAATTTAATACAAAAATAAGAAAAATAAAAGATTAAGGGGGGACTCCTCATACGTGGAACTGAAACTGAAAAAAAATTTTTTCTTCAAACCAACACGTGTTGGGTGTCTATAGATAGGTCTTTAAAAATGACATTGAGGTTTCTAAGACAACTTTTTCTCAAAGTCAACCGTTTGAAAGATATTCACCGCCAAAGTGGTAAAATGTGTGTCCCCCCCCCTTTAACTTTTGAAATAAGAGAGTGAAAAATCTAAAAAAAATATATGCTATAGATCTTAATAAACACTTTCTACCAAAATTGGTTTGAATGAGATATAGTAATTAGTTTTTGAGATATAGCACATTTTCCAAAACCGCAAATATAACTTTGTCATTCATACCAACACTGTGAAAAAATGATGGGTGGTATTAAATATGGTATGGTATAAGGTAACTACGGAACTCTATGGCGCGTGGCCCGACACGCACTTGGCCGGTTTTTTTATCTTCAAAACACCAAAAGCCTATTTCTTACATAAAATATGATATAGTATCTAAATTCATACAGAAAGCCTCGTTTATGTAATAACTAATTTCATACGAGAAAGCCTCGTGTATGTACTAGCTAAATGCATACAGAAAGCTTCGTTTATGTACTAGCTATTTTCATACAAGAAGACTTCGTTAATGTACTTGATTAATTCATACAGAAATACTCGTATACATACAGAAAGCCTCGTTTATGTAATAGCTTAATTCATACAAGAAGGCCTCGATTACAAGAAAGCTCTGTTTATATACTAGCTAAATTAATACAAAAAAGCCCTGTTTATTACTAGCTAAATTATAACAAGAAAGCCTCGTTTATGTACTAGCTAAATGCATACAAAAAGCTTCGTTTATGTACTGGATATGTTCATACAAGAAGGCCTCGTTTATGTACTTGATTATTTCATACAAAAAAAATTGTTTAAATATTAACTTATTTCATACAAGAAGTCCTCATTTCGGTACTAGCTCTAAATTCAAACAGAAAGCCTCATTTATATACTAACTCATTTCATACACATAATACAAGAAAGCCATATAATAAATATATACTTACAAGAAGACCTCGTTTGTGTACTAGCTTAATTCATACAAGAAGGCCTGGTTTATGTACTAGCCAAATGCATACAGAAAGACTCGTTATTGTATTAATTCATTTCATAAAAGAAAGCCTCGTTTATGTTCTTGCTAAAATAAAAGAAGGTATAGTTTATGTAATAGCTAAATTCATACAGAAAGGTCAAAAGAGATACATACAGAAAAGCTCGGTTATATACTAGCTAAATTTATACAAGATGGCCTCGTATATGTACTAACTATTTTCATACAAGAAGACCTTATTTATATACTAGCTAAATTCTTACAAGAAGGCCTTGTTTATGATCTAGCCTAATTCATACAGAATGCTTCGTTTATGTACTAGATATTTTCATACAAGAAAGCCTCGATTATGTACTAACTTATTTCATACAAGAAGCCTTTGTTTAGGTACTAGCTAAATTCATACAGAAAGTTACGTTTATGCATTCTGTGTTAGGATTTTTTGATTATGGGTAGGTAATGCGTTTGTGCGTATGTAATGTTTGGAACGTTTCTTTGATTATTATCATTTCAAAAGTATGACATTAATAGTTTTCGTTTCAAGATTGTCAGCAAATCCAAACTATTAGCAACAGAATTTCTGATTCATAACATTAAGACGAAAAGCATTCAGAGGGGAATATAAATCAAATATTCACAGAGATACAAGGTGCTAATGGTGATAGTGTATCTTGGTACATTAGATTGCTGGGACATGATCGTTTACCGTTGAGCATAGCTATCAATCAACATTATACTACTTACTTTAAACAAGGAGCTTGTAACTTAAGCTTCAATACACACGGCTATGGCAGACGTCAAGCTAAAATTGTATTCAAATTAATTTCCAAGAATATGTCAATAAATCGTTCAGGGATTATTACAAGCTCATAAAACTAATTGTCTTTCGCTGTATAGCAAATAAAAGGGACGCTTTGATAGCCATTAAGAAAACTGACAAGTTTTGGGGCTGATTTAGGTGTATGGGTAGGTACGTTGTTTAGTACTAGTATATATACGCTGAAATTTTAATCATTTGGTTCCCGTCCCGGGGTGGTTCCACTCATGACTACAAGCAACTTTTACTATGGGGCCAACTCTCCAACTCGCAAAAAAAAATCTGCTGTTCCATGCAAAAGTGCAGTACCTACTCGACCTTAATGTATGGAACATCAGATTTTTTTTTGCGAGCAGCAGAGTTGGTCCCATAGTAAAAGTTGCTTGTAATCATGAGGGTGGTTCCACACCCCACGGCGGGAACCAAATGATTAAAATTTCGGCGTGTATATTCTAGGGTATGGTACATATTGCTTTCCCTTTGTAGGAGAATATATTTTTTCATTTCTCGACCTGTTTCATGGGGAAAATTGTTTAGTTTATTCAACACTATCACCTGTTTCAGTATCATCATTTGGTTCCATCTTATATTCTAAGTTTCTTTCCCGATCTTTATCAAAACTAGAATCAATCAAATAAACAAAAACTTTAAATTTATTGTCGTTTTGGCTTATATTGTTGTTAAAAAGACCTTTATTTAATACTAGCGGCCGCCCGCGGTTTCACCTGCGTGGTTCCCATTCCCGTGGGAATATCGGGATAAAAAGTATTTTATGTTTTAATCTAGGCTATCTACTATCTGTGTGCCAAATTTCAACTAAATCCGTTCAGCAGTTTTGGCGTGATTGAGGAACAAACATCCAAACATCCAAACCCACAAACTTTCACATTTATAATATTAGTAGGATTTCCTTAAATTAAACATATCCTTTGTGTATGTACAGTTCAAATATTAGCCAGTTACTTACAAATAAGTGTTTATATGTAGGTAAGCAATACTAGAACAAAAAATTAATAAAAAATACGGTATACTTTGCATTGTTCTTTTACTTATCATACGCGGTCTTAACCCGCCGTCGGTCGCGCTAACTTTTGTTACATCGTCGGTCGCATGGGGTCTTTGAAAGCCCATTACTTCAATCATCAAAATTTTGTAGATTGATTTATGGATTGGTGGATGGTGGATGGATTTATATGTTACATTGGAAAGTATATAATAATAATAAATCAAAAAAACATATATAATAATTCATTTTGGCTTGAAAATCAATCACTAGCCAAAGCACAATACTTTTCCTTATTATTTGACTATGCTTACTTGACATTGACAAAAATGTAACATAAGTAAACTTTACTGAGAAAAAAACAATAAAATTATAAATTTGAGGATTTAAGTAAAACACACTAATAAACTAATAGCGCAAATGAAGAAACATAATATAGAAAAAATACTTTAGATTTTAGTCTTGCGAACAGCTTACTAATGGACGCTGCGTGTCCAGTTTGGCCAAATGAAAGTCATAGGGTCAAATATTTTTATGTGTTTGTTTCATGGGAAAGGAATGCATCTTTTTTGACTGAATTTGGTTGGTTTTGATATCGTTATTATTAAAATATGTTGCCAGTACAGGGCCTAATATGCTACAACCACTTCATAGATTACCACGTGTACTCCCGTGGTAGAAATCTCTTTCCCAAGGCCCTGAAAAGGTGCCAAAATGTCGGAAACTTTAAAATGAAATGAAATATAAATTCAAAAAGCTAAAATTAATTCACTAAGTTGCACATAAATCCGTTAAAGTGCTTAATTTCAACACAATATTATGACAAACTCTATAGATTCTTCAACGTGGGGAGAGTCCGTAGAATACTTCCATGTTTCAGATAATAATAATAATAAAAATAACGTTAGCATTTTAGAATTATATTTTGTAGATAAAAATGTAACTGAGTATCATTTGAGGACCAGCGATATCCAATAGAGTAAAAAATATCTTTGAGGACCAGTTGTGTTAGGTGTTTGCAACGAAATAACAGTAATTGCAGATACCGCATCATCAACTGGGTCATAATCATCATACCCTGCTTCAAGCCATCCAATCATTGTATCTTCTTATCCAGATTGCAGTTAAATATGATTTGACACTTACGATAGTCAAGTAAAAAAATATACGAAATCGGTCGCGCGGGGTCTTTGAAAGCCCTTGCGCAAAATAAATGTGTATTCTACTCAGATGAAGTATAATAAATCTACAAAACTTGTATTACACTGTACCTACATCCTTTTTAAGCAGGTACTGAGAAGCACAAGCTTGTGAATAAAATATTTAAAAAGTTATGTCAGTTTTTCTAGACTCCGGGCTTTTAAAGTCCCCATGCGACCGACGGCGGGTTAAATCTATAGACAGTTTTAAATTAACTAATGTGTTAATTTAGTAGCAAATTCAGAATGTAGGAAATTATTTTTACGAATTTAAGATCTGTATGTTCGGGAATTTTATATACCGCAACGAGCATGTATTTATAACAATTCGTCAGATGATTAATGTGTACGAAATTGATATTTAATTGCTGGTTAACGGGTGCGACGGTGGCGCCACGGCCATGTTGCGGCAGGCGATGACATCATTTGTTCGTACATCGTTTCGCTAAGTTATCTTTTGAAGTTGAAAGCGTGTTATAATGAATTACTTATAGAACGATTAATCTTACTCCTCGCGTAGCGATTTTGGGTAGGAAAGGTTACTTTTAAGATACCTCTAGAACTCTTATCTAAAAATTGACATTATTGTCCAGTACAATAAGGGTAAAATTAAAAACCGGTCAAGAGCGAGTCGGACTCGCGCACCGAGGGTTCCGTACAATCATAAATATATTTGGATATGTTATTTTAGTACAGTTTTTAAAAAAGCAGGATAAACGGCGAAGAGGTGAAAGAGCGAACAGGTGGACATTTAATTTACAAATTTTAACCACAGCTTCTTACGGTGACTGAAAAATGTTTCAGCCACTCCACATTGCAAACTGTTTCTTATTTTTCGTTTATTCGTACGGCAAATAGCAGGTAATTAAGAACCAGCTACCTATTATTGTAGTATTAGGTCATCGCCATCTCTTGACCGATAGTGAAACTATTTTTTTTTAGGTCAGCACCATCTTTTTGCCGATAGTGGAACTAATTTAATCAGCGCCATCTGTTGACTGGTAGTGGAACTAATGATTTTATGTTTGTTTTTTTGAATTTCTAAAAAAAATTATTTCAGATTTTTCCCTTTGCAAACTTCGGAGATAAGGGGGGGGGGGGGGTGGCAAGAAATACCGTTCCCCGGAACGGTATTTTTATACATTTTTCATCATAAGTAGAAAACTACGCGGTTTTAAAATGTGCAAACAGCGCTCTTTCATATGATAACCCTAGTTACCCTATTTCAAATTTTCAAAACCCCTTTTCAGTCTCTGTTGTAAAAAATTTTTTTTTTTTATTTCATTCTTTTTTTGCTAAATAGTTGGACAAACATCATCTTAAATCATTCCAAATTTCAAGTTGATACCTGTTACGGACAGCTTCAATCGCGTGAAACTAGTGAAAAAAGTGATTAAAATGTGTATAGCAAAAAGACTGTTTAATGGACCGCTAAGTGCGTTACTAGTGATAGAATCTGTGTTTGTGATTATTTAATGTAAGTACTTTGATTTATAAACAGTAGCTTGTTATAACTGATTGAGTCAATTAGTTAGTGTTTTTAATTTCTTTGAAGTTTATTAATTTGTAAAGTTCTATTTGGTTTTAAATTGTTGCTTATAAAAAGTTCTGTAAAATGAGATATTTAGCGTAGCTGTAAGTTTTATAGTTTGTGAAATATTTAAGTTTTAGAAATTAAAATAGGTATTGTTTAGGTATTTAGGTATCCTATGAATAAAATGATATTAATGCTTGTGTTTTACTTATACTACCTGGTAAAGGTTTTGAGGTAATGGGCTAGGTAATATAGGTCCAGGAGGTGGTAGTTTCGACCTGAAATGTGTCTAGGTCATACGCCAACCTTTGTCCTATAAGCCCTAAAGGTTTTGAAATGGTACTAAGAGGTAAGATTATAAATAAAGGCCTCTTGTATAGGTCTCTGATAAAGGTAATGAGAAACCTAAATACCTAAACCTCGTATGGAAAGGTAGCCAAATAATAAATTAGGTAGGTAATCTCGTAAAGAGCCAGTAGTGGGGGGTTTGCTATCCCCACCACCGCTAACAATTTATGGTAACGTAGGGTAGTAATGATTTGAGTTTTGTAAACTACCTAAGTTAAGTAGAAAATGTAAGTTTTTGTATTAGTGGATATTTGCTATCGTACAAAATGTTACTTTAGGGACGTGTGATCGTAGGAAATGTTGTAAGCTCGCACGGCCCAATTTCGTTGTAACCACAATATATGGGCATTTAAGAAGAAAGTGTTTCATTCTGTTCCTGCTTGGCAAATCATCCTATGGTGCAGTGTTGAGGTTGCCGACATCGGTAACAATACCATTAGTAGTTTTCGAGATATCCAGCTGTGACAGACAGACCTACAGACAGACAGACAGACTGAGTCACACCATAAGGGTTCCTTTTTACCATTTTGGTACGGAACCCTAAAAACTGACCTCATATTAATCTGATTAATTGGTTCTTAATTGTCTTTTATAATTTTATAAAGTCTCAATGCACTGTGAAATAAAATACCATTTAGCTCTTGAACTAACTTTAATGGGGTCAAAAAGTCAGAAAAAATTACCATTTCTTTTCTTCAAAGGCAAAACCTATTAAATAGTCGAGAAAACGGAACTTAATTATGGAAAAATAACAAATTCTTTTATTTATATATCCAAAAGGCATGAAATCATCTGCTCCACCAGAAAAGTGAATGAAGCAAAGCCATTAGTGCGGCAAAACTAAGTGGAAAAGACAAAAGAAAGTCTTATTAAGTCATTAGCGAAGAATGGAACAACGTTTTAGTATAAATAAGAAACGGATAGAACACACAGTTATAACAGGCGCGGAGACACCGGCAGAAAAAGCTGATTGAATCCCAAATTGCAATCTCGAATGGTGTTTTACACCTGACGACGGATCTAATGGGCGATTTCCCGAGATCTTTTTTTATCTAGTCCATTTAAGAGAGTCTTATTTGGTAAACGAATATGGCGTCATGAGAATTTTAATATAGACAATGGTATGTTGTTGTATTTGTTATAATTTAAGAGAGCAATACATACAGGATGTCCCAAAACTTTGCCACACGGAGGGAAAGAACCTCAAATATTGAAGATACAAAATTTTACTGAAATAAGACTTAATTTTGTTTTTAAAAAGAAATGGAACTGCATTCAAAGATTTTTTGAAAAATCGCATACGATTCGATACAATTGATACAGTTCATAATAATTAAAATTTAAAATTACATGGTCTTCGCTGTGTCACTAGAGAAAAAATAATCCTTATGAGTAACCCTTTCGATTGGTATCGTAAAAATAAATATATTTATTTTTTATTTTTTGGTGAGTTCGATTCCTGGTTAAGGCCGCCTGCCTTTTCCAAAATCTTTGAATGCAATTTCAATTATTATTCAAATCAAAATGAAGTCTTTTTTACTAAAATTTCCTACCTTTAATATTTAAGGTACTTTCCCTTTGTGTGGCAAAGTTTTGGGACACCCTGTATTTATTGCTTTCTTAAATTAATAAATACAATAATATACCATTGTCTATATTAAAATTCTCATGACGCCATATAGAATAAGACTCTCTTAAATGGACTTTAGTTACGTCTTCAATCTTATGGTGTAACTGCGCCTAAAGCAAGTAACAAACCCCACTACGTTAGCACCGCGCAATTTGCATTTCGCCAAGATCATTTTGAATCGCGACGGATCGGGATATCCTTTGGAAAGGTTCCAATGTTATTACCATTTGATGGTAATTCGGATGGGTTAAGTCTGTGTTAATATTATGGTAATACGTCCTTGGGTCGAGACTCGAGTCAGGTAGCGTGTAAAAGTTTGACGAAGGTCCTGATAGAATTTGGCAGGTTTCAAATCACTTTAATTGGTCAATGAGATGGCTGTTAGAGTTATATATTTCAGTGTAAATAATTGATATCTTATAATTATGAAAAGTTACAAGTACTAAATAATATACTAGAAAAAATACGACTCGCACCAGATCAATACTCAGACGGGAATCGAACCCGCGACCTTTGGATATCCGGTCCAATGCTCTGACCGCTGAGCTACCGAGTCACTAGTGACATCGTCGAATTTTTCCTAGTATATCCTAAACTCTTACGCTATAAGCCAGCGTTATTTCACCAATGTGAGGAATTACCTCGATATTCAATTGAAATATCTTTCCAGATATTTTAACAATTGATTAAGATGAAATAGCTATATAATTTTTAAATTTGAGATTTTTGCATTTACAATGCTATTTTTAAACAATACTAAATAATATACTAGAAAAATACGACTCGCACCAGATCAATACTCAGACGGGAATCGAACCCGCGACCTTTGGATATCCGGTCCAATGCTCTGACCGCTGAGCTACCGAGTCACTAGTGACATCGTCGAATTTTTCCTAGTACATCCTAAACTCTTACGCTATAAGCCAGCGTTATTTCACCAATGTGAGGAATTACCTCGACATTCAATTGAAATATCTTTCCAGATATTTTAACAATTGATTAAGATGAAATAGCTATATAATTTTTAAATTTGAGATTTTTGCATTTACAATGCTATTTTTAAACAATACTAAATAATATACTAGAAAAAATACGACTCGCACCAGATCAATACTCAGACGGGAATCGAACCCGCGACCTTTGGATATCCGGTCCAATGCTCTGACCGCTGAGCTACCGAGTCACTAGTGACATCGTCGAATTTTTCCTAGTATATCCTAAACTCTTACGCTATAAGCCAGCGTTATTTCACCAATGTGAGGAATTACCTCGACATTCAATTGAAATATCTTTCCAGATATTTTAACAATTGATTAAGATGAAATAGCTATATAATTTTTAAATTTGAGATTTTTGCATTTACAATGCTATTTTTAAACAATACTAAAAATATACTAGAAAAAATACGACTCGCACCAAAGGTCGCGGGTTCGATTCCCGTCTGAGTATTGATCTGGTGCGAGTCGTATTTTTTCTAGTATATTATTTAGTATTGTTTAAAAATAGCATTGTAAATGCATAAATCTCAAATTTAAAAATTATATAGCTATTTCATCTTAATCAATTGTTAAAATATCTGGAAAGATATTTCAATTGAATGTCGAGGTAATTCCTCACATTGGTGAAATAACGCTGGCTTATAGCGTAAGAGTTTAGGATATACTAGGAAAAATTCGACGAAAAAGTTACAAGTTTTGTATATTTCTCTCACAGTTAGTTTTACACAGGATTAACAGCCGGATTAGCAAGCTGAAGTGGCAGTGGGCCGGATAGCCGTACAATCGATGACCGCTGGGGCAGACGAGTTCTTGAGTGGAGACCGCGTATCGGCAAATGTAGTGTGGGACGCCCTCAGACAAGGTGGAGCGACGATCTTCGCAAGGTAGCTGGCATAAACTGGATGAGTATAGCCGCGGATCGTGCTCAGTGGCGTGCACTCGGAGAGGCATATGTTCAGCAGTAGACGATGGTGGGCTGATGATGATGAGTTTTAAACAGGGTTGAAAACGAAAATCAATCCACATATATTTTTAAAGGATTTTGTATAATTATAGGGTACATAACCAAGAAACTCTCCATACAGGGTTATTTGAAAAACACCAACAACCTCGCAGGAGAGATTACTAACGTCTTAAGGCTGGTTTACATTATCTTAGTATTTAGTAGAGTGCTTAGTAGCGTGCGAGTAGATTCGAATAAGAGTGCTTTAGTAGTTTTGGTGACTTTCCAGTGACCGTTTACACGCTTCCAATAGAGTGTCATTTTCGCCATACCTAATACCTATTATTTAATTCAATTACACGTCACGCGTTCACCGGCAAATGCACTCTACTAAAGACGCTACTAAAATGTCGATTTACATGCTTCCAGTGCGAGTGCGAGTAAAATATCGCGCGGGGGGTGAGCGGGCGCGCAGGGGGTGAGCGGGCGCGCAGGGGGTGCTACTGGAAAGCGAGTAGAAAGGCTACTAGAACGTTGCTCTCTTTAGTCATAAGACGACCGTTTACATGTTTCCACTAAAGCACTCTCCTAAAGCACTCTACTAAAGACTAAGATAATGTAAACCAGCCTTTAGACAACAACATTTGCTCCACGACTTTTCAGAAAACAGACAAAAAAACTCGAGCATCTTTTCAGGCATTATTGTTCGGAAAGTCGATTTTTTCTTTTGTTTTTGGAAAAGTCGTAAAACAAACGTTGTTATTTATGATGCTAGTAATCGCGAAGTTTTTGGTGTTTCACAAAATAACCCTGTATCAGAATCACAAATAGATTAACCTATTTCAAAAAACAAACAAAATGATAAACTTAATAAAAATGCTAGTTAATCACGAATGTGACAATACAATCTCGTGTCCGGTGCGATAAGCGACGGCGCTTCCTCTGCAGTGACCGTTTCTGTTACGCTAGCAGGCCCATGGTTTATTATCATCAGTCATTTTGATGTCCCCACTACTAGGCCTAGCATGACCATCAAAACACGATATTATATCGTGTGATATACTAAAGCCGAATATGGTAGATAGAGACCATTAAACTGAACACTACTACCAACTCTGACATCGCGAAAAAATCTGCGTTTCATACAAAAATTAATAACGAAAATATCAAAATGTCTGAAATAGCTCTTTTTTTCGCGATTTCAGAGTTGGTCCCATAGTAAAAGTTGTTCAGTTTGATGGTGCAAACTGCACAACTTTTACTATGGGACCAGCAATCATATTCCGCTTTAGGGTTTTTTTTTAACACGTTGTATAATAGAGTTTTAGTTTTATTGTTATTACAAATGTATATTTTGGAATAGGTATGTCTAATAAAGAAAAGCTACCAGATGTTTCAAAATTGAATTTATATTTAGTTAACCTATCCTAATATTAACCTATCTTTTTTCTATATAAAAATAATACCAAACCAAAATGAAAAATTGATAGCGTCCTGCTAGCATAACGCACACTGCCCACGCAGTCAGCTGAAATAAAGTCACAACTTCATTTTACTTTATCCGCACCAACTAGTAACTAGTTTATTTCGTAAAGTGAAGGACTCTTAACATGAAGTGGTATATATTCAGTTTAATAGTTGTATACTTTTCTGAAGCGATTGCTTTAAATGGGACTACTTATGTTTATACATATGCGAGTAAGTTTTATTTTCAAAGATGTTTTGCTATAAACATATTTTTTTTATGCACAACTAGATAGTGCTTGGCCTTCACCTCACCTGATGTTAAGTGACGATAAGGCTGAAGGTGGAGGCGCACTATACCCAGAATCCTCATCACATCACTAAGGAACTGGGTATCTTACGTCTAACTGCCGGAACACAACAATTTTTATTTTTTTGTTATGGCGTCAGACTTAGGTAAGATGGTGGTAGCTTGCTAGGCGGACTTGAACCAAGATCTACCGCCAACCAACCCCCCTGGTAATCGAACCCGGGACCCCTGCGTTTTACATGGGTGGGCGATCCATCAGACCACAGAGGCAGTTAAAGAACTTCAGATAAATGGCTTTATGGGAGAGAGGCAAATCTTGTTGCATCGTATTTTCTTCTGAATTCTTCGAATTACTAAAATCGGTTATCACAACAAACCGATCCCAATTTCTTAAGTTTTAGAAGGGAATAAAATTAATACAATGACAATGGAACACCTACCCTTGAAATAAAACAATTTTTAACGGATACTAGCGCGGTTTTATTGAAAGCACTTTGGTAATTAGTTGGTATTTGGTTTTATTTTTGGTTTTCCCGACGTTTCGGCACCTTTGCAGCTGCCGTGGTCACGGGGGACTGAAGCTACCCATGAGTCTACCCTCAAGCGATGAATTTTTTTAGACGTTCAGAAATTAAAATTTTAACAAAAATTTTTAATTGTTTTATGTTGAATTATTTAGTGCTAAAGAGAGAGAGAATCTACTGAAGCTACCACCATTTCATAAAATTGGGAGGCCCCTCCAAGAAAGAAATGGCGAATGAAAACTTGGAGAGGAAAACCGACCTCCGTCTTTTATATTAATTTATTTATTTGCAAAAGGAACTAACCGTATCATTAGATCTTACAGTGTGTGTGAGGGGCTTAAGCTTGTGAATGATGGGGTCCCAAGCTGGTGGAATTTTCCATCCATCATCTCTATTGAAATTAGGGTATTTATTTATTTCGATAGCCTCGCGGAGCATTCTAGGAATAAATCTACGTTCCCTAGCAAGGATTTGGGGTTTGTCAAATCTAATATAATGGTTGGGCCCCTCACAGGCATGTTCACTCACTGCAGACTTGTTATCGCGCCTATGTTTCATGTCAGCTATATTATCTTTGACGCGGGTCCCTATGCTTCTCTTTGTTTGCCCGATGTAGGAGAGCCCACAGTCACAATCTAGTTTGTAGACGCCTGCGGCTTGAAGGGGGATATTACACTTGACAGGTCGTAAGAATTGGTTGATCTTCTTCGGCGGCTTGAAGTAAGTTTTGATTGACGCTCGCTTCAGAATGTTTCCAATCTTGTCAGTGACACCCTTCACGTATGGTAGGACGGCAGGTTGACGCTCTACTGTGGCTGGTTTGGCGCGTTTTCTGTGATGAAGGCATGGTACTTGCAATTTGTTGTTACGCAGTACTTGTTTGACATGCTGAAGCTCAGCAGTCAGGTGTTGTTTATCACAGATGCCGCGGGCTCTCTGAAACAAAGATTTCTCTACGGTAGCTAACTGTTTAGGATGATGGTGAGAGTCACCATTAAGGTATCTGTCAGTATGGGTTGCTTTACGATACACTGTATGGCTCAAGGTTTGGTTCGGATTCCTGATAATGAGAATGTCTAGGAAAGCTAGTTTATTATCTGCTTCTAACTCCATAGTAAATTGTATGTTCGGGTTTATTGAGTTAAGATGGTTGAGAAATGCAGGGACACTGTCTCTAGGTAGTATTGTGAAAGTGTCATCTACGTACCGTTTGTAGAACCGGGGAGTCACAGGTGCTGTGGCTAGTGCTTTCTCCTCAAAATCCTCCATGAAAATGTCAGCAACAATGGGGGATACAGGGAAGCCCATTGCTACGCCATCCACTTGCACGTAGAACTCCTCGTTCTATAACAGATAGCCAGATGTTAGGCATAATTCTAGTAGTTCTGCATATTCAATTGGCATGTTGTTATCAACTTGCTTTTTCCTGATGATATCAATACAGTCCTGTACTGGTAGGCATGTGAATAAGGACTGAACATCAAAACTAACCATAGTTTCATCATCAGCGAGATGTAGATGTTGTATCTCACTGACAAACTGGTAGGAATCTTTTACAAAGGCTGATGTGTTACCTCTCAGTGGAGTGAGTGTTTTCGCTACGTGTTTAGCCAATTTGTAGGTTGGTGAGTCAATTTGAATTACTATGGGACGTAACGGAGCATTGTCTTTGTGTATTTTTGGTAACCCATACATCGGGCAAACAAAAAGAAGCATAGGGACCCGCGTCAAAGATAATATAGCTGACATGAAACATAGGCGCGATAACAAGTCTGCAGTGAGTGAACATGCCTGTGAGGTGCCCAACCATTATATTAGATTTGACAAACCCCAAATCCTTGCTAGGGAACGTAGATTTATTCCTAGAATGCTCCGCGAGGCTATCGAAATAAATAAATACCCTAATTTCAATAGAGATGATAGATGGAAAATTCCACCAGCTTAGGACCCCATCATTCACAAGCTTAAGCCCCTCACACACACTGTAAGATCTAATGATACGGTTAGTTCCTTTTGCAAATAAATAAATTAATATAAAAGACGGAGGTCGGTTTTCCTCTCCAAGTTTTCTTTCGCCATTTCTTTCTTGGAGGGGCCTCCCAATTTTATGAAATGGTGGTAGCTTCAGTAGATTCTCTCTCTTTTTAGCACTAAATAATTCATAAAATTAAATTATAAATCAACATAAAACAATTAAAAATTTTTGTTAAAATTTTAATTTCTGGACGTCTAAAAAAATTCATCGCTTGAGGGTAGACTCACGGGTAGCTTCAGTCCCCCGTGACCACGGCAGCTGCAAAGTTGCCGAAACGTCGGGAAAACCAAAAATCAAACCAAATACCAACTAATTACCATAGTGCTTTCAATAAAACCGCGCTAGTATCCGTTAAAAATTGTTTTATTTCATGTCTAGTGAGCGCGTAAGCTTGAGAAGTGAATACATCTACCCTTGTCCTTCGTATCTATAAACGAGTAACCAGTAGAGTACGCACGAGACGGCTTTTTCGAGTTGAATGTCTGAAATATATGCCCTTAAGTAGAAGTTGTTTTACTTTTCAATAAATATGAAAAGATAGTCAGCTAGGAGAGTGCCATGGTTACCGACATAGATAGTGGGAATGTTTCAGTACAGCTAGCTCTTGTATGCAGCATTACTCAAGTTATTTGATATTGACGCAAGGTACTGCAATAGACACAGATACAGCAACGGCTTTAGCTATAAAAATAACTGCTTTCGATGCCATCGACCGGAGAACTTATGTATGTACCTAATGTACAACCCCTAAAAAGGAATGCCATGGGTGGTGCTCGTCGTTCGATTAACATTACTTTAGACAATATTCTTGAGCTATTAGTCGCTTTCACTATAACTGTATGTGCTACGTTAGTACCTACTATTGTTTATTCTGTGCTGTAGCACGAATTTCTAATCGTATCGTAAATCTTATCGTAAATCGTATCGTATATTGTATCGTAAAACTTATCATTAATCGTATCGTAAATGGTATAGTCATTCTAATCGTAACATTTTTCTATCAATTCCAGTGGCAATGCAGTGCAAAGAACACCTCAGCCAAAGGGGCTATAGTTACGACCAGTTCTACCAAATAGACGCTGACGACGCTAGAAATACCAAGACAAGAGCTGGCCTGATGTTGGAGATGCATATTGCTATACAAGCAGTGAACAATGGGCATATTCTACTGTCTCCTGTATCGTACCCGACCATCAATGATTCTGTTTATGAGATCGGTCAGTATCAAAACTGGGGACTTGAAAATTGATCATGATTATGAAATCATTGATCATGATTATGAAATAATGATCAATTTTAATGTCCCCTCTGCTGAGGTCCAAAAAGAAAAAGACAAAACCATAGGTCAATAATATACTTTCCCAATTCTTCGAGACAGAGGAAGTGACGTGAGTCTGCGAGGCTTACGTCATCTCCGCTATCGGTATTGAAAATAACGTTTATTCGTCTTTAACTAAACTGTTTCGTTTGTTAGGAGAAACAAATCACAATTAAAATGCACTACGAGTATAATAATTTTGTAATGAGTGTGACAGAAAAAAATCCTTCATTCTTTGCTTTTTCTTCTTCTCATCGAATGAGGATTAGTGGCCACCTCTAGTGTTAGAATTATCAAGCTGCCTGTATGGCCTCTAACTTGGCTTAACGACTGTTATCTTGCTTGTAACAATAAATTCGTGAAACTGGATGGTGATGTATGCCTGTGCATCTCCTGAAATGCCAGACCTTGTTTTCTTGGACCATAGACAAAACTAAGGTAAGATACAGTGCTGGGCGGGCCAATGTATGTTTAGACAGAAAAATTAAGTACCTACATAAAATTTTGCCTAAAATTAAGTAAGTACCTAATTTGTTTAGAGCTCGGTGGCGCAGAGGTTTAGCGCCTGGCCCAGCGATTGCGGAGGTTAAGCAACGTTCGCAAGGGTCGGTCATGGGATGGGTGACCAAAAATTTATTAACTCGAGCTCCTCCGTGCTTTGGAAGGCACGTTAAGCCGTTGGTCCCTGCTGCATTTGCAGTCGTTAACACCCACCAATCCGCATTGGGCCCGCGTGGTGGGTTATGATGGCCCGTCCTCCTTATCCACCCATAAGGAAGGCCTGTGCCCCAGCAGTGGGGACATTAAAATGGCTGATGGACACACCTAATTTGTCTGTTCGTAAGACTACCAACTTCATACTAACTTGGGTTTGATTCCCAGTAGGGCTATAAAGTTAACACTTTGACTGTTTAGACATTTTGTAAGTCTGCCAAGCTAACTACTAATATTTGAATAAGTTTGTCACCGTAACAACGATGTTAGAGATGTTGTTTGTTGTTCCAGCAGCTAGAAATACTAGTCAATTTACGCGAATCTCTGCTTCTATATCTCTTTTGGATTGCATTTCCATCATCAGCCTTATAGACAATAACTGTGGTGACAAAAACTTGTCGAATTAAGTGGTTGCCTTATCAGCAAAAAAACCTGGAGTAGGTATAAAAAAAATTCAAACAAAATACGAATCGTAATCGACGTGAGGTCGCTCCTAGAAGCCTGTGAATGCCCCAGGAGGCTTCTGCGCTTCTGGAAGGAGCTGGGATGGCTTGACTAGCCATACCGATGCTATGTTCACGCATAACGGACCAAATGGGAGACTAAATGCGGAGAAAAGAGCCCAACACCATATAAAGTCCGTTCGCTCAGATAGTGTCGCCCTTTTATCGCGCTGCCTTTGCACGTGCCGCTTCTTGTCAAAGGATGCCGCCGCATAAACAAAGGATACCGCGTGCGGCGTACACCTGCAAGTCAATTTGGATTTTGGCAGTTTACATAGAAGTGTCATAGTGAAAGGTTATGTTTGTTACCGGTATTCCTGTCTCCGAACACAAGTGCTTGCGGAAGTACCGACACTATCTAAGTGAATGGACTCTACATACTATATACATACCAATAATTCCGTCTAAATCACACAGGCTCACAAATTGTGGTGTCGATGTGTCTATCGATAATTGAAAACTTTGCCAAGAATGTTTAATTTAGAGTGTCACTTGTTTTTATTTTTTGTCATTTAACCAGTGGTCGGTGGAGGCGGCAATAAATTCACCGAACTGCGTCGCAATTTGAAACGTAATGCAAAGGCATCCAAAGCTACAGTTGGAATACTATCTGCCGTTGAACTAAGAGGGTTCTTTATAAGAATTTCTCAAGGTAAGTCAAATTATGAATATTTACCTCCATACCCCAAACCTTGGACTAAAATTAATCTTGATCTAAGTAACAGCAAGAAACCGACATCGCTCAAAAGATTGCTCAGCTGAAGTGGCAGTGGGCTTTCTAGACCGAGTCTAGTCGCGCATGTGAACGCCGCAGTGTTTAAAATGCCGAATTGATGAGTTTTTTGCTGTTAAAAGAGGTCTGGAACATCAAAGTTTATAAAAAGACGGTGTTACATTTCACATGAAAGTAATTTTTTGTCGTATTATTGCTATTTGTTTACATTTAAACATTAAATTCATACATTTTATTCTTGATTAGTTGTTAAATTTGTTCAGTGACATCGGGTCTGCTCGTCCATGGCACGTCCGTACAAATTTCAGATCTGTCGCTAGATAAATCCGAGTTCTCGCCGATGAGCAACTTAGTGATGTTACCGTATCACAATGTTTGTCGATAAAGGACATGGCCTGGTTCTGCTCCAGGCAGTCTCATAAATGTGATACCAAAGTACCAGGATCATATAAATACGGAGAAGGTTAACTGTAAGGTTTATGATTTAAAAGAGTCAGTTTTGTGATTTAGAAAATAAAAGTACGTCAATTGACTAGCGTAGTTTGACGGTGGAAAACAAGATGGCGTGCGACGCGCGGCGAGTGGGGGCATTCTTGACATGAGCCGTGGCATTCTCGGTCGGGCACTCGGACAGAACAGACGTGTGTTGATGGCTTGTAAACTATTGTGAGTTGATGTATTCGGAATTCAAACATTATCATTGTATTACGAGTTAAAGTCATGTCAAGTTGTTATTGATGTTATGCCATTTAAGAAACAACCAATAAACGATTATAGTTCAGCTGGAGTTTTACTACAACATTGCGAGAAGAACCGATGGTCGTTGAGGCAGAAAGGTTCTTGAATGCCGACCGTGCACCGGACGACGCTCCGTGGGTAGGCCCCCGACCAAGTAAACCGACGATCTGGTGAAGGTTGCGGGAAGCTACTGGATGCGGGCAGCGTAGGACCGATCGTCGTGAAGATTCTTGGAGGAGGCCTATACCCGACAGTGGGTATCGTGCAGCTGATATGATGATGATGATAAGTGACAGCATCACATCATTTTAAACAGACTACAAGACAGAAACAGATACACTTAAAACATTATTACTATTTATTTTATCTTTTTCAGGTGGTATAATAGAGTTCGGTGAGGAAGGTGCGGATCTACCGATACTCAAATACGTGGATATGGACCCTTTAGATATCAAGTACTTCAGCTTTGCAGCCTGGTCTGGTATCGAAGCTAAGTTCTTGTATGATTGTCCTGCTGCTGGAGACAGTGAATATTTTTTTTTTCATTTCTTACTTATATTTTTCAGAATATATTCCGTGACCATAACTCCAGAAAAGATGCCAAAACTCAAAACTTAAAACTCAATTTGTGACATGAACAGCGGTGAATGTATTTTATAAAAATCTGGAGTGGTTGCGATATACTTTGAGATCAGTATGCCCTTGATCAGTTTTATGGCACAGGTTGATAGATGAAGAGGTAGCTTTAGGAAGAAATTTAAATAACCCGAAATAAAGTAACGTACAATGATCTCATTTCAGCGGCAAACCAAACTGTTCCCGACTCAAAGGCAGTGGAGAAGAAATTATCCAACTCGGACCGTCTGAAGAAAGAAATGTTGCAAGACCGACCTCCACACATGCCGCCAGGACCTTCCGTGGAGGTCAACCTTGGAGTCATCGTTACTGGAATCTCATACGATGCTTTTGAAGCGATGCTTACCACGAGGATGACTATACTTACTGTACTGTACTATTATAATAATATTTAGTCCTTATTCTTTGACTTTCACTGTGTTATTACAAAAGATTTTTAACTAAGGCACTGTTTTAATGTAATGCTGTCACTTTTTTGACAATATTGTTTGAAAAAGATAGCTTCACATTTAAACAGTCAGTGTCTAAGTTAAACAGATATTTAAAAATCTTTTGTAATAACATCATCAGCTTTTTATTATAGCAGAGTGCTTTCCAAAAGCTGTGAAACAAGGCTTTATATATCATTTACATTCAGCACAGTTAAAAAATTGAATCCTAGATAATTTTTTACTTCCTTTAAGGTTTGGACTGATGAGAACTTAGCATGGAACCCAGACAAATTCAACAATATCACCTCCTTGCGGTATCGACAAGGTGAAATATGGAGACCAATGTTCCACGTTTTCAAGTACGTTTTAAATACTTTTAAGTTCAGCATTAAGTATTTCTAGTCATACTAGTCTATAGACATAAATTAGTGATGCAGTACATGTAAAGAATTACCACCTACTAAAGATTTAAAAATAGCTAAACATTTGACCAACACAATATTTCTGGTCAACTATTTAGCTATTTTGGATTGAAAAGAACTGTTCTCTAGTTCGGACAGCGCGAACGCCTTAGAGACCACCGGCCACGAAGTCATCACAATGATTTTCAAAGGCGAAGCTGTCTTCCATTTTAAAGCTACCGTCGACACTTGGTGCTACAGCGACACGCCTGAGTTCAGCAGGTTGGTTTGGTTGTTCACAACTTAAAGAATCTATACTTAGAAATAATATCTCTTGACTGAAACGCTGACAATTGTTCACCATCAGATCACCAGCCACCTTTAATGTCCCTACTGAGAAAAGGTTTTCCTTATATACTAAGAGCTGGCTCCGGAAATAGGTATACAATTTACAGAGTGACGAAATCCTTCTAGTAAGTGTGCCATACTATCATTATTAACTGATCCGGGCACCTGGCAGATTATCAGTGGTGGGGGGTGGGAGTGGTTGGTCAACAAAGGGCTAAAAAGCGATTGAAGGTACACAATTTACAGAGCTCTGGATTTGGTGTGGTAAAATAGAAAGCCAATCATGTATTTAAATCGAATATAACATTGCCAGGCATTTTGGCCGGTGGAAAAGTAGTGCCAAAAGGCATCAAAGGTGCGCGAAAAGTGATAAAGTTTGATGCCGCCTAAAAATATCGTTCCATTTTGATCCAATTAAATTTTACTGGGTTATTTGATAAAGCTGATAAGTTTTTTGCGCCCATTTTTCTTGTCAACTAAAAGACGTCATAATGGGTGGTAGGGTAAAAAAATTATTTGACGATTTAAAAACGCTCATTATGTGAGCTTATTTGAATAAAGAATTTTTCATTTAATTTCATTTCATTTCACTGAAAATCTGCCAGGTGTCCGGATTCGTTAATAATATTAGTATGGCTCACTAACTAGAGGAATTTCGTTGCTCTGTAAATTGTACACCGATTTATTTCCGGGGCTAGCTCTTAGTCCGTTATGGATATTTAAGGTGGTTGTAAAGCCGGCCATATACGCTAGGTTATGCATGATGGTTATGCCTGTAAGGTCAAAACCGTCATGCATAACCGAGCGTGTGTGGGATAAAACTGCATGCCTGTCATGCATGCCTGTCATGCATGCCTGTCATGCATGCCTGTCATGCAAGCCGCTCGGTTATGCCTGTGGTCAAAACCGTCATGCATAACCTAGCGTTATGCATGACGGTTTTGCATGAAGGTTTTGCATGAAGGTTTTGCATGAAGGTTTTGCATGAAGGTTTTGCATGAAGGTTTTGCATGAAGGCTTTGCATGATGGTTTTAAAGCCTTAAATATTGAAGATGGGTAATTTTACAGAAAGAAGACTTCATTTTGTTTATAAAAATATATGGAACTGCATTCAATGATTTTTGGAAAATCGCCTGCCTTAACCAGGAATCGAACCCACCAAAAACGAAACATTTTTGTATTTATTTTTACAACACCAATCGAAAGGGTTACTTATAAGGATTACTTTTTTTAAGTGACACTGCATCTTAAACAAATGGAAGGCCATGAAATTTAACATTTAAAATTTAATAATTACGGATTGCATCAATTCGTATCGAATCAGTCAATCAATTAAAAAAAAATCTTTGAATGCAGTTCCATATATTTTTATAAACAAAATGAAGTCTTCTTTCAGTAAAATTTCCTACCTTCACTATTTAAAGTACTTGCCCTGGCAAAGTTTTGGGACACCCTGTATATTTAATAATATGCTTATTTCATCTAAATGAATTAATTCTGCTAGAAGTCATTCATCCCAAAAATATAAGTGAAGAAATCTGAGAGACAGGGCAAATACCGGGGGTGGGGGTACAGTTCTTTTTTAATTGCTCCAATGCCAACCACACCACACACGCTAGGTTATGCATGACGGTTTTGACCACAGGCATAACCGAGCGGCGTGCATGAGCGGCTTGCATGAAGGTTTTGCAGCTCGGTTAAAACTGTCATGCGTAACCTTACGTGTGTGCTCTCCATTGAACTCGGTTTTGCATGAAGGTTTTGCAGCTCGGTTAAAACCGTCATGCATAACCTAGCGTATATGGCCTGCTTTAGAATACCATTGCGACATCATTTTTAATGTTAGACGTACATACAATTCCAGATTAGATTAAAGTGTTGCAAATGTAAAAAAATACAGACTGTAACGAAACTTGACCACAAAGTGTTTATTAAATATTAATATTTTTTTATTAAATTAATACACGTATTCTCTTTCAGGTGGCCTCGCGACAAATACGCATGTACCATTGTAGTGGAACCGTGGGGAGCTCACGAAAAAATCTCTATGAAAATTATTGATGATACTGAACCTATAATAATGAATGTAAGAAAGTATTCTCATGTCATTCTCTTACTTAAAGTTCAAGGTTTTATTGGATCACACAGCTCAGCGTTCTTCCATTGTTCTATCATTTTCTATCGCTCAGAAATGGTATTTGTTGGAGTGAGATTATAGCACAGTGACAACCGGCTCACCTATAACCATCGTCTCTTGTTCTAGAAAAATATTTCTACGAGACGAAAAGAGATAGAGCTACGAAAAAATACGATGAAGTTTTTCTTATTCTACTGTTCATGATCTAACAAATAATTTCTAACAAATAATTTCAAAGTTTGTAGATGCCGACGAGGTGATAGAAAATGAATGGGAGGTCTTAAAATTGAGTCAGAGTCTGGTATCTTCATTAATGTGGAATGCAATATACCCATCGAATAACAACGAGACACATCAGAGCGACCGGCTTGCTATACATATCGAAATACAGAGGAGGGCTTCCACTTACAACATAGTGTTCTACACGCCACTTTTGGGTAATAAATAAGTAATAAGCTTCTAACTTGCAGACTAGGCCTTAGTTCAAGTTTAGGAGTCGTAATTTGCTATCGACAGCGCAAATATTAGTATGCAAATTTGTTAAGCGCCTCTAGTGGTGACTTTCTCGTACTAGGAACATAGCTTCATAAACTGATTTTGAGGCAGTTTGCAAAATTTACAGTGACTAAAATCTAATCATTTTATATGATTATTGTCTAAAACAATATTAAACATTAATTTGGTAAACAGTTAATCTATACACACTTCTTTTTTTAATTATAAAGACTACGCGCGTTTGCTATGCGTCTCGTCAACGTTTTTGTGAACAGACAAAGCTTATAGTCCGTAAGCCCGCAACAATATTGCCTACGTCATATGACATCACGATGAAATGTATGGCGCACGGTCGGAAAAGTTGTGCTGAGCGAGGATCAGAAGATTATTGCAAATAAACTTGGCCGGAAGCTTGAGAAAATCTTCCACTTCCGGTCAAAATTTTAAGATTATATTTACGTCATGTGACATCAGTACGAGACCCGTGGCATCATTTAATTTTCAATCGTAGAGAGAGAGAGAGAGTAAACATAAGTCTGTCAGCTGAAATGGCCGGAATACAAAAATAGTGGTTTAAAATTTTAGTTTTTTAGTCATTTCTGAACTGACAGACTTATGTTTACTCTCTCTACAATTGAAAACTAAAGAATGCCACGGGTCTCGTACTGATGTCATATGACGTAAATATAATCTTAAAATTTGACCCGAAGTGGAAGATTTTCTCAAGCTTCCGGCCAATTTTATTTGCGATAATCTTCTGATCCTCGCTCAGCACAACTTTTCCAACCGTGTGCCATGCATTTCATCGTGATGTCATATGACGTTGGCAATATTGTCTCGGGCTTACGGACTATTTTTTTGCAGAAATTATCTATGTAAACGCGCATTGTCTCCTTATTTAGAAACGTCACCTGCATAGCTTCCACTTAAAACCATTTTGTAAAGCATAGGTAATGCAGATTTTTTTATTCGATTCTTAGTATTGTTTGAATAAATTGCTATTATTTTTTTCAGTTCTAATCGGATTTCTACTCATGTCGTTTTGGAGTGAGCCGTTGCAAATGTCAAGAGTTTGGTTCTATGCTGGTTTATGTATCGTCATTTGTGCAGGACTTTGTTACATAGACTACTTGATGCCTTGTCACACTGTACCGAGTATATGTAAGCCAAAGTTTGATTATAGGGAACATGCATCAATTTTTTTTTGTATCAAAATCAAAAGTATAATGCGTGAGAAAATCAACTGTAATATTAAAACTTTTCTCTTTTGTTTTTTTCTCATGATATAGTTACTTGAAGTTAGCACGCAGCAGCACCCGCCGAAAACGCTCTATACAAAAAGGTCAACATTTGTGACATTACTCATGTCACGTTTCAGTGCATTAGTATGGAGTTAGCCAAGAATTTTCAAATATCTCCCTAAATATTGCGTTTAAGTACATATGTGTCATACAAAATATTATTTCTTATTTGATGTTCTATCCGACTGTTAAGTGCATTATATCCGAAAACGGAAAAAAAAATTCGTTATTTTCACTTCTGTGATAAAACTAACGTAATACATTTTATTTTTTATTTTTCTGTTCCATCATGTTTTTATACGTGTCCGCAGCGATCAAGCTCAAATTTATCAAAATCGGTGACTTATGCATGTTCCCTATTGTATTTAGTAAAATATCGAAAAGTGGTCTAATTGAAAAATCCTTGGTAGGTAATTAATTAGACGGAAACTCTTGCTTCATTACTCTTTGAAAACAATATTATGTATAATTTGATGTATTCCTCACGTGAGGATATGGACATACGATAATTTCGCTAATGGGTTATTTACATGGGTCGATCTTAGTCACCTGTGACGCGGTCGACTTTAGTCACCTAGGAAGTCGCTTCCAAAATTGAATCGCAGGTGATGGCGTCGCTGTCGTCTACGTACTTGATGGTGTAACCTAGGTAACAATATGTGATAAAGTAGTTCTGGTTTTGGCCACCGGATCAGATAATTTTGTTAGGCCTAGGCCGACTTGCCATTTACACGATCAATTTTCACTGTGCGGCGAAAGTTGTGCGGCTTTAGTCACTAATGTGAAATATGAGATGAGTTTTATTTGTTACCTATTTAGAGGAGGTAGCACATAAGTAAAGAAAAGGACCAGAGACAAAGCTTCTTTAAGAACGTAAAATTCAAACTTGCAACTGACAAAACAAATGATGCAATGAGATTGTCCACTGGCTGCAGTTGTCAAAACAGATTTTTTCCGGTTTTTCCGCGAACGCGACAAGCGGCCAGTGGACACGCACACATGCCCCGCGTGCTCGTAGTAGTGCAACCGATTTGCGCGGTTGTATGAAGCTTTGTCTCTGGTCCTTTTCTTTACTCATGTGGAGGTAGTCTATCCTCATTTTGTGTAGGAAGTCTATTACATAACAATATTTTTTTTCAGTGGTTCTCTACATAGTAGTTCTAAGTGGGATCTTAATCGCACTCCTTCTACAAGTACTTCTGATGACACAAATTGCAGAAAAACTGTGCAAAACTATGTACATGAAAAATGTGCTGTCTACAAAATACTTCCGAAAAGTGTTTTGCTTGCCTGCTTTAATGGTAAATAAATAAAATTTTAAGCAGTGTAACTAACCAGTGAATTAAAATCTATGGAACAAGCATTGCGCCCAAAAATGGCACAACATGAAAAGTACAACTAAGTAGATGGAGCTAAAAATTCTGGCATTTAATTATGCAGCACAAAGCGTCTGAGCACTGGTTGATTTATTTTTTATTTATTTTATTTTTATATTTATATAATAATTATTTGTTTACTCATAGATATTTTCTATTAAACGTTATTTTTGCATATTTTTACGGCATTCTTTGCGTTTTTTACACTATTTGACTACACAGGACGTCATTTCTAATAAACTTTCTCTTTCTCTCTTTTGTCTACAATACAAACTGCAATTATTGTAAAGAACATTAACGTCAGTCACCGGGTGCGTGGCTGGCCCGACTAAAGCCGAGCGGGTTGTACTTTTTTGGCCCCGTGGTGCCATTTTTTTTTTATACACAACGGGATAGTGCTTGGCCTTCATCTCACCTGATGTTAAATGACGATAAGGCCGAAGGTGGAAGCACACTACACCCGGAATACTGGCTATCTTACCTCTAACTGCCGGAACACAACAATTTTTAAATTGTTGTTATGGCGTCAGACTTAGGTAAGATGGTGGTAGCTAGCCAGGCGGACTTGAAATAAGCCCTACCACCAACCAAACCGAGTACAAATTGTACCCCCCTGGGAATCGAACCCGGGACCCCTGCGTCTTACACGGGTGGGCGAACCACTAGACCACAGAGGCGGTTAAAAAATTTTGAAGCAATATTTGTTTGCAATTACACTTCCTTAGATTTTAGTTCACTATAACTAACAGACAAAAGTACCTACTCCAATCATAGACGTAATTCCAGGTATTGGTAATTATTCTATGATATTTAGAAAAAAAAACTTAACTGAACCTAAAAGTATTTTTTTACAGATACATGTTTTCTAATTTTTCGATGTTTAGGTAGAGTTGTTGTGTTGATTTTTAATTTATATCAAGCTCCTCTGAGTAATAAAATTGTATCAATCCTTTGCTTTTGTATTTTATAGGTATGCCGTAACTATAACACAATCAACGAAGGTTTCCTCTCACAAGAAGAAGACAGTTCTCCACCTCCAACAGGCAATGGAAACGTTGAAGAAATGGAAGAGGACCATACCAAGTATTGCGAAAGGAGAGAGTTCGCAGAAGTTATTGATAAAACCTTATTTGCTGTTTATTCGTTAGTGTTTGCTGTACTGTTAGGGTTGCATTATTAGAAACAAGTTTATTGAGGATAATAACTAAGTATTTTTATTAATTTTTTTCTATTATTTGTTTATACTATAAATAAATGCCGATAGTTCCACGTAAAAATTTCATTTGACCAAATTAGGTAGGTAGTTGATTTGATATTTGAAAGATACGTGGAGGAGCCGAAGAAGATTTTATGATACCACAGTGAAGAAAAAAATGTATTTCTGTTGCTGATGTTATACAACAACATCATGGTCATCAGCCTGCTAACCTCATCTCTCCTGGGGTCTTGGTCATCTTTATAAATGAAAGCACTGAACGGGCCACGAGCTTTATTCTTGAATCCTTCGGCTGCCGTCAAGCGCTCTTTTCTATTGATTTTCATTTGACATAGCAAAATCCGTATTTTCGAATAGCTCGTTCCAAACTTATCTGAACCGGTGGTGCCCAAAACTGGCACTAAGTGTTATTACATATTGTTACCTAGGTTACGCCGTCCTCTATCATAGTATCATATTATCATATTATATAGGGTTATTTGTAAAACACCAAGAACCTCACAGGAGTAGATTACTAACATCATATACAACAACATTTGTTCTACGACTTTTCCGAAAACCGACGAAAAAAATTCGACTCACCATACAAATGTCCGGAACAGCTGATCGTGTTTTGTATGAAAAGTCGATATTTTTTGTCTGTTTACGGGAAAGTCGTAGAACAAACGTTGTTGTATATGATGTTACTAATCTACTCCTGCGAGGTTGTTGGTGTTTTACAAATAACCCTGCATACAAGGTTATTTTTAACTAATACAAAACCTCTCGTGGGGTTGATCAGACCATCAAACTGAACAACTTTCACTATGGGACCAACCTTGAAATCGCGAAAAAAAAACAGCTTTTTCATTCATTTCGATGGAGTAGGATTGTACTTTTGTATCTGATTTTTTTCGTGATTTCGAGGTTGGTCCCATAATGAAAGTTGTTCAGTTTGATGGTCTGATCAACCCCACGAGAGGTTTTGTACTAACTAAAAATAACCTTGTATATCATATCATAGTATCTAGTCAGATAAGTTTGTGCTGTTCGAGTGCTTGTTGCAGTGCTTCCAGATTCACTGTAATTACAGTAGATTTACTGTATTTTTGTGTCGTCTATACTACAGTATAGGTACCGTAATGAATTTTGGGAATTTTCATACATCTACTGTAATTTTCAAAGAAAACTACAGTATTCAGTATTCATTTATTGCATATCACATTACATAGTGAGGTGGAACATTTTATAAGGTCTACATGTGACGCCCTGTAAGGGCATAGCAATATTAATTAATTAAGGGCTATTAATTACTAAATATAACAAAAATTTTAAATAATTTACAAAATTCACATTAAATAATTACTTAATAAATAACATTCAAATTAACATTCTAAATAATTAATTCTAAATAAAATTCAGGGCTAATCATTCTTATTAATAATTATCTATTTTTTTTAAATTGAATAATAATAAAAAATATTATAACACCATTTATAACATCGTACTTATATTAGAAATACTATACTATATACTATACTACTGTATTTTGCATTTATTAATCTGGAAGCACTGGCTTGTTTTAAAATTATGACATTACACCGTGAAAAGAGCGCTCGACGCCAGCCGAAAGATTCACAAATAGGTCCCAAAAAGCTAAATAGAAGCACTCCTTGTCTACGAGGCCCATTGTATATTGAATACACAATGGGCTTCGTAGACAAAGATTCAATACAACAGATACTAGCAGTTAAAGTGGAGTTAGCATGTTCTTGAGGTAGTAAGGGACTAGCAACCCGACGCAATTAGTAAAAAGCATGAGAGCTTTAATGGGCCGTAACAAATTAGGTTGGTCACCCATTTATTCTATAACTGATTTAAGGCGACTGTATTCCTCAAGTGGCGCCCTCATCTTAATTAAATTTATGGCTCGCTTAGTACATAATGTATCGAAAGTTCACATGTATAAATTGAAGCTAAGGTTCTTTAGTTTATTTACAAACAATAACCTCAGTAAAATATTCATTGTAGCAGTAGTAGGCAAAAGTCCTTAAAGTGACCACTTTTTGCCTACTACTATTTAATTTAGTTAAGACTAGCGACCCGCCCTCGCTTCGATTCGGTTCCTTCCTTTTTTTTTGCCAAATGCCACCTTCCAACAACACCTAAAAAGAAAACAAATAGCTTACAGTCATCACCTCTATTTTCAATAGTCTCTTCTATCCAGTTTGAGTCCTCCCGTCCCGTCGTCGGTGTAAGAATAGCGCTTGAATTTATTTTTGCGCGCGTTAATTTTTTGCGATATCTCCTAATATATTCATTTAATGGGCCATAATAGGAAAACAAAATTTTGCGCGTGACATATTTTTATATATATAACGTAAAATTGTAGACACAAAAAAAAAAACATACGGCAAGCTAAAGAGATTATCTAGTAGCTACAAGTATTAAATTGCGTATAAACCTCACAGATGATTGTAAAAAATATCATCAAAAGCGCTTGTCGCGGGCCATATTTTTGGCGTAAATAATAGCGGAAACGTATTAAATTCTACACCAAAATACACTTTAACATACTGTGCAGTTGCTCCAAAAACTTTTTTCAAAAAAGATAATTATTATTGTGCTAAAGATTATGATGAAAAATCAATGAAAAACATTAAAAAAGTGCAGAAGTGAGGTTATTTTCTATACTCTTGACACGTAAAAAAAGACAGACACAAATGATTTCGCATAACGGAGCCTTAAATGCAGTGGTGTAAAAGATTAAAATAATGTGCGTTAAATGCTTAAGGTAACTAAAGTATTTTAAGTTGATAAGGATTAATTAACCTGTATGTACCCTTATAAATAGCTTTCCAAATTACTGCATTGTATGTGACCAATTTTTTAGAAGATGGGTATAGTAAGTTATTCTTAAAATATAGATATATGCTATCGCGGACTTTTTTGTAGAAAAGTCATACATTATTTTATTACAGCTCAAAAGGTTTACGCAGCGTTTTTGATGCAAGCTCAAAGACGGCTTAATTTTTGCTGACTTCTTCAATAAATATTGACATATTTCTGCCAATTTACATTAAACCTCAATTTTTTTATACATTTAAACCTTCCTCAGGAATCATTTTATCTACTGGTGAAAACCGCATGAAAATCCGTTTAGTAGTTTTTGAGTTTATCGCGAACAGACAGACAGACGCGGCGAGGGACTTTGTTTTATAATATGTAGTGATGAGGGCACCACTTCAATGTATATAGGACCCCCATCATGGACAGATTTCTCTTTTTATACCCTACTCAGTTCCTTTTCGTTTACTGTGATATAAATATTTAGTACAAATCGCTAATTAAAACGATGTAAGCAAACCCAATTGTTTAGTTAGAAGGTCTGATTGTTAAAACTTCGTGTTTTATAAAATCAATAGTCGATGGCAACGACGAGCATAAAGGCAGCACAATTTCAAACCTCCAGGGAAATTAATACAAAGTGAGTTCATCGAATTAATCAGATATAATGGGCGGCATTGTACAAGTTCCTGGTTCTGATCTGAGGAATGAAAAGTTTAGGCTTTTGTAATTGAAGCAGTTTAGTTGTTTGGGAGGTTGATTGTTACTGCTGAAAAAGTTTTAACATCTTGTGGATTTGATAATAGCTGAGTTTTAGCGAGATAAATAAAGAGGAATTCGTATTAAAAAAAAAGTTCTGGAAACATAACAATAAAATCTTACTTACAGCCGATAGAAGTAACTTGGCAAACTTTTTTCATTTAATTGTTACATAAATATTTAATTGTTACAAAAATAAAAACCTTGCCAGGTTGCAGAAAACTAGTGAGGTAGTTTCTTATAAAAGCAAGTGGCTACCCCAAATTTTTTTTCTTAGGCATTCTTTACCTAAATTATGTTTTATTACTCTTTTTATAGGTACATAATAAATGTTACGTAATTTCCGTGAGAAAATGAAACAAATAGGAATTTGTCCCGTTTTGTGTTTTATCGCAGAAATTATGCAAAACAAAGACTCGTTTTATCCAGGTAGTTTAATAAATATACTGAGTATTTTTAATAAATTAACGATTTAATTAAATAACAATACTCATCTATATCATTACCGAAGTGAATTACCGTTCTAAAGTGAACTGTTGTGTTAAGTTTGCATAAATTGATTTATTATGTTATTGCATTGTTTGGCGAGTGTTGTTGCTTTAAACACATTTGGCTCCACCTGAAAATCAGTGTCGCACAGGCTGTGGCAAAAGCTGAGGTTGGAGACCATTTTGGCTAACTACTTTTTTTTAATTAATTGTGTTATAATAGTTATTTATGCAACTGTACTATAACGAGTTTGCCGAGTGTGATAATAGTATCATATGAGTTTTTAATACCTAATTATGTACAGTTGCATACAAGACTTTATCTACTATTTTTATTAGGGAAACAAACAATATTTTAATACATATGGATTAAAAACACCCATGATATTTATCTAAACCCATGATATGTATCCTCTATAAAGGTTTTTACTTTGACTTTGTCTTTGACTTTGACTTTCCTTTCCCTCCTCGTCATTAAGTCTTCCGCAAGAGTGTTATAATGTTGTACTGAATTTCATAATGCGTTTCTCGCGCGTGGGCGCGCGGCGCTGCAGGACCAGCTCTCGCTCGGGATATTGTAATGTTGGCAGTAAGCTAACTGTTTCAGAACCCCTTACAGAGGATTTAAAGCATGGGTGTAGATAAATAGTATTATGTACTTTTTGTAATCAAATGTACTGTAAACAAGTGTGCTAAATAAATTTTTTCACTTTCACTTAAATATACTAGTTAAGTAACGAGTAGCGGGCTACTACCATCGCGAGGTATCGCAGAGAGGTATCTTTGACATGTCCCTAACTAAGCAATTGGTTCATTTACTACCACTGACACCACTGTTTCTATCTCTTGTATTTCCCGTTCAGTATTAAGGTGGAACAAAATTATTTTATTAAAACAGGTAAAAGAACATTTATGTTTTTTTTTTCACCTTTCCATAATAAGTCGGTCAGCTGACCAATACATTTTGTATGAAAGAATGTATTTTTTTCGTTTTTCGACCTGTTTTTTGCAGAAAGGCTTACGCCCAACTACGGCCCAACTTTAAAATAGCGTGTACAAACTTTCGATAAAATTTAAAAATCATTATTTAATTTAATATGAATAATGCAATTGGAATTATTATGTAATAAAGTCGCCATCACCAAAACCATTTTAATAACAATTCAAAGATTTTTATCCGAGTGACGTTGCTCTAGTTACGGAAAAATCTCGTAAACAATCGATTCGATATAAAAATCGATACCAACAAAATATAATAGTAATTACTAACATTATTTGTAACGGCAATTCTTGTTTGACTGAGTATAACTTCAAAAAATATAGTTTATATTAAAACCAGTAATATGATAAAATATTTTTTAGATTATAACAGTCTTATTGAACAAGACTAAAATCGATTTAGTAATCGATTCCAATAAAAAAATGGCAGCACTGTTACTCGGCTGGTCTACTGTCAGTTTGACAGTATAGTGACAGTACGACGACGGCGACGTCACAACGTTTGATTGTCGTTTGTTTGTGTTTTGTTGTTTTGTTTTGTATTGGAAGTGTTTGTGTGCAGTGAGTGTGTTTTTTCTCCTGCTTTCTTTACGTTTTGACCATTTTACGCTAATGGACTCCGAGTCTCCGACCTTATCCCGAACTTTGGAGTTAGGTTAGGCCCCGCTATTTTATATGACGATAATCTGGAATGGAAACTGCCCACACTCGCATGCATTGGATTCTGGAAGCAGCTCTGGTTAGTTTATTCAAAGTTAACAACATTACACTTAGTTAAAATTGTCTTCGAGTAACTATTTAGTTATAAACGATAAAACAAATGCCTCTGATATGAAAATTGTTGAAATAAATTGTGCCCATACTGACGAAAAAAAGTCGTTTTATCTAAAAAAGGCGACTTATTTTCTTAACCAACATTCAGTTATTGAGTTTTTGACATGCCATGCTTTCATTTAATGCACAATTCGTCTGTGTACACCGCGGTGTACCGTGGGCCGGAACTTCTATAGTCCCATGGGCATGGACCTTTGTTTACTTTAAGCACCTTTAAGCAACACTATATAATTTGGTTCCATTATATTTTTTATTTTAGGTTTTGCTATACCGGGTGTAACAAGACCCTCGACGAAGCCGAGGTCTACGTATTCTGCCCATCATCAGGAACATTTCTGTTCAAAATTATTGCTGGGAAACGATTTTAATTTTTGCCGTTTAAAAAGCATTGCATATATTACCACGCAATGTAACGCGTACAAAAGACCGCGCCGCGCGTGCGGCCGAGTTAAAAGGCAACGTTTATGTGCGTGCTCATGAAATGAATTGAGTAATGACGTTTTGAAGACATTGTTTGTTATATATACATAAAATTTTGATAATGTTTCTGTAGACAAAAATTAGGGAATAACGAATAAAATAAGATTTCATAAAAAAATGAAAAATATTTTTTTGACTTTGACCTTCAATAACTTCGTAGCTATTGGATTCCCAGGTATAGTCTAAAAGACAAAAATGATCCTGATGATGGGCGGACTGAGTGGACTTTGGCTTTGTTGAGTGTCTTGTTACACCCGTTATAATTTGCAGCAAGACCACTCTTTTCATCATCAGTTTTACAGATTCTCAGGTCAGATTTTCTTTATTATAACGCTTCCGTGTTCCTAGAAAAGTATCACTTCCATTAAAACTTTTAGGTGTGCAATCAGAAGAGGAATAAGCGATTTTGTGTGAATCGCGTTTGTAAATATTAGAGTCAACGCATATAATTAATTGCTTGTCGATTTCATGAGGAGCTCGGTGGCGCAGTGGTTTAGCGCCTGGCCCAGCGATTGCGTAAGTTAAGCAACGTTCGCAAGGGTCGGTCATGGGATGGGTGACCAAAAATTTACTATCGCGAACTCCTCCGTGCTTCGGAAGGCACGTTAAGCCGTTGGTCCCGGCTGCATTTGCAGTCGTTAATACCCACCAATTCGCATTGGGCCCGCGTGGTGGGTTATGGCCCGCCCTCCTTATCCACCCATTAGTAAGGCCTGTGCCCCAGCAGTGGGGACATCAAAAATGGCTGATGGACAATTTCATATAATTATGATGTAACTGACATAAGCTTGCCCAAATTTTTATTTTTTTTAGCGTTAGCGTTTAAACGAAAAGAAAAACAGCTATTTATGTAAAGGGCTAATCCTTACTATTCTTAATAAGTATAAGTGCGAAAGTCAGTTTGTTAGTTACGCTTACACGTCTTAACTACTCAACCGATTATCGTGAAATTTTGCATACACGTTGTCAGGGGTACAAAGAAGAACAAAGGGGAATCTTTCACACAGAAAATTACTGTTCTCGAGGATATCAAACATCTTTCCACGTAGACGAAGTTGCGGGCGGTCGCTAGTACTTGTACTGAGAGAGTTGATGGACATTCATGTTATTGGATGGATTGAAATCGAAGCGGATTTAAAATAATGATAAGTCTGTCCCCCAGTAGTGGGAAAATCTAAGTCTAATGATTATTAAGAATACAAAATCTAAAGGGTTATTAATAAAAACTTTAACAGATGCAGGCAGAGCTAATGTAATTGCTTACTAACATTACTTCATTAAATTTGAAAAGTACATTAGGAAGGAAAGAGCAAAGAGTCCCATAAGCTTACAAAATGCACAAAGGGTAAGCGTATGCGAAAGCCAGATTAGAAATGTCGCACCGTGAATAGCGGCCTTACGACCTATTCACATAAAGGCAGTAGCGAAGAAACGAGCGGAACATGATAAAAACCAATTAAGGAAAAACAAAAGTAGGTACATGATAATATTTTTTTTTTACTTTAATTATAACGGACACACCAATTACAATAATTAAAGAACATAATTAATACAGTTTTCTAACACAATTTCAACAACAACCATTCATTCATACTTTCACAATAACGCAAACATTCTGACAATAATCTCATCCATCCATCCGCATACAAGTCACATTCAGGGTTGTTGGCAAGGAGAGAGTTGAGCGCCGAAAGGGACACGTGCCACAGTACGGCCCCATGGCACGGCAAGCAACCGGTGCTTTCTACTGCGGCGGTAGTTGTTCGGCACTATGAAATATGACAATATGAAAGAGAATCTTTTAACAATCAGTGTAACTACAAATAAGCAAGTTCTGTTCTGTAATTATCTTCTAGAAATACCAAACTAAACAACTTAATTTTATTAAAATGTGATTAGTATAGAGCAAACAACAGTATAAACTGAATTGCAGTCTTTTCATCTCGTTTTTTAAAAACTGCTAAATTTTATTAAGATAAATCCTTCTTTTAGCGGAAGTTCATTAGTAAAACTTTTAGCGAAACTCATTTTCATCATATTTTCAACTGAAATATATATTATAAATATTTTTGAAGTGAAAACTTCTTTAACGGCGTTGTACGTTTTTTGTATGAGGAAAAAATGCTAAACTCGCGTCAGTAAGAATCACGGCATGGCTGATCGAAAATGCGTAGGACGGATGTGACGGATGGAGAGTAGACAGCTGGCGGTGGAAGTATCCCCCTCTCTTTCTACGGGGTGCGTTGAAAATGGTGGCGCGTCATTTTAAGACGTAAACACTTGTGTCACCAGCAACGCGCTAATTTTGAAAATGGAACTAATAGCAGCGATCTCTTCGGTGAAATCATAGACTTATTTATACTCTGTGACTATAAGTTTAAATCGTAAAATGCGTGCATAGAAATTAAAAAGGCCACTGGCGCGAAATCTTTAGAATTTTTCTCTAATTACAAACTGATTGAATTGTGTGACTGTATAGTAATAGGAAAGAAATAATTTTAATTCTTTGCCGCTAGTTTCAAAATATCAAGAACGCACAACGTTAATATTCAAGTTTTCACTTCTGCTGGCACTCCCGAAGTGCCAATTTTTTTTTTTTACAAAAGAGTGTAGATCTAATGTGAACCAAACCTTAAGGGAGTGCAAAGAAGTCACATATTGCGAGATAGTTTAATGAATTAATAATTGTTGAGATTTCTCTAGTGAATTCCTAGTTCTGCTGAATAAAGTCTATTTCAAGCTTAACACGGAACTGAAGACTTTACTGTGCTAATACTACACCAAGATTTAATGAGCAATTAACAAAAATGTTCGTCATTTTGTTTTAATATTTTCATTGTTTTAATTGGAATTTGAACTCGATGATGCAGTTTACAGCAGTTAGGCAACTGACCCTTAGTCAGTCATAGGATGGGTGACAAAATTTCAATGTTTCTAGCAATTTTTTTTTAAGTTCAGCTATTGAAATCTCAATCACTTCAAGCGGTGTTTTGAGAAATAATCATAAAATGAGGAGCTCTATGGTGCAGTGATTTAACGCCGGGTCCGGCGATTGCGGAAGTTAAGCAACTTTTGCTATGGTCGGTCATGGGATGGGTGACCAAACATGTATTATATTGAGCTCCTCTTTGTTTCAGAAGGCACGTTGAACCGTTGGTCCCAGCTGCATTTGCAGACATTAACACCCACCAATCCGCATTGGGCCCGCGTGGTGGATTATGGCCTATCCCTTCTTATCCACCCATAAGGGCTGGTTTATACAGGGTTAGTGACTGGACTCAGTGACTCGGAATTTCGGACCCAGTAACGGGTTCATGTAGACGGGATCGGCAATAAGTCGTACTGTGCCTGATAATAGAATTGGTGCCTAGTCAGCAGCTGGACTAACTTGCGAGCGAGAACTCAGTACTAGACTGGGTCGAAACTAGTGTCTACACAAGCCCAGTAGCAAGTCAGCGCTGGACTGGGTTACTGTACTGCCATGTTACTGACACCGTATAAACCAGGCATAAGGAAGGTTTGGGCCTCAGCAGTGGGTACAATAAAAATGGCTGAAGCAAAATATATCTTTACGTCAATGATAAGAATAATTTTTGAAGTGAAAACTTCTTTAGCGGCGTTGTACACTTTTTTGTAATGGGAAAAAAATGTTAAAATCGCGTCAGTCAGGGTCACGTGACCCGATCGAAAATTCGTAAGACGGATGTAGCGTAGACAGCCGGCGGCGTAAGTATCCTCCTCTCTTTCTACGGCGCGGTGAAAATGGCGGCGCGTCGTTTTTGCGTTCGTTGGGTTGATTTTTCTGAGAGATAAACTTTTTAATGTAATATAAATTGACATGTTTGTGTACGATAGCGCAATAAATAAATATTGTATTCTACCTCATAAATGAAAGTACTTTTATACTGATAATTAAAGTAATTCCTGCAAAATTATTCCCTAACCATTCCAAAATATCAAAAATGCACAACGTTAATATTCAAGTTTTCACTTCTGCTGGCACTCCCGAAGTGCAATCCGATTTTTTTTAATTAATATTTCTACATGCATCGAGTTTAATAATAAACTCTGTACGTACCTACATTATTTAAAGTCTTGCGTCAGAAGCATAGTGTAGAATAATCACGCCAACAGAAAAAAATCTAACTGCACAACGTTCACGTTCGTCAATACCAATCGTTAGTTCGTTCGCTGGTCAAAACAATTCATATGCACCTACATATTTACGAACGATTCTCGATGGAAACTCGACCTTACTTGATTAAAGATAAGTTCGATAAAGGAGAACCGGCACTCACCATATAAAAAATGCTATTTACTCATGACTATTACTACTGCTATATTGATTTTGGTCTTAAACCTTTTAATATTTTGCTACATTCAAGTTCTGTCTTATTATTAGTGTGTAGAAAAAAAGTTATTTAATTATGAATATTATTTGATACGGAATCACTAACGGAAAAAACGAGTCATTGAAAAACGTTCTGTTATCCACATTATATTATCAAAAGGCTGAAAAGTCACTATAAAATGTAAAAACGTGCGTAGCTGTTTTGACCATAATTATTTTCCCTTTTTTTCCGAAATAAAGATTTCCGATTTGGAATTACCTTTTATTGGGTTGACAGATATCACAGACTCATAAATGAAAAAAGTACAGCAGATTATGAATACCAGATTAAATTAAAAAGTATACATATAACTGCAGCATAAAGGCCAGGTCTCCTTTAAAAAAAAAAATATTTCTCAGTTTGCAATCAGAGCAATGCACGAAACTACTTTTATTGATAAAGTGAATAAGAGTATTCCAATTTTTTACGTATATGGTTTTATTTTTACAAAATAACCGATAAATCGGTATCTCTAGCATCTATAATAGCACAGTTTTATTAGTAATTACTACGTCAGCAGTGCATGTAAGCCACCACACTTGAACAGATTTCATTACATATAATTCTAATACTCTCTTGATCCTAGACACGATTGTAATAACATTGTAATCTGTGTGAAGATCACTGTAATTGGTTAATTCCAGTTATCAACCACTTTGATGTTGTAACGCGGGAATTCAATAAATACGGATACCTAAGCACTAAATTACTGATGGACGTTAATTAATAATGCTGATACTGGTATAGAATAGACAATTAGGTTAATATGATATACAAGGTATTTGATAATAGCTTTATAAAGCCTGAATATGGTAGATAGGGGCCAACAAACTGAACAAATTTTACTATGGGACCAACTTTGAAATCGCGAAAAAAATCAGCTGTTTTATACAAAAATTAGCAACGAAAATATCAAAATGTACGAAATAGCTGATTTTTTTTCGCGATTTTCGTAAAAGTTGTTCAGTTTGATGGTTTCTATCAACCATATTTGGCTGTATTACCTTAGAGTAAGACGCGCTTCAGACGAAGCCGCGATGCTCCAAGTGTATGCTTACTCTGTAGATATCATTATGCCAAAACTTCAACGAAATCAGAATTCAAAAAAATTCAACATAATATGCTCAATTTCAATGTTGACAAAGTACGTTTTGTTCAATTCGATTATCTGTTAACAGATACAGTACTTGATGAAATTTTAATCATTTGTTTCACACATAATTACAAGCAACTTTTACTATGGGGCCAACTCTGATATCGCGAAAAAAAACCGCTGTACCATACAGTACGAGACATATAACTTGAAATCGTGTGGGGATTGCGCGAAACACGTATTTTAGGTATGCGTAGCGGTGAGGGGCGCGGGCGGCGGGAGAGGGGCGCGCGCTATTGGTCGCTCACAAGAGCACATGCGCGAACTTATCCCCACTCCGTCGAAAAAATTTCAAGATACGTGCTTAGTACTGTATAAAAAAGCAATACCTTAACAGCTGTTTTTTCGCGATATCAGAGTTGGCCCCGTAGTAAAAGTTGCTTATAATCATGAGTGGAACCACCCCACTGCATGAACCAAATGATTAAAATTTTACGCTGTTTTGTGACACAAACGCAAATTGATAGTACGAAATGCAAGCAAGAGCTACTGGCGAAAATCGCATAATGCCGCTGGATGCAGAAAATGCAGAACTGATCGTCGTGGAGATCCGGAAGGTTTATGCCCAACAGCAGCTGATAAGAATCTTAGAGAACATACCCATACAACGTGACCCATAAGAAATAAATTGATTCTGATTTCTATAGAGGATATTGACTACCTGACGAAACCTAGGCCTGTCACCAAGCGTGGTATTTTAAAGACAGGGGGTCTTTATGGATACGTTCCCTATACTGGACAAACGTTTTTAAACTTTGTAATCGAAAACTAGTAGTAATCCACCAGTTTGTTAGTCTCGATTGTGCCGATGCCGACGACCGGACTTGAAATATCTCACCATTTTTCACTATTCAATACCGCTCTGTAATTTCATCCTTACTAACATAACAGCCATGTAAAAGCAGACCAGTTTATGTAAGGGAATCTTTTCAATGATTTTATTCTTTTTATTTAGGTAAGTATCTGTATTGTGTTCACTTAAATGTAAAAAAACATAGTTCAGGTTGTTAATGTCCAATTATTTGTAAGGATTGAAATCTTGTTAGTTTTGGCTTGTCTTTTTTTTTCTTTGCAGATTTATAGTTTGAATTTGGGGTTGAAAAATTAGCTTGCTCGGGATCTAATCCTATTTTTAAAACTCGTCTAGATCTGACATGTCTGAAAAATTACTTGGAATCAAAATAAGCCTTTATGTGGTATTTACACGGGTCGACTTGGCTGGAGACTTGCTGGGGGTTATTCTCGGGCGCGTGACATAGTGTCAAATTCGAGATATCTCGAAAAAGTCAAGAAATCGTAGAGATTGTAAAGACTTTCGACTTGTAATGTCGAAAATAACTGAGAATAATTGTTTGGCTGCAATAGAGATTTTAGTGATATTTTTAATAGAGATTTGTGATAAGAGATAATCTCGAATTCGAGAAATGTCGCAGTGCGTGAGAATAGGCCCTCAGCCCACGGTCCTATTTCACCAAGTCGCCATTTGTCAGTGACATATGTCGGTTAATTTTACAATTATTGTTACTTTAATTAGGGACAAGTATGTTGTGAAACAGGGATATTTTTTACAAGTCGACATATTTGTTGTCAGTAATTCTTGACATGAGATTGGAGCTGAGACAAGTTTCCGTAACAAATTGTCGACTTGTAAAAATTATCCACAGTTTCACAGCATAATTGGCCCTCATTAAAGTAAAAAAAGACTAAAAATTGTCGAAATTATGTCACTGACAAATGTCAATTTGGTGAAATAGATATAGGGCCTGGTCGATTTTAGTCAATTAGCGCTTATTATTAACAATCGCTTGTAAAATATATCGTGAACCTAATTTCAATGAGGTAGCGATACGATTTTACAAGCGTTTGTCAAAAAACCCCTAGTTGACTAAAATGGACCAGCAATTCGTCTGCCAAGTCGACATGTGTAAATAGCTCATTATTTCAATTGGAACTAACAGATTTAGAAAACGTCCTCTGTTTCACAAAATACAAGGATTTCATGTGAAATCGATTAACTTAATCCACCCGGTACTCAGTAGAAAGCGGGCTCGGAAAATTGAATTTTTAATCCCATATGCGGACTTTTGTGCGATGCGTAGTTTTATTTTGGTAAACATTGCGGTAATAATTTAGCGGACCGGCCACGTTCGGATAAAAGTACGAAAATCCGAAATGTCCGTGAGGCCTAGCTGGTTTTTTTCAGCTGGTATTCGGATATGGGACGTTGTGGATTCAATATGAAATCCTTTTTCGTTTCTTGTTTTTTTTAATACGTTGTTAGGGTGTTTCTAAAAAATAGGATGTTTCTACAAGTGCCTTAACCGTGCGTTTCGTCTGCATTGACTCGTTAAGCCAACATTGTCAATTATAAACATTTTGACAAAGTTTGTATTCTCACTTTCTGTTAGATTTTGATTCGAAATGATGTTAATAACATTGTTAATGATTAGTGAAAACGCTCGGCAAGGTTCTATGTAGATGTTTATTTTTTATTTATAGTTTTGAAAATGTACTATTAAAACTTGGTGAACCAAGAAGAGTATTAAAATGTTCAACCACCTGAAAACTTTGCTTTTAAGAAAATAATATAGGTAAGTAAGTGTTTGTTTTTATATCGTGATACTTTTACAGAAAGTCGAAGTATTATTGATCCAATAAATTCTTATTTTGCTCGATATGATAAGAAATAAGTTCGACTTATATGGTTCGACTCACGGAAAATAACACTATGACGATACATACTCATAAGTAGGCTTAACTATCGTAAGAGGAAAATATACAGTCACATTTTCCGAGATTGTGAAAGCCAATCATTTTTGGGAAACCCGTTTTCAAATGTGTGACAGAAATCGTTTTATGTTGCCCTCTTTCACCAAAAGAACGTAATTATTAAGTATTAATTTTGAACATGCATTTTTTATTTTTCTTAATTTGAAAATAATTGTTTGCTATTCTACTGATGTTTGCCGGAATAGAATATAAAATAACAGGAAATGGCAAAATCTATACAACTGAATTATCTTATCGTATTGGTTAGTTTATTACTCTAGTTTTATATCTACCTATTTAATTTTCGTCATAATTTCCATAATAAATTTTATTGCGCAGTTATAATTTGTTTAGTAACTAAAAAAACTTAGGTTTTTAGAATAAGAGAATTATCTACATACCTATACCTATACATGCAAAAGACAAGATTTCTGATCATGTCTTTAAAAAAATATCTACTGTAATTAAATATTTAAGTCTTCAAAAAGTTGAAAATAATTGTGCTAAATAAAATATACAAAGTAAAATTTTAATACACATAAAAGGAATAATATAAATACGCAGTGAAAAATCTTAAAAGAACCTTTATCAGCTCATTTTAATAATCCGATTAACAATAAAATAGCTATAAATAAATATACATTTACAATACTGAGAACTGGTTATTATTAGACTGATTTGAATTAAGGAAAATAGATAGTCCATTTGAGTAACGCGTAAAGATGACGTCTCTGGAGTGATATCGCCAATAAAATATTTATAATTCATAATAAATTTATCACAACATCAATATCAAATAATAAAACTATACAACTTCAATGTAACCACAAAGAAGCCGCCGATTTCCGCTCCTAAGGGCTACCTGCAATAGATTATAATGGCTAACTCTAGAAGCATACTATTGTGTTGTGTTGTGTCGTGTCGCAATCTGTCGCTATCGGTTTCATACATTTAGTATGACTAGAGACACACTATTGTGTTGTGTTGTGTTGTATCGTGGCGCGGACCGCTCGGCTGCGATTGCAACAGAACCCCCACCACCTATCTGTGACACAACACAACACAATAATGTGTTTCTAGCACACCAAACAGGACCTGGAAAAAGTCGTTGATAAAATTGAAACAAAAGATAAAAAACTGAAGGTCACTGCTATTGCAAATAAGGACCCTCTTGTTATAGTTAAGGACGTGCTGTTGGATGAGGACGAGACGGTCATCGCAGCAGTGCGCCGCCAAAACGAGAGTGTCTTTAATGACCTATCGGAAGAAGATATTAGGATGAAGATTAAGTACAAAAAGAAAACGAGAAATCCGGCAGCTATACATCTAATCATGCAGGTTAGTCCCGCGGTATGGCACCGCATGCTGGCGGCTGGTGCACTCCACATCGACCTTCAAAGGGTCAAGGTGGAGGACCAGTCACCGCTCATCCAGTGTTCCCGCTGTTTGGGTTATGGCCATGGGAGGAAGTTCTGCACGCAGACCGAGGACAGGTGCAGCCACTGCGGGGGCCCACACTTGCGGGCCGAGTGTGAGCTCAGGATCGATGGATCCCCACCGGAGTGCTGCAACTGTGCGCGATCCGGGCAGAAGGACTCCGGCCATAACGCATTCAGCGTGGATTGCCCTGTGCGGGCCAAATGGGACTATTTAGCCAGATCTACTACGGCTTATTATACAGATTAGGGATCACACTCCACCAAACACTTTTAAACATCACACCACAGATCACGCGGAGCGGCGACCGGCGAAGCGACTCTCGCAATGTTTACGTGCCTGATGTCATCACTGTGTTGGGCAGAATACCAGTGCAGCAAGCCCCGCTTGCTGCTTATACTGAGTCCAGCACAGTTTTGACATCATGCGACGGTGCACAATGTGAAAAAAGTTTTTTTTTCTCTATGCTCACTCAAATGTAATACCTTGTGTACCGTTGGATGATGACAAAATAAATTAATTTCTTTCTTTCTTCTTTCTATCAATGCGACGGGTCCAGTACTTGGCGAAGAGAATGTAAAAAAAACTGTACTTGGTTTTGAATGACGCTGTAGCTACATACGTTGTGGCGAAAAAATGTCAGCGTGGTACGCTGGAGCGAAAAATCATTGGAGCGAAACCGACACGGTCGAATGAGAAGACAGCGACAAATTTTGAAACGAAATATAATTGTATGCTAGTTTGAAACTCAAAAGCGTCATTTGAAACCAAGTACTGGAGCCCCAATGAGGTCCAGTACTTGGTTTCGTTCGTTTTCGGTCGCGACACACGTTGTGGCGAAAAAATGTCAGCGTGGTACGCTGGAGCGAAAAATTATTGGAGCGAAAACCACACGGTCAAATGACACGACAGCGATAAACTTTGAAACGAAATATAATTGTATGCAAGTTTGAAACTTAAAAGCGTCATTCGAAACCAAGTACTATACCCCAATGCGCACATCGTCGCCGGTTCACTTGGCCAATGATGAAAGTTTTTGTTTACTATTAAAATTGTAAAGTATTGTACCTATGTAAACGTATAATCCCGAATTATGATAGGGTATTATGCAGATAACCCAGAAAAAAAATTATAAAGCCTTACAACCACCACTTGACTGAAAATAAAAGTTTTTTATGAAAAACTGCATAATGGCAATCCTAAGCCGAGATGGTGTATTGTCTTGGTCCATTTAACACTCACTCCGCATTGGGCCCGATAATGGTGAGTTATTATGGGCCATCCTCCTTATTATATCCACTAGCGACCCACCCTCGCTTCACTTTGGTGTAAACTATAGATTTTGTATTGTACATAAAGGTTCATCTCTGATTTTTTTTTCTTGTGTTTACCTTAAATAACATTAGGTACATTAATGCTTAAGTATATATACCATAAAATAAATCTGCGCATGCGCAAGCAAATATTCCGAGCAAGCATCGCGATGCTCGGAATATAGACGATGACATAACAATGCATCGTTACTACTAAGGCTCTGTTACGCTGGAACATTTGTTTCTGCCTAGTTTTTTACATGTAAAAACAAAAAAACCGACTTCAAAAAAACCTACCTCTAAAAAGCAAGAAATAATATTCAAATCATGAGATACGCATTATAACGTCTATTGAAGTCGGGTGGGGTACGAACGTACCGTACGTACGTAAGGGAAGTACAACTTCCTTTTTTAGGGTTCCGTAGCCTAAATGGCAAAAAACGGAACCCTTATAGATTCGTCATGTCTGTCTGTCTGTCTGTCTGTCTGTCTGTCTGTCCGTATGTCAGAGCCACTTTATTCCGAAAGTATTAAGACTACACAGTTGAAACTTGGTAGGTAGATGTATTCTGTTAACCGCTTAACGAATTTAATACAAAAATAAGAAAAATAAAAGATTAAGGGGGGCTCCCCATACATGGAACTGAAACTGAAAAAATTTTTTTTCTTCAAACCAACACGTGTTGGGTATTTATAGATAGGTCTTTAAAAATGACATTGAGGTTTCTAAGACAACTTTTTCTCAGAGTCAACCGTTTGAAAGATATTCACCGCCAAAGTGGTAAAATGTGTGTCCCCCCCCCCCCCCCCCTTTAACTTTTGAAATAAGAGAGTGAAAAATCTAAAAAAAATATATGCTGTAGATCTTAATTAACACTTTCAACCAAAATTGGTTTGAACGAGATATAGTAATTAGTTTTTGAGATATAGCACATTTTCCAAAACCGCAAATATAACTTTGTCATTCATACCAACACTGTGAAAAACAAAGTTATTTTTGCAGACGAAAAATGATAGGTGGTATTAAATATGATATGGTATAAGGTAACTACGGAACCCTATGGCGCGTGGCCCGACACGCACTTGGCCGGTTTTTTATTCTTAAGGCTCCGTTATGCCAAATCATTTATCTCTGTCTTTTTCTTTACGTGTAAAGAGTATGGAAAATAACCTCACTTCTGCACTTTTTCGATGTTTTTCGTTGTTTTTTCATCATTATCTTTAGCACAATTATCTTTCTTGAAAAAAAGTTATTGGAGCAACTGCACAGTACGTTAAAGTGTATTTTGATGTAGAATTCAATACGTTTACGCTATTATTTACGCCAAAAATATGGCCCGCGACAAGCGCTTTTGATGATATTCAGATTTTTTTTAAATCATCTGTGAGGTTTATACGAAATTTATTGTTTGTAGCAACTAGATAAACTCTTTAGCTTATCGTATGATTTTTTTGGTGGCTACAAGTTTACGTTTTCTATATAAAAATATGGCCCGCGCAAACCATGTTTTCCTATTACCGCCCCTTAAATCCCCACCCGACTTCAATAGACGTTATAATGCGTATCTCATGATTTGAATATTATTTCTTGCTTTTTAGAGGTAGGTTTTTTTGAAGTCGGTTTTTTTGTTTTTAAACAATTTTTTATTTGTTTATTTTTAGTGTCAGTACCTTCTGTATTAGATAGTGTAGGTAAGTATATTATTTAGGTAGAAAAATCGGCTCAGCCAAACGTGAGTTAATCGCGGAGAAACATACTATATACAGGTCAAACTGAGAACCTTATTTTTTTTGTAGTCGGTTAAAATGACTACACTAAAGGTATCCCCTTTCCAACACAAAAAACTTCATCTAATTCGGTTCATAAATAACAAAGTAGTCAAGGTAGTTGATGCAAAATCATAGTATTTTCAGGATTACTTGAAAACTACTTGACCGATTTGAAAAAAAATTAAATGGGACCATCTCGCAAGCAAACTCAATCGAACAAAAAAAGAATAATCAAAATCGGTCCATAAATGTCGAAGATACGCGCGAACAACGATAAAAAAAAAGAAAAAAAAAACATACAATCGAATTGAGAACCTCCTCTTTTTGTTGAAGTCGGTTAAAAAGTAAAGAAAATAACCTCACTTCTTTGATGGTTTTCGTTGTTTTTTCATTCATTATTATCATTATCAGAATTATTAGACCGGGCGGCCACTGCATGGTTACCTACCCCATCGAGTTACTGAATATTACCACCTTCCACGAAAAGTAGACCTTAAATAGGTAAGAAAAATGTTGGTCTGCCGGGGCTCAACCTGGAGGAACCTTGGCGGTGCAAAGCTGTGCTACCTACTTTTGACCATCATTTTACCTCATGTGGTTACTGAACAAAACCTTTTTGTTGCTTTTAGTCTCTATTAGTAGAGTCAAAATAATTATGTCTGCCGAGCGAATTCTTGGAGGGTTCCGCAGTCCAACCATTTTTAGGGGCCGCATGGGGGTGCTATTTTACCTCATCGAGTTACTGGATGAAACCAAGTTTTCCTAGTAGCTAAGATGATCCCCTTTAAATATTAATTGGTCTGCCAGTTCGCAACCTGGCAGTTTTTGCAGTCCAACCAAATAACTACATAGTATAAAACAAAATCGCTTCCCGCTGTCTGTCCCTATGCATGCTTAGATCTTTTAAACTACGCAACGGATTTTGATGCGGTTTTTTTTATAGATAGAATAATTCAAGAGGAAGGTTTATATGTATAATACTTGCATAATATAGTAGAGAAACACTGATAATTTTAAAGGTTTCTAATGTGTTCCGTAAATAAACACATTTTTTTGCGCTTCCATTGCAAACTCTGGCTGAATCCTACGATATAGATCAAACAAATGTATTACAGTATTTTCCACCTTAAAAAGGTCCACAAAAACGTCTTCAATGCTATACGTCTATCCCTTAGGGATAACCCACAATAACCATTTTTATCCTTTCTTTTTATGAGAAATAATGGCTTATTTACGAATCTATTTTAAGAAATACAACATTAATCCTTATCCAATTAAGTACCTTAAATATATTGTGCATGCATGTGATATAGATTAATATAGCCTTAGTATCAGCACTGCACCCGTGCGAAGCCAGGGTGAGTCGCCAGTTTAATATAGTTTGATTTTAATTTTTCTGTCTATGGACGAAATTTTTGTTTTTTATTTATTTGGTTGATTTCTGTTTACCTATTATTTTCAAACTGAAATATAAAATACAATCCCCCTTACTAATAAAGATTGAATAGCAGATGATTAGTTACACAATGGTTACTCTCTGTCAAACAATTTGAATTTGACATTAAAAAGAAAGTGACAAAACACTGTGTTACTATGCAGCTGTTATACAATCTTTATCAGTAAGGGGGAATTAGTTTATGATATGCGAAAAACTATTCATTTTGTACTTACCGTAAAATGGGGGTAATTTGACATTACGGGGTTGGTTACATTGATAACAACTATCAATTTAAAAATCTCTTATTTCTTGGTTTCTGAACATATCTGAACAGTTTTTTATGGCGTTGGCAGCACTATACTGCGAAAAGCAAATTGCTATTTTCAAGGCAAGAAAAACTCTTAGAACCTTAGAAAAACCCCATTACCAATGATTTCAAATCTATGCCCATTACAGTTTTTTTACCCCCAGCAGAAGTCGCATGTTGGCGGTACCCGTGTTATATCAAGAATGCGTAGCTCCGCATACTTTAATATTGCTCCTCCGTCGAGTGAGCAAACGCCATACAAAAATAGTATAAAAATGCCGAGTTGCATTATATAAAAGAACAAAAACTATATCCACAAATATTATTTAGCAAACGGGTGCAATATCAGAGGCAAGCATTATAAAATTTCTTTTGATTTTAATAAAAAAATCAACAGATTTTCCTTTTAAATTTAAAACCCATAATAATAGAATGAAATCGAACGTTACTCAACTCACTTTGGGTTCAAATCAGTGCGCTATCCAACGCGGCGGTTGCGTTGAGATCTAGCACCGAATTCTCAATTTTTACATGTTTTTATTACTTTTCTTCGCTTTCAAGTTAGTTAAAAAAATCTGTTCAATTAAGATAGAAGGTATTAACATCGCCGATTTTTATGGTTGGTTTAAACATAAACGTATGTTCTGTTTCCGAGAAGTTAAGCAAATAAGACCAGATACACGGGTCCACGGAATATTTTTTTACATCAAAGTTGGTAACATTTTTATAAATGCTTTCAATTAAATCTATTATGTATTATTTCAAGTACATTATATATTTTTTCCATGATAGCTTCACGCGCGTAATATTTCAATAATTTGAATTGAATATTGGGATCACAGAGGAAATAATGGGATTTGACCCATCTTAAGGCCTTAAATATCCAACTTTATGCACTGTACATTAAATATCCAACTTTATGCTTTATGCTCCAACATTATGATCCATATTCCAACGCACTATTTTGACATATTCTAGAAGTTTCTTACACATTCAAATAAAGAATAGCTGAAATGTTACTCAATAGGGAAGATCGAAAAAAGTTTAGACTGTGAAGAGCTGAAAGTAATATCACCACAGCAAAAATTTGATGAGTAAATAATAAACGTATAAATAATACCTGATTTAATACATTCATCACTGAAAACACGTAAAAACAACGCGAAATTTTAGTAAACTTAATACATAGATAGTACGTTCCAGGTGAGTGCGGGTAGCTAGCATTTAAGTATCTTGTAATGGATGGTTTGAAGCCCGAGCCGCAGGCATGATCACCAATTTACCATGAAAATGTGGAACCACTTGGTTTTTTTTTTATAAAAAACAATTAAATTATTTCAGAGCATAAGTGAGAAGAGATACGTTTCATTTCTCATACTTGGAAAGTGATGTTTATTCAAATCGAACAGAGCGTGTGGAAAACACGGCTTTTCACACTAGGGCTGAAAATAATTAAAATTGAGCTTAACGGCGGCTGGCCGCGGCGAGTTCTATATGAAAAATATACCTCTAAATAATGTACTAGAAAAAAAAATACTCGACACCAGGATTGTCTTTGGCGCGGAACTCAGAAAAGGTTTCTCTGGCACTTGGATTTTCAGCACAATTTGGCAAAAAAACTTCCATCTTATGATGAACGTTTGTCTCATTTCAATTTACTTAGTCTTCAAAAAAGAAGACAGCTATTAGATCAATTATTTTTACATAAGGTTATTAGTGGTACATTGGACTGTCCTTTTCTTTTAGAGCATATCTCCATTCACATCCCTTTTAAAACTGTTAGAATCTCACGTTTCAAATTATTTTCCCAAAAATCTTTAAAAGCAACTTACGTCATTTTTCAACTATAAGTAGAACCATGGGCCAGTTTAACGTACTTGCTAGAGATTCGGCGTTGGATATTAACTCTAAATTTGTTACATTCAAGCATCTTTTATTACAAATATTAAAAAAACTGTAAGCTTTATATATATTTATATATATAATTGTATGTATATATGTCTAGCTTACTATTACTATTACATATATAATCTATTTAATTGCACGATTTAAACAATAGTTATACTTACTTAATTATTTTCCTACACAGATGTTAACTTGCACATAAATACCGTTTGTCACCATTGTAAACTATATTAGCGTTTTGTAAATGTGCCATATTCTGTGGTTATTATGTGGTTAAGTAGAAAAGGGAAGTAAAGAAAAAATAATATTTTTTTTCTTTCTTTCCATTTTTTATCAAAGTCGGGATTTGTGAGACAGGCCCTGAATATTAATATAAATAAATATAAAACAAGATACATTGATATACTTATAATCATATATTAAATAGTTAAATATAATGCATGTCGTGGCAGCTTGTAAAAAAGACAACACTGTAGCATGTAAGTCCTTTGAATGTATCATTGCCTTGTTTTTGGTGTATGTTCTTGTTAGCTGTCCTTAATAAATAAAAATAAAAAACTCGCGACCAGTCCAATGACTTCGTCGTGGGTTCGATTTTTCTGATATATTTTTAGTATTGTACAAAAATAGCATTGTGATTGCTAAAATGTCAATTAAGAAAAAACAAATAAAAAATTGTAAAAAATGAAAATTTTCATTTCCTTTAGGCGCAATTGGTTCAATTCGCGATTGGTCCAATGTTCAAAAAATGACCAATTCGCAGTTGGTCCAATTCGCAATTGGTACAATTCGCAGTTTCGGGTTAGGTTCGGAATAATCGTTCTTTATTACTTATCTATACTATAGGACACACAGACCATACAACAAGTACTTAGTGATAGGACACTACGATATTCTAAAAGCCCTATGCCCGATTTCACCAACGTCCCCTAAATTTAACAGGACCCGCAAATCTGTTAGGGGACCACATAACCGCGTTCATGCGTTTCACCAACGCACATGGGACCCCTATAGTGCTAAAAGGACTGCTAAGTTTAGGGGGTGCAATATTCAGCCCATAACGTTATGTGGCAGTTTAAAAATCTTTTTTCGAGAGCAATATTTTTTAATTACTAAAGAAAATGGATAGGCACTTTATTCAATTGTAGAAAGCTTTAAAATTTTTGAGTTAATTCTGGGAAATACATTATTTAGACGACATCAAATAATTCGACAATGAGTGGGCTATTTTAAAAAAGTGATAACGTGGACTTTTAAAAATATATAGTTATATAAAATATAATAAAAAAATACAATAAAAAAATATAAGTATAATTATTTTAATATAAGTGCATAACCCCACATTACATTAAAGTTACTATGGGGCTGACATGTAACTTAATACAAAAGCTACTTTAAAAATAAAGAGAAAAAAAGATACCTATAGGTTATTAATATTTATTTATATTAGAGAAGGTTGAAAAGAATTTGGATTTTCATGACCGTAGATGAGAAAGCTTTTTTTACATTTAAATGTGATTATTATTAGAATACTTACTTACCTAATATTTTATTCAAAATATTTTTTAATAATTTATTTCTTTGAATAATATAATGAAATACGACTTAATAAATAAGAATAAAAAACAAAGGTAGTGATTTTTTTACATTTAATTGTGATTATTATTTGAATACTTATTTTATATTTTATTCAAAATATTTTTAATATTTTATTTCTTATTTGAAAATATAGTGAAATACGGCTTAATAAATAAGAAGAATCAACATGGTGATTTCAGACTTTCTAAAGGAATATCTGAACACATTTTGTTCTACGATAGTCCAAAGGCTTCAAACAGTTCAAATTTAAAAAAGTGTTTTTATACTTATATTTTAATTTCGGGTCAAACATTTGCTACAATAGATCAATAGAATTAAATTAACGTAATAATTACTAAGTTAAAGGTCAAAAGTTACGGTTAACACATCCAAAATGATGAAAAAACTGTCCCCTAGCTATGGTCTCATAGTTAAAGGGCTGTTTAGTTGGTGAAACGTATTCTAAACAAGGGGTTCGTTTGGGGGCTCTTTTATTTAAAGGGGCACATAGTTAGGTAACGGTTTAGGGGATGTTGGTGAAATCGGCCACTAGTCCAGTAGGACCACGAGTATGTATGTACATGATAGTAGTCAGCAACTTTTGGCTAGCACAAGTTTTAAATAAATCAGCAGTTGCTGACCAAATATTTTTTGCAGGCCAAATAATTATACTGTTGTCTTTTTTAACGAGTGATTCTAATATAGACTCTCCCTTCCTAATCCAATAAAATCGTTTGGGGGCTGGACGAAAAAATACTGATACATAAATTTACCAGTGGATCGAAGGGAAAAATATCCCTCGATCCACCAGTCGAAAAAACTGTTTTTTGATGTATATTTTCTGACAGGGGGGGGGTGCAAGTGCACCCCTTGCACCCCCGTGAAATGATCCGGTGGACCACGGCTAAGAAGAGAGCGAAAGAGACAGAGCCGATTAAAAAATGTGTGAGTAAAAAATGAGTTAGAAAATTGTAGAAAGAGCCGAATTAAAAATGAGACGAGTTGGGAAAGTGACAAGTTTAAGAAAGAAACCAACTAAGAAAGAGCCGAGGTAAAAATTAGGTGAGATGGGAAAGTGTGAAGTTTAAGAAAATTACGAAGTCGTCCAGAGGGGAATTGATTATAACAAAAGACTGATTGAATTCTATATTTCTAATCTAGATATTTTGATAGTATTTTTTTTTAATACGTTGGTTTTTCATCTGTGTTATAAAACATGTGAACACTGATTCTCATTAAGTTTTTTTTTATTAATCTGATAATTTCTGTGGTGATTGGTCATTTCTGTGTTTACGATTTTTAAGTTTTTGGCTTTTTTGAATAAATTATTGATTTTTGAGTTGTGTTTCTATATTTTTGTATGAACCTTACATGAAGTTAAAATTAATACATGGGTATAAAATATCGAAAGTTTTATTTTTTTTGTTTTTTTTTTCATGCTAGAATAGAATGTCCCATTATAATATTTCCATAATTATTGTTTATTATATCTAAAAGTATACACTCTAAGGAATGTGAAGCACAAGGGTTTTTGTTGATTTCGTACCTACTTTAAAGGTTTAAAAACAATCAGAGGTGTCATTGATCAGAGGACGGGTTTACTTTGATCAATAAATCAATCTGGGGTGACATTATTTTTATGATGAAAATTAAAGACTAAAAAAAACAAAAAACCGACTTCAAAAAACCTACCTCTAAAAAGCTAGAAATAATATTCGTAATAATAAAACACGTCTATTGAAGTCGGGTGGGGCTGGAGTACAAATCCCTTTTTTTATTCTAAAAGCCCCACCCGACTTCAATAGACGTGTTTTATTATTACGAATATTATTTCTAGCTTTTTAGAGGTAGGTTTTTTGAAGTCGGTTTTTTGTTTTTTTAAACAATTTTTTTTTTATTTTTAGTGTAGGTATCTTTTGTATTAGGTAGTGTAGGTATATTATTTAGGTAGAAATTAAAATCGGCCCAGCCAAACCTGAGTTAATCGCGGAGAAACATACATACATGCGGGTCAAACTGAGAACCTCTTTTTTTTAAGTCGGTTAAAGAAGTACACTTAAGATATCCCTTTTCCAACAAAAAAATAATTATCTTATTCAGTTCATAAACAAAGAAGTTATACGACTGATCATCGAGGTAGTTCACACAAAATCATACTATTTTCGTACTTTTTTCAAGATTACTTGAAAAGTACTGAACTGATTTCAAAATTTAAAAAAGTGGGACCAACTTGGGAGTTTACCTAATGTAATAACGTTTGAATCATTTCGGGTCGGTCAAAACGGGTCGAATTGAGTACCTCCCTCCTTTTGAAGTCGGTAAAAATAGACTGCTTTGTAACTGATAAAGATTTAGTTCTACCAATACTCTATTCAATAAATAATTCGTATCATTGATCAAAATAACCCCAATATATATGAATAGCTTTAGCGCGAAATCCTGCGGGCCAGTTTTTATTTTTATTATATTTTTATTAAAGGGTTAAACATAATAAAAAAAAACTTTCAAACCCCGTTATAAAATATACGATGATCCTTTGATCACCATATATTCAGCCTCAAAATCAGTTTAAATTTGATAAGCTGAATTTTTATTTCTTTGAAATGGATGGTTAAAAAATATAGTTTTCATTTTATTCTAAAAATATGTAAAAACCGATACTATTCTTACTTAAACTTATTTTTTTCGTTTTTGGGAAGTTTGTTTTTGAAAAAATATGGCTATTTGAATTTCAAAAGTGATCAAAGTATCCCTCATCTTGCAGATAACAATAATCGTTTCGTAAGAAATTAAAACATTGTGTTGTGTTGTGTGTGACTTATTTGTTTCTTTTTTGACCCTGTAACATAGTCCATAACATAAGTATGTATAATATACTTCAGCATGTAAATAAATACCTACATAAATCAATACAAAGAAACAAGCAAGCAAGTAAAATTTCGTCTGTAGACTGAACATTTAACATTTAAATAACAATAAATTTGCTTGGACTGCAAAAACTGCCAGGTTGCGAACTTTAAAGGCATCATTTTAGATACTAGGAGAACTTACAAACTATATTAAACTGGCGACTCACCCTGGCTTCGCACGGGTGCAGTGCTTATACTAAGGCTATATTAATCTATATCACATGCATGCACAATGTATTTAAGGTACTTAATTGGATAAGGATTAATGTTGTATTTCTTAAAATAGCTCCGTAAATAAGCCATTATTTCTCATAAAAAGAAAGGATAAAAATGGTTATTGTGGGTTATCCTTAAGGGGTAGACATATAGCATTGAAGACGTTTTTGTGGACCTTTTTAAGGTGGAAAATACTGTAATACATTTGTTTGATCTATCTCGTATATTCTCGTAGGATTCAGCCAGAGTTTGCAATGGAAGCGCAAAAAAATGTGTTTATTTACGGAACACATTAGAAACCTTTAAAATTATCAGTGTTTCTCTACTATATTATGCAAGTATTATACATATAAATCTTCCTCTTGAATTATTCTATCTATAAAAAAAACCGCATTAAAATCCGTTGCGTAGTTTAAAAGATCTAAGCATACATAGGGACAGACAGCGGGAAGCGATTTTGTTTTATACTATGTAGTTATTTGGTTGGACTGCAAAAACTGCCAGGTTGCAAACTGGCAGACCAACTAATATTTAAAGGGGATCATCTTAGCTACTAGGAGAACTTGGTTTCATCCAGTAACTCGATGAGGTAAAATAGCACCCCCATGCGGCCCCTAAAAATGGTTGGACTGCGGAACCCTCCAAGAATTCGCTCGGCAGACATAATTATTTAAACTCTACTAATAGAGACTAAAAGCAACGAAAAGGTTTTGTTCAGTAACCACATGAGGTAAAATGATGGTCAAAAGTAGGTAGCACAGCTTTGCACCACCAAGCTTCCTCCAGGTTGAGCCCCGGCAGACCAACATTTTTCTTACCTATTTAAGGTCTACTTTTCGTGGAAGGTGGTAATATTCAGTAACTCGATGGGGTAGGTAACCATGCAGTGGCCGCCCGGTCTATATCTTTCTCGAATAAAAGTAATTGAAGTAACTTCACAGTACGTTAAAATGTATTTTGATGTAGAATTCAATAGGTTTCCGCTATTATTTACGCCAAAAATATGAAACAATGCAAGCGTTTTTATGATATTCTGATTTTTTATACAACCATCTGTGAAGTTTATACGCACTTTAATATTTGTAGCAACTAGAAAGTCTCTTTAGCTTGTCGTTTGTCTTTTTCTAGTGGCTACAACTTTACGTTTTCTATATAAAAATAAATCGGTCAAGAGCGAGTCGGACTCGCGCACCGAGGGTTCCGTACTCGCGCACCATTAAACCACACTGCAGACTAGAACAATAAAATTAGTATTGCAGTTTTAGGTCAGCGCCATCACTTGACCGATAGTGGAACTAATGTTAACTATTTTTAGAAATTTGATAATTTCTAAAAAAGTGTGCTATATTGAGACATCGTTTTATTTTTCCTGTAATCCTTATATAAACTGCTATCACATAGAATTATTTCAGATTTTTCTCTTTGGAAACTTCGGAGATAAGGGGGGGGGGGGGGGGGGGGGGAACAGTATTTTTTCTTATGATATCCCACATGCCCTACTTCAAATTTTTAAGACCCCTTTTCAGGCCCTGTTGTAAAAAAGATATTTTTTTTATTTATTTCTTATAATCATACCTACAGTAGATACATTATTTTCATATAAGTATATCAATAGTTTTTACAGCGTAGGACAATTTTTGATACCCTTGGTTCCATATTGCAATAACTTTCGTCGGGAGCCCAATTTTTTTGAAAATAAAATACAGCTTATAGTAGCTTTTTATAAGTGAAACAATTTTTTTAATTGGATCAGTAGTTTTTAATTTTATCCATTACAAACAAACATACGAAATAAAAACTTTCCTTATTATAATATTAGTATAGATAAGAATGCCTTACTTCAATGAGATCAATAATATATGTTATGACTGTGTATGCTTTTGACGAAAAGATTAAATAGTTCCTAATGTCCATCAGCCATTTTTAAATTTCCCCACTGCAGGGGCACAGGCCTTCCTTATGGGTGGATAAGGAGGACGGGCCATAACCCACCACGCGGGCCCAATGCGGATTGGTGGGTGTTAACGACTGCAAATGCAGCCGGGATCAACGGCTTAACGTGCCTTCCGAAGCACGGAGGAGCTCGAGATACTAAATTTTTGGTTACCCATCCCATGACCGACCCTTGCGAAAGTTGCTTAACCTCCGCAATCGCTGGGCCAGGCGCTAAACCACTGCGCCACCGAGCTCCTCTAAGTACCTAATAATGAATAGAAAAGTAGTTTACGTAAAGCTATTGGAATGCAATCAGGAATTAATCACTGCAAATCTGCAAATAAATGCAATTGCACTGCAAAAGTTATCAACAAACTTGGGAATAAGAATTAAGGAAATATTGGGTTCGGACAAATTAAGATACGGCTCGGGTTTATAAAGGTTATGAGTTTTAAAAAACCTTAACAACCGTGTGCCATACTACATTTTTCAATTTGTGATCTATAACATATAAAAAAACTGTAAATTCTAAATATTTGTGCGCTAATAAGGCAAAACCAATTTAAAGAATTTTGATGGGCATTTCACAGTGTAGTGAATTGAAGTCCAACTTAAATCTAAACTATGTTTCATCAAAATCAGGTCAGTGGAACCAGGGAAACAGCTTGAACTCTCCATAGTACTATCTTTCATACACTAAAGAGGTCATTTTAAACTGGTCCTTATTATTTTCTACAGTCCACGCGGATGAAGTCGCGGGCGGAAGCTAGTAGAAATAAAAAAAAATGTACGTAAACAAAATCACGCGGCTCGGGCGTGCGGTAAAATCAACTTACCGTACGCTGTACTAATCCGTAAACAAAAACGCGCGGCGTGCGGTAAATAAAATCAACTTACCGCACGCTGGATTGTCATCGTAAGCTCACATTTTCGAGCAACTGTATTGAAAAAATTATTTACAACAATCAATGTAATTTATACTTAAACATAGAAATAAGATTTCTGAATCAATTTATTTATTGCTCCATTTAATAATTATGTCGAAACCAGTAGTCATATTATAGCGCAATAAAAAAACAATTGTTTCCTATTTAACTTGTGTTATTTAGTTACCTTTGAATACCAATAAAGCTAATAGCAATTAAATAATTTGTTATTATCACTTTACAGAGAAGCACTTATACTAATCTTAGATAAGATTTAACAATTTTATATAAAAGGTGTCAGTGAATCAGTCATTTGCGTAAATTGTAGTAATTTTATTGTTTTATATTATTCATAAAATTATTATATTTACCTTATAAAAAATTTAATTTTTTGAAATGAATCCTGCGATTTTACTTGTTTTATTGTGTGTAGCAAGTGCAGTGTATGCAGTTAATGAAAGTAAGCAGTTTTCATAATAATAAAAAAAGTTTTAATTTTAAAAGCGATGAAAATATAAGTTTTTGGACACATGGTGGTAAAAATAAAAACGTCTTTAAAAAAAGCTTACTTATTAGCTATGTTTTCAATAAAATGATTTGTTCATAAAACGAAATAAAACACTTTTAACGGAACTTGACAGACTGATCGTACTCGATTGCGTTTGTTAAGCAACGCTCGGTCCGGTCAGGTGTCGAATGGGTGACCGTTAAAGTGGCATTACAACTGAGCGCTTCCGTGCTTCGGAGGGCACGGTTCCGGCTGTTGTCATCTGATAACAGTCATTAAGGCAAGTCAGAGGCCTTACAGGTGGCTTGATAAACTCTAACACCAGGGGTGGCCACTAATCCTCATTCTATAAAAGGACCAGAACGAACACTAGCGCGGTTTTATTGTAAGTAAGTTGGTATTTAGTTAGATTTTTTGTTTTTTCTTTGTAGCTGCCGTGGTCACAGGGACAATCAAACTAAATACCAACTAATAACTTACCAAAGTACCTTCGATAAAACCGCACTAGTATCCGCTAGGAGTGTTTTATTTCATGTCTAGTGAGCGCGCAACACAGACCATACAACATACAAGGTAATTTTTGGACCCCTTTTCAAAATTTGTCAGGTCATTCTCTATCAACTTGGTGAATAATTTAGTGAATAGTGCTAGAAACCTCTATAGACAAAAAGAGATTTTACAGTGTGAAGGTGATTTTCGTAAAATATGGTTATTAATTAATATGTGGATGGGAACAACAAAGAACAAAGAACATAAGACCGCACTAGTATCCGCTAGGAGTATTTTATTTCATGTCTAGTGAGCGCTCAACACAGACCATACAACATACAGGGTCATTTTTGGACCCCTTTTCAAAATTTGTCAGGTCATTCTATAACAACTTGGTGAATAAATTAGTGAATAGTGCTAGAAACCGCTATAGACAAAAAGAGATTTTACAATGTGAAGGTGATTTTCGTAAAATATGGCTATTAATTAATATGTGGATGGGAAAAACAAAAAACAATGTGGATGATGTAATTTTGAAATACTTAGGTAAGACTGTTCTATTACTAATTTATGTACAAATTTTGCAAAAACGTTTACTCAAGAAATTGAGAAAATTAAACATAAATGTAATGTTAATTTTCTAGACAGGTTAAAGTATGTGCGCGAGGCCAACGTTTCTTTTAGATTTAGAAAAGTAAACTCGGACGATGTCGGAAAAATTATCAACTTAATATCATGTAAAGTCTCCTGGTAGCGATAATATTAGAGTGATTGATTTAAAGTATATAAGAGACTTTATTTGCCTAGTTATAGCAAAGTTTATAAATATGTGTATTGAACATGGTGCTTATCCTAATGAGTTAAAAAAATCTTTTATTAGGCAAATTTATAAACAAGGTAGTCACTATGAATATACAAACTACAGACCTGTTGCTATCTTATCAGTGATAAATAAAATAAAGGAAAAAGTTGTAATAGGGCAGATGGGTTCATTTCTTGAGAGCAATAATATAATATCTGAATCGCAACACGGCTTCAGAAGAGGCCGTAGTACGGCAACTGCTTTACAGGAATTTACAGAATTTGTAAATAATAGTTTGGGGAAGGGTCATCAGGTTTTAGCATTATTTATAGACTTTAAAAAGGCCTTCGACACGTTGGATCATGAAGTGCTACTACAGGCTATGAAGGAATGTGGTATGAGGGGGCCTGTGAGCGAGTGGCTTTTCCAGTACCTAAGGCATCGCCAGATGCAGGCGCGAGTTGCCGGAGAGGAGGGAGAAACCGCTAACGTTTTTTTTACATTTTTACCCCAAACTTTTCCCCACACAAATTGAAATTGTTGTCACTGTTTGCGCATCGCACAAGTCAACCCGCACGAGCCTCCCTCCCGCCACTCACCTTCCCCCGCTCGCGCCCCGTGCGCGAGGGTGAGCGTGCGCGCCTAGATTTTTAGGATATAAAAAGTGGCTGCAAACTGCGAATTTAAAAAGAAAAAAAACATAATTATCTTTCCTTATTTATTTTCATTACTTCCTTGAACTTATATTTGATTTTGTAAAGGGGTCGCAAAATTACCCCGTATACGTTACTCGTAAGCTTTAAAGGTGAATTTGATCAGTATTGTAAAAATGTTTTTAAATTGAATATCTTAAAAATTTATCACACTACCACACACTACGTCCTACACTGACAGTTAGTTTTAAAGAAAAACTCTTCCATTTTTGACAAAAGACTACATTTTTGGTATAACACAAGAAGCTTATATCTCCAATGGAGATTGCACGGCCAGTGTCATAGTGAAGATTGAAAAAAGTCCTTAAGGCGGTACCCTGAGCGAAAGTGGCGCCGCGGTGAATTTTATTTAATATTATAATTCTAAAACACAATTTTAATAATGTCTCTCGTGGAGATTTTAGGGCCCATGGTCTAGTATTTTTAGAAGTAATTTCTACATGCCCTCGTAGTCATTCGTAGAAGTAGATAGCAAAACTGCTAAATGTGGCCGTTTTTGACACATTTTCTATCTACTTCTACGAATGACTACGAGGGCATGTAGTGATACCCTCTAAAAATACTAGACCATGGGCCCTAAAATCTCCACGAGAGACATTATTAAAATCTTTTTCTATTAATGACTTATTAAATAAAAACCTCTGAGGGCGCCACTTTCGGTCATACAACGGCCTTAAGTGACGTGACGGCTTATTGCTACCTCTTTCTTTAGTGTTACAATACGTTTTCGTTTCTCACGAACAACGAACTCGTATTGTAACACTAAAGAAAGAGGTAGCAATAAGCCGTCACGTCACTTAAGGACCTTTTTTCAATCTTCACTATGACACTGGCCGTGCAATCTCCATTGGGGGTATAAGCTTCTTGGTATAACAGTATGTATTAAGGTGGCACCCTGAGCGAAAGTGGCGCCACAGTGAATTTTATTTAATATTATAATTCAAATACACAATTTTAATAATGTTGTACGTGGAATTTTTAGGGCCCACAAACTAGTATATTTAGACGGTATCGTTACATTCCCTCGTAGTCACTGCTAGAAGTAGATAGTAAAACTGCTAAAAGTGTCAGTTTTTGACACATTTGCTATCTACTTCTACGAATGACTACGAGGGCATGTAGAAAATACTAGACCATGGGCCCTAAAACTCTACATAAAACATTATTAAAATCTTTTCTATTAATAACAAAACCTCTGAGGGCGCCACTTTTGGTCCTACAACCGCCTAAATAAACAATAGCATTCAGTATAATTTCTAATTTTAAACTTCAGATTTTTTAATTAATTACGAAATTCTGTACCCCCTTTAACTCAAAAAGTTAAATATACATTAAATGAAAATGCTATTCAAATAAATACAATACATCACTAAATTGCATTTTAACCGCAACGATTTTCACATTAACCCTTTAGTTTCTAATAATAATACAATCATTGTTTGTATAGGTTGGGCAACATGACACATTCTATCCCCCCAATCAACCAAAAAACACTGTAGGGTTTTCTGTGAATTCACCAATTTTCCTGGCTTTGTGAAAACATGAATTTTCCTGCCACCCGCCAGTTGAACAAATTAGAACGAACCGTATCGCTACTATAGTAACAAATTCAATTAATACCTACTCGATTGAATGCTTGTAAATTAAGTCTTTCTCTTATAACCCTTTTGATCTGAGGTAATGATTTAGGAATAAGGCAATTCATTGTAGGGTTGATGATATAAATAAACTAATTACAATATAACATAATCGCGTTCAATGACAATTAACTAAAAAACTATTGTTACGCGCCTGAGTATTAAATATGTGAATATAGTATTAAATACGTAAAGTCAGAAAATATCATACGAGTTACCTATTATTTTGACTTTACCGATTTTATTTTTATTTACTTTACCTATTATTTTAAGCTTGACGTGTGTTTGTATGTGTACAGTCACGAGCAATAAGATGTACACACCATAGAACTTTGTTACATTACGTTTTGAATAACCTAGGTATAACATTATCACACTGAGATATATAGTCATTATCACACTGAGTATAGTTCTAAAGTGTGTACATCTTATTGCTCGTGACTGTACATCTGTCTGTCTGTCTGAGGCAACGTAGCTAACTAACTTCCGAGTTAAAGTAGGTAACGAACTCAGCGACGAGCGTGAGGTACACTATGGTGTGCCTCAAGGTTCCGGAAGTGGTCCATTGTGTTACCTGATCCATGCTAATAGCCTGACCGGTGTGCTGCAACACTGCTCTGCGTATATGTACGCAGATGATTTGTGCGTGCTGCGCGCCGGGACAGACCTCTAAGAGACGTATCAGCTAGTTCAACATGATGTCGACGCTATAGTAAGATGGTCTCACGATAATGGTATCATACTAAATAGTAGTAAAACTAAACTCATGGTTTTACGTTCACCCTACCTGCCTCATAAAGAAACATCATCTTTGTTATACTATCAAGGTTATACTCTCAAGGTTGCCTGGAAGAAATTGCTATTTAAGCAATAAGGCCGCCTTTTGTGTGCTTTCTCTGTTTGTTATTTTTCTTTGTAATATGTCCTGTCTTAGTGTGCAATAAAGTGTTTTATTATTATTATTATTATTACTCTCATACTTATCAATGCCTCCATAACAACACAAATAACTGTGTTTGTGAACCAAATAAACGGGTAAACTGTGTAACTTATCTTGGAGTTAAAGTCGATGAACACTTTTCTTGGTCCGAGCATAATTATCAACTTTATTTGTAACAAATTAAAAACATTAAGTACTAAGTAAATTTTACCACTTAAGCTTCAAAGTACCTAAGAGTACCCTCAAATGTTTATATAAGTCTCTGGTGGAATCTATTGTGGGCTACGCTCTCGACTGCTGTGGCTTTACATTTAAAACTAATATAGATAAATTAGAAAACATGCAAATCCGATTTTTAAAATTAGTCGTAGATAAAAAAACCAAAAACAAATATAACAATGACTATAGACAACTATTTAAAATCTGCAAAATTCTCCCGACTGGTCTAAAACACAAATATCTATTATTGGTTAATAATCACAGCGGCCGAGGGTGCGACTCCACTTTGGAACATTTTAAACATAAACATGGACATGTAACTAGAGCCATGACACAACAGAAATTTGTAATTCATAGGATCCATAATTACTATGGTGATAGAACTCTAAAGAAGCGTATACCATATCTTCTCAATTTGTTACCTGAAACTATTAGATGTGAGATAAATTTAAACAAATATAAGAAATTATTAAAAGATTACTTGTTCACCATTATCTAATCAGACTGTAAATTCAACATAACCTTTTCTTTGTAAACCTAGATAGTAATAATCTGATCCTGCAGACAAACTGTCAAGCCCCCCTACTCAAATGGCCACTTTTCTATTCGTTCTCTAACTTAAAGCTTAAAAATAAGCTATCAAACGATCAAGTCACACGTCGCAAGTTTATGTAAATCACAGACATTGTTGTATTGTATGGAATTGACGAGCCTACGACACGTAATTTTTTAGTTCATGGCTTATTTTTAATTTTTAAGTTAGCGAACGAATAGAAAAGTGGCCGTTTGAGTAGCCCCCCAGAACAGTTTTGTGGGATACTGTTGTAAACCTGTTTTTATTATGTGTTTAATAAAAAAAAATAAAAAAATGGTCCGATTTTGTGCACTTGATGAGCTGGCAACACGAATGAGCTATGGAAATATGTATAACCGGGAGGTCTTTAGCCAGGTCTTCGTTTGTCACCATGAGATTAAAACACTTGCTTCATATCCCATTCTTTTTTTTTTGCAGAAGTCGTGGTCTGCTACTACGGCACCTGGGCCACCTACAGATGGGGTCTGGGCAAGTTCGACGTGGACAACGTAGACCCAAACCTGTGCACTCATCTCATGTACGCCTTCGTGGGTATCAATACACAGGGGACAGTTGTGTCCCTCGATCCGTATTTGGACCTGTCTAGTAACAATGGCAAAAGTAAGTCGAACAATATAACAGGGATGATTAGCAACTTGCGTGGTTAATAACAACAGCGACATTTTCAATAGAAAAAAAAAATCAAAGTAAACCGCTATAGCAGTGTTATAATGTTAAAAGTTAATAAACTGTTTATTTAATTTTTTTAATTAATATTGTAATTATGTAAAGATAATTACAATATTAATTAAAAAAGTTATTTCCTTCGGCCAATATGAAAAGACCCGAAGCGTTACTAACCCTGGAAAAGCCACACAAAGTTATCCATGCGAAAAACAACCAGTCCTTAGACAGACACCAGTTTTTTTAAGCGTCTGATCCGTATTAAGGCAAGTCGATATCAACAAATTAGGCCCATACTGTTACCACCTTCACCACGTGGAGGTACTCCCAGCTTATTTATTTTATTCATTTATTTAATTCTTCATGCACATTGTACAAAGGCGGACTTAATGCCTTAGGCATTTTCTGCCAGTCAACCTTGGGGTGATGTGGAGATAGTGATGCAGTAGGGTGCACAACCAGTATTAAACAAAAAATTGTTTTAAAAAACAAAAAAACCGACTTCAAAAAACCTGCCTCTAAAAAGCAAGAAATAATATTCAAATCATTAGATACGCATTATCATTGTTATAATAACAAGACGTCTATTGAAGTCGGGTGGGGCTGGAGTACAACTTCCTTTTTTTATTCTAAAAGCCCTACCCGACTTCAATAGACGTCTTGTTATTATAACAATGATAATGCGTATCTAATGATTTGAATATTATTTCTTGCTTTTTAGAGGCAGGTTTTTTTAAGTCGGTTTTTTTGTTTTTTAAAACAATTTTTTATTTTTTCATTTTTAGTGTAAGTACCTTCTCCATTAGGTAGTGTAGGTATATTATTTCGTATAAAAATTGGCTCAGTCAAACGTGAGATATTCGCGGAGAAACATACATTCATACAGGTCAAACTGAGAGAAAACCCTCTTTTTTATGAAGTCGGTTAAAAAGACTACACTAAAAGTACCCTTTCCCAACAAAAAGAAACATCTAATTCGATTTATTAATAACAAAGTCGTCAAGGTAGTTGATGCAAAATCATAGTATTTTCAGGATTTCTTGAAAACTACTAAGCCGATTGAAATAAAAATTAAATGGGACCATCTCGCAAGAAAAATCAATCGAACAAAAAAAGAATCATCAAAATCGGTCCATAAATGTCAAAGATACGCGCGAACAACGATAAAAAAAAAAAAGTATACAATCGAATTGAGAACCTCCTCCTTTTTGTGAAGTCGGTTAAAAAATCCAAAGAAATATTAAGATATACAACATACTAAATTATATACCAGAATAATTATACATGACAAATATGATATACTATACTTACATACATAGATACATAATATTTACAAATTACATATGTAGACATAGAATAATTTTCGCTGCGCTGGTGTCACTAATATTTTGAATAGTTAAGCTGGACCATTATAATAAATAAATAAATAAATGAATGGACAATTTCACACAGCGCCATCTAGCCCCAAACTAAGCAAAGCTTGTAATATGGGTGCTAGACAACTGATATACTACTTATATATTTTTTAAATATATACTTATTATACATAGTAACACCATTATGGTTCTGCATCAGGTGTTCCAGATTTTCAATTTTTATACCGTAACAAAAAATGCTCATCAGGTTGAACAACTTTTGTTAAGGCGTCATTTTTATATTCCTTATAGTTTAGTTGGGCCATTATTGTTCTGCATCAGGTGTTCCATTTTCCAAAAACAATTATACCCTATACTATGCCCAAGCTTATCAGCTATATAACAAAAAAGTTTCATTCGAATCCGTTCAGTATTTCCGAAGATTAGCGTGTTCAAACAGACAAACAAACAAACAGACAAACAGACACACATTTCTTTTTTAAATTCGTACTCTATTACTATGTCTCCATCGCCCAAGATATATTTTTTTTTTGAAATATACACATCAACTTTGTCTAGGGATACAGGTGTTATTTTCATACAAACGAGGTAACTTTGAAGCCTTGGTTTTCTGCCAAGGATGTACCGTGCTGTAATCTGATGATAGCCATCCAGGGAGTGAATGGAGTAGAATCAGATCGCTATACACATCCAACTGATCTGATCAGCATTCTAAAAGATTAACGGGTCAGAGTTCTCAGTTTGAAGACTTCCATACATTTTCATGCTATTTTCGCGGTTTTTTTAAACATGTCCATTACGTTTTTAGAATGCTGGTCAGATCAGTTGGGTGTGTATAGCGATCTGAATCTCCTCCATTCACTCCCTGGATAACCGCACAGATCACAGCACAGTTTATCCCTGGCAGGAAACCAAGGCTTCAAAGTTACTTCGTTTGTATGAAAATAGGACCTGTATCCCTTTACAAAGTTGATGTACTTATGTTTAAGTAATGTACAGACACACTTTTTTTACTGTTTTATTATATGTAAGGATTATTGTAAAAGTTGAGTACATTATAATAATATAATCTGCAATCATATTAAATTCTATCTTTATAGCACTTGTTTACATTTTTATAGGCATGATGATTCAATATTGTTTCGATAAGAGATCTTAGACCTCAAGACTGATCGATTAATGTAGCGTTTTCTAGCGTTATCTTATCTTGTTGTGTTGATTTACTACAGGTAACTTTAGAAAGTTCAATGACCTCAAAAACAAGAATCCCAATTTGAAAACAATTTTGGCTGTCGGTGGATGGAATGAAGGTTCTGCTAAATATTCTATGGTGAGTGCTCTTGATTAAAATTCAATTTACATTTTGATTTATTTCATGAATAACGGGTTCTTTAAACTTTCTATTTATCGCTTTTAATGTATATTTGAGGTTTATTTGTTAAATTGAAAAGACCAAATGCATTGTTTGAATCAGTCCCATTATTCCCATTATCCATTGCAATGGTATTACTGAGATTTCGCTTTTTTCTCAAAACAGTCTCACTATCACCATTGATTTAAGTAAGAATTGACCAACTGCCCCCGGGGGCTATGGAGCATATGTCCTAAAAACGTAGGTAATGGTTATTTAACCATTGGTAATTGTAGGAAAGTTTGTCACTATTACCATTAATGGTGATCCTCAATAGAAATGGTGGGACTGACAAACTTTGGCCTCAAATAAAAACTCAAAGTTAAATTGATCCATACTTTTTAAACTTTCGACGATTTAATACCTGTGATTATAACCTAATTAAATTATTCTATGCACAAACAATGAAACTTTCGTTACAGAAAAAATAAGATTTTCTTTCCAGCTAAAGTCAAGTTTCATTTACTTATTAAGCTATATAGTGATATGCATATTAATCTCCTAAACAGACAAATCTTAATGAATCGATTCCTAGTTAGAAAAACGACAAATAAACTTTTTTATCTAACATTATCTCGGAATATACACAACTTTATTTTTTTCATTTTATTGCAACTGTCTTTGGTTAGCATGAATTTACAATTATTCATTTTTTACATTTTTAGATGGTATCAAGCGCAACCTTACGCCGAAACTTCATCGATAGTGCTCTTAAAATGATACTGGATAACGGTTTCGACGGCTTAGATTTAGACTGGGAATATCCCAACCGTCGGGATACAGTCTATGGGAAAGCTGATGTAGACAACTTCACGCAATTAATTAAAGAGCTGAGAGAAGAATTTGATAAATATGGCCTTATTTTAACCGCTGCTGTGGCTGCTATAGAAGAAACGGCCTCACTTTCTTATGATGTAGCATCCATTGCAAAGTAAGTCTTATTTGCACTGGTTTTGGACTCTTTAAGATATGGGAAAACATCGACAGAAAACTGTAGTACCATAATTTATCAATAACGTACCTATCAGCTACGACACATAATCTTTAAATGTCTCCATATAATGTTTTAACAAATTTGGATCTTTTGTTTTGAAGAACCAGATTGTAGAACATAGTTGGGGAAGACTTATGCCCAGCAGTGAGCATTAAAGGAAAATTTTGGTCACATTGTTTATACTTACACAGTTAACTCAGTCTTATTAAACAAAGTCTTTATCTTCTTCAGGTACTTAGACTACATAAATCTAATGACATACGATATGTACGGAGCCTGGGACCCAGTAACGGGACACAATGCCCCGCTTGACGCAGGGGAAGGCGATGTCGGTGTAGCCAAAGAGACTTTGTACACAGTTGGTAATGCTGTCGAGTATTGGCTAAGATCAGGTAATAGAGTGATAAACTTCAATCAAACCAGGATTGTCTAATTAATTTTATTGATAGAGACCGGAACATAATTATGCTGGCTCCAAGAGTAAAATAATTAAAAAGAGTTATCGCTAGTTTAAAACAAACGAAGGGTTATTAATATAATTGAAAAATATTAGTAAAAATTGACTCACCCGTAGCAGCTCAGACGGGACTCGAACCCGCATCCTTAGGAATCCGGCCCAATGCACTAACCAATTATGCTACCGAGTCGCTAGCAGGATTGGCGAAATTTTCTAATACTTTTCACGTTTCCGCTGTAGGCCAGCGCCATCTCATCAATGTGAATTAACTTCGACATTCGAAAGCAGCACCTTTACAGATGCCAGACAATCAATTGAGATGAAATAGCCATATAATTTTTAAACTTTTAGATTTTATGCTGGCCTACAGCGGAAACGTAAAAGTATTAGACAATTTCGCCAATTCGTGCATTGGGCCGGATTCCTAAGGGTGCGGGTTCGAGTCCTGTCTGAGCTGCTACGGGTGAGTCGATTTTTTTCTAATATTTTTCAATTATATTAATAATCTTAATAAAAAAATAGCATCGTGAATGCAGGCTATTTCATCTTAATTGATTGTCTGGCATCTGTAAAGGTGCTGCTTTCGAATGTCGAAGTTAATTCACATTGATGAGATGGCTCTGGCCTACAGCGGAAACGTGAAAAGTATTAGAAAATTTCGCCAATCCTGCTAGCGACTCGGTAGCATAATTGGTTAGTGCATTGGGCCGGATTCCTAAGGGTGCGGGTTCGAGTCCCATCTGAGCTGCTACGGGTGAGTCAATTTTTTCTAATATTTTTCAATTATATTAATAATCTTAATATAAAAATAGCATTTTTGTGAATGCATAAAATCTAAAAGTTCAAAAACATACGAAGGGTACAACAATAATTATCAAGTTAGGTTTAAATTCCTGAGAAAAATTTAAAGCTCTCAAGTAGTTTACAATTATTATTTTGCAACTTATTAATATTTACTTAAAACCTATAAAAATCTAAAAGTGTATTTTCTTTCAGGCTGCCCTCCAGAAAAGTTAGTACTTGGAGTACCTTTCTATGGCCGAACATTCACATTGACAAATCCTAACGTAAACACAGTCAGAGCTCCAACTAGAGGCGTAGGAATTGCTGGACCATTCACTATTACCAACGGCTTCATTGGATATAACGAGGTAATCAAATAATTAGCAGATTGGAAGGATATTATAGGCAACCTTTTTTTTGAAAATGATTACCAGTTGAAGTAAGTGAAATAAAAAAAAAATCGTTTAGTGAATTTTTATTTGTACGCCGAAGAAAATTTATTTATTTATAGGCTCACCCTCACCAGCACCTAATATAGAAAATATGAAAATTTATTTTTTCTATTTGATTACAGTTTTGCGTCAAACTTCAAACAGAATCCTGGACTGTGCATAGAGATGAACTTGCAAAAGTGCCATACGCCTTCAAAGGCACTGACTGGGTCTCCTACGACGACCCAGATGCTATTAAAGCTAAAGTTGAATACGCTTTAAACCTTAATTTAGGTGGAATCATGATGTGGAGTATAGAAACCGATGACTTTAACAACGTTTGTGGTGGTGGAGATTTCCCTCTGTTGAAAGCTATCAATGACGCCTTGAACAGAGATACATCATCAACTGATACTACATCATCTCCTTCTGCCTCTACAACTATCACTCCCTTAGAAACTACCACCACATCTGATGATGATATCCCAACTACACATTCAACTCCAAGCGAATCTACAACAACATCATTTTCTACTACTACAACGGCTTCTGGTGCGTTGATTATTTACACAGGTTTATAATTTTGTAAGATACATTTCGTAGTTCATTATACATTGAATTATATTTTTTGGTATATGAGACACCGCCTATAAGTATTTTTATATGATCTGTAAACTATAGTCAACACTGTGTAAATAAATATTGAACAACATCCTTAGATTCCATTGTGGCATTTGAAAGCATGGATTTTAGATTATATTATTCAGATTATATTTACAACTAGCGGCCGCCCGCGGTTTCACCCGCGTGGTTCTCGTTCCCGTGGGAATATCGGGATAAAAAATAACCTATGTTTTAATCTAGGCTATCTACTATCTGTGTGCCAAATTTTATCTAAATCCGTTCAGTAGTTTTTGCGTGATTGAGGAACAAACATCCAAACATCCAAACCCACAAACTTTCACATTTATAATATTAGTAGGATTAACTTAATTTATATTTGTTGCATTTTTTCAGCGGAACCAGCAGTGCCAGGATCACCAATTTGCAAAGAAGTTGGCTTCGCACCGAATCTTGAAGACTGTTCTACTTACTATGTTTGCGTTCAAGATGTACATGGTGGATTGGTACCAATGAAATTTACCTGTCCTGCTTCTCTGTTTTGGGACCAAACCTCCCTCTACTGTAACTATAAAGACCAAGTTGTATGCAATGAATAAAAAATAATCGTAGATAATGAAAATAATAATATCAATCAGCCTTAACACTCAAACGAAATATCATGACACAATAGTGAACCCAGGACCCTATTCAATAAACATGAGGATTTGTCACCGGTCATGACAATGTTATATCTATTGCGTCAAACAATTTTTAAAAAGAACTAACTACTCATAATTACACCGCAATGTAAACCAAATTGACATAACTATTGACAAATTGTTATAGGGCCCAGAAGGCCATGTAAAATGTTTATTTCACATGATTATAACGTGTTTCTTAATCTGCGCATAGTTTTTTTTTTGTCACTGATATTGAAGATACAAATTTCCAAAAGTAATCCCAAGTGTGTTTACAAAAATACATTGGTACCTAAATAAAAATCTTCCCAATACCTACCTCATGATTATTATTTTTAGCAAATTATAACCCCATAATTGTCATACTGTTGACTATTTGCGGTAAAGTGTATTTGCTCTATTTTGTGGTACATATCAGTGTATGAGAGAACCTACTCTAAAAATTTGCCTCTTTGTTACGTATATGTGTTAAAAAGATGTATAAGTACTTAGTTGCATCTATAATAGCATTTTGCAGGTAAACAAAATCATATTAGAAGTAACTTCGATCATCTATGATGATGGAAGAGAATCAAAGGCAGCAAAAATTAATTTTGTATGCAGTGCACATGCGAATGCAGCTTACTGTCGTCTAAAACAGCAACAACTCTTATAAAATCACCGGTAAAATTAGAGATTTGCAGCAAAAACAGCAATATCTCGCAGTAACTTCGAAACCTTCAAACATCAAAATTTGATTTTCCGCCTCGTTTTTGAAATAACGTGATGTTGCTGCCTTTGCATCATTAAAGAAGATAGCTATCACATTTCTGTCAATCACATCCATATTTTACTGTGTGAAATCGTTTCTCAATTACTGTGTACTTGACGTTGTACGGCCCACAAGTTATATCGCAAGTCATAACAGTTATGCCGGGTCCATAGCGCGTGTTTTGCCATATACAATCAACAAAAACATCTCAACATTCAACAAAACGTCGCTTTGGACCCGCCATTATATCGTGGTTATATCTAAAAAAAATTATCTTAAAAAAATAAATAAATTTAAAAAATATTAACAACACGACTGCCCTGCCAAAAACGAACTAAAAAGTTGAACAACAAGTGTCATTGCAGTCGGGGGACCTTATTATGGAACAATTTTTGATGAAACTCATGTGAGTTTCATCAAAACTTGTCATCATGTGGGTATGTACCCACATATATGAACCCTGAACACATATACACTCTTTTTGCTTTGGGCAGTCGTGTAAAAAACGTTTCCCTTAAGGCGGTTGTAGGACTGAAAGTGGCGCTGCGGTGACACAATTTCAATAAAACTTTACGTGAAATTTTCAGCGCCAATAGTCTAGTATTTTTAACGGTATCATTACATTCTCTGGTAGTCACTGCTAGAAAAAATGCTAAGTGATCGTTTTTGGCACATTTGCTATCGACTTCTACGAATGACTACGAGGAAATATTGTTATACCTACTTTCTAAAATACTAGACCATGGGCCCAAAAAAATCAACGTAAAGTTTTATTAAAAATTGTTTAAAAAAACAAAAAACCGACATCAAAAAACCTACCTCTAAAACGCAAGAAATAATATTTGTAATAATAAAAACACGTCTATTGAAGTCGGGTGAGGTTGGAGTACAAATTCCTTTTTTTTATTCTAAAAGCCACACCCGACTTCAATAGACGTGTTTTTATTATTACGAATATTATTTCTTGCGTTTTATAGGTAGGTTTTCTGAAGTCGTTTTTTTTGGATTTTTAACAATTTTTTATTTTTTTAATTTTTAGTGTAGGTACCTTTTGTATTAGGTAGTGTAGGTATATTATTTAGGTAGAAAAATCGGCTCAGCCAAACGTGAGTTAATCGCGGAGAAACATACATACATGCGGGTCAAACTGAGAACCTCCTTATTTAAGTCGGTTAAAGAACTACACTTAAGATATCCCCTTTTCAACAAAAAAATAATTATCTTATTCAGTTCATAAACAAAAGAGTTATACGACTGATCATCGAGGTAGTTCACACAAAATCACACTATTTTCGTGCTTTTTTCAAGATTACTTGAAAAGTACTGAACTGATTTCAAAATTCTAAAAAATGGGACCAACTTGAAAGTTTACTTAATGTAATAACGTTTGAATCATTTCAATCGGTTCAGCCGTCTTCGAGTAATCGGTGTACATACATATAAATAACAAAAAATATACGCGACGAATAGATAACCTCCTTCTTTTCAAATATTTATAGTGGGTTAAAAATCATTTTGACATCACAACTTATTAAATAAAAACCTCTAAGAGTGCCACTTTTGGTGGTATAGCTCTAGGTGTAGAGCTTTAATTTCTATTCTACGCAGCTACTAATGCCAATCAAATTATCAAACTGTATTAAAGATATAATAAAAATAATTATGTAATTTAGATCAAAGACATCACGTTTAAATTATAGAAGTGTTTTTGTGAAAGCTTTTTCTGACAGTTAAATTTATAGGTTATTGACAAAGTCATCATACGAGACAGCTCATCAGTTTATAGTCTTTTATTAACCGTAGCTCTTAGGTCAAATAGGTACTTATATGAGTATAATAAGTACAGGAATTTATTGAATTATCTTCAATCGTAGAAAACTCAAGCTTTAAAAGCTGTTATTTCTTGACTGCAGAACATATTCATGAAAAAATGTAAGTTGCCGATTAAAAAAGTTAACTTTTCTCAAATTTAAAACAGACAATGTACTTATGTATTTTTTGTAATACTATTTTAATTTAATTTAATATGCAGGTAGGTAGGCACCTAGATATATGATAGATACTACTTAGAAAACACTTTAAAATAATGGTACCAATTAAAACAACTTGTAAGCCTACCTAGCAGTGATAGTTTTCCATTTCATCATCATCATCATATCAGCCGTACGACACCCACTGCTGGCTAAAGGCCCCCCCCCCCCCAAGAATCTCCACGATGATCGGTCCTGCGCTGCCCGCATCCTGTGGCTTCCCGTGACCTTCACCAGATCGTTGGTCTACCTTGTCGGGGGCCTACCCTACCCATGGAGCGTCGTCCGGTGCGCGGTCGCCATTCAAGAACTTTTTCGCCCCAATGGCCATCGGTTCTTCTCGCTATGTGTCCAGCCCATTGCCACTTCAGCTGAGCAATCTTTCGAGCGATGTCGGTTACTTTGGTTCGCCTGACGATCTCCTCATTTCTGATTTTAGTACCTATGGAATATTTCCGTTTAAATTCATTATATAACGTAATAATCTCCTTTTTTTCACGCAAACGTTTACCCGGTAGAGGGAGGTGGGGACACTTTTTCAAACAATTTTTTTTTACTTCAAAGCTTAATATATCACAAACGGATTATTGAATCGAAAAGTGGTCTTCACAAACCCACAACATTCTTAAAATAACTTTCCAATGACTCCCCTTAATCCACGGAATCTATATTGCGTAGAATCACAAATAGAAAGAAAGGAGATTGAGATTGAGGAGATTGATATATTGCGTAGAATCACAAATAGAAAGAAAGGAGAGAGAGAGAGAGATCGATTGAGTTATTATGAGATTGATGGAAAAAAAATTGCATCCCCACTTTACATGTACCTAGGGGAGATGCACTAAAAAAATTATTTCAAGATTATATTCTACTACTAGCTTTTGCCCGGGACTTAGTTCGCATGGACATTTTAGAAAATCATTATCCTTAAAATATTGGTAGAAGGCGTTTCCGTCCCCGTTCTCGTCCTCGTCTCCTTTCCCTATCCCTTTCTCTATCCCTATTCCCATCCCTATCCCCTTCTCCTTCCAAAACCCTTTCTTAGTGCTCACCTACACCATGAAAGGTCTACCCTCCAAAATTGAGTTTTTACCTTCAGCCGGTAGGGCTCTAATCGCACATTTCAATTTGCCTATACCAATTCCCATACAAACATTTTCCTATTGCTTCCCCTTGGAAAACTCACCGAAATACTTTCTTATTGCTCACCGACACCATTAAAGGTATCCATATCATACCTTCCAAAAATGGTGACTCTAATTTCAGCCGTTAAGTCTCTACGTGTATCCCAACAATCAATCAATTTAGAGTTTTATATGTATAGATATTTGGGATGCTTTGGAACCCTAAATAAACTTTATCAGGGTTTTCAACATTACATTTTTTTTCAGGGTTACTGCAGATCCTTCATCTCTTAGATACATCAACATCGTCCGATTTTTTTTGAAGACTATCGGCGCCTGGCCGAATGAGTCAAACTCTGGTTGGAGATATTGGTATCTTCGTTTCCTAATACTCGAACACATTGTAATTTTATTGGGAGAATACCTCTTTCTAATCGCATACTTTCATACACTTTCATTTTTTGCTCTCGGCGATAAAATATTGAACATTATGCTTACAATTTTGGCATCGGTAAGTGCAGACGTTTTCGTACTAGGTACCTATATCACAGAATAAACAAAGTACTAGCGTACTGAAGTTGCACTGCTTTGATCTTGAAGAAGGCCGACATTTTATATAACTGAATTTATTTATTGATTTATGATTTAAACTAGGGGTTCCTCATCTTTTTTACACTGCGACTCCATTTACATGTTATTTTTGTTGCGACTACCTTGTAAAAGAAGATACCCACGTGCAGCTTTTGAATAACATACGATTGAGCAGCATACCGGACCTCTGATTTTGTAACTTTTTTGCAATCAACTTTGACAGCTCGCAGTTACATTGCTGCTTTGGTAAGAACCAATGTGACAACTATCTTACTCAAAACAGCAATGTAACTGCAGTTTCAATCGATTCCAATCGAGAATTGTTTGCAACAGAGTTACGTAGTCAGCCCCCGGTTCGCAATCTCCCTAGGACAGCGCCGCGGCTTCCCGGCGCATCGCGACGCACAATTTGGGAACCACTGATTTAAACAACAAATAACATATAATAATTTTAAAGATAGGTATTATTCATAGGTATTTCCTCAAATTGATGAAATACCACTGGCTTGCAGCGAAAAGGTAAAAAGTGTAAGAAAATTTCGACTTTCCTACTAGTAACTTGTTAGCATATTAATAAATTGGTCACTGCATTGGGCCGAAATCCCAAGGCTGCGGGTTCGAGTCCCGTTTGATGTGCTATGGGTATGGGTGAGTTGATTTTTACACAACCAACTGTCCAAAAAAACAGAGTATAATTGTTCAGGGTTCATGTATGTTTGTATAAATTCCTTAAAGGATTTCGATATTCGGGTATCGTTAGAATACTTACATCATCATCATTCCTAGTGACACGGCTACATGAAAAAAAATATGCGACAGTATGACGCCACTTTCAAATGTGAAAAAATCTTCAATTATTATAAAATGGGCATCAATTGAAAGGCCTTGTTCAGCACATTCTAAAACTATAACAATTTTTCACTAAAATGTGTGAAATAAATTGTAATTGCAAATGTGTTATGTTGCCTTTTCAAAGCTTAGTATTTCGCAAATGGACTTATTATTTTCGATTTTCGATCGTACTTTGTCCCCATTCGAACTAAGATCACTCTTGTCACTTCTCTCATCTTCCCACTCATGGATTATGCTGATGTCTACTTTTAGGACTTTAATGAGGTTCTGCTCAATAAGCTGGACCGCCTTCCAAGAAGTTTGTTACTTTACCTACAATCTTCTTGCCGCCTTCTTAGTAACACTATTCGTTTCGTTGACCAAAACTCGCACACATTGTCAGTATTGTGACCCGCCCACTGACATGAAAAAAATTTTTTTTATTTAACTGGACTGGCTGTCTGTATGATTTGACAGCTAAGTTTTTGTGCCTATTTGAAACGCCACTAGCGTGCATCTAAAGAACTAATTTTGACGTACAATATGAAAATGGTTGCCGTGATGGTCTCTCCAGACTTCAAACTTTAGTATTACGTACGCACGCTATGCTCACGCTACATCCTACAGCGCCAAAATGGCGGAAATCAAATAGGCACAAAAACAGTTTGACATAAGCCTGTCCAGTGTAAATATAATGCAGGTCAGTGGACCCGCCCATAGTTTTTATTACAATACTCTTTGGGCGCAATGATGCTAAAAATGCACACCAACCTCAAAAAGTTGGCCTGTTTTGTTTAGTACGTCAAAAGCGTGGACATAATAATAATCTAAGGTCCAGATCTTTCACTCTTTGAAAAAACGTTCATAAAATATGTTATGTGAATCTATTTTTTTTTAATATTTAATATAATACCTATGTAACCAGTTTTAGACATGTGGCCTTATATAGCACTGAACATTTTACCAAACTCAGCACAGCCCAAACCGCTGAACCTAGAGACTTGAAATTTTGCACACATATACCTTATACAGTGCAGACATCCACTAAGGAAGTATTTTTGAAAATCCCATCCAAACCAAGCTGTAGAACACGACAATAGCTAAACCACGTGATAAACCTTGAAAAATAAAAAAATATAATTTTTGGAGATATACAAATATAGGTTACGGCGGGTTGCGATCTGTACACGACAATAGCTAAACTAGGGTTTGCGAACCGATGGCGTAGCTTCTACGACATTCACAAGTGCTTGTAACAGCCTAGACTGAATAAATTATTTTTGAATTTTGAATTTTGAACCTCGCCAGAAACGCACCGAGGAACCAGAGACGTAAGGTACTCCTTTACCCACCGCTGCCAAAAGATATCAGACATGCGCAGTGTCTTCCGCCATGAGGCTCGTCCGTAATGTCTTGCAGCTCAGCTAAAGCAAAATATTTGACCGTGGACGAGGTTCCAATCAAAAAATGGAAGGGTTTTAGCGCTTCCTCTTCCTCTAGCTGGGCGGACAAATGGGTTAATGGCCTTGAATTCACTACGGCCTCAGCCTCTGCCAACAGAGTAGCGAGAATATATTCCTGAGGGACTCTCTCTATCAACGTCCCTTTTAGTGCGGATTTTACAGAGCGCACTAGTTTTTCTCATGCTCCGCCCACTCGATATTTGCGTTCGTAGCATAATTTTCTACCTCTGGACCATATAATTGACGGAGAAACTTGGCGGCTCCCACAAAGGCAGTCCCGTTGTCTGACCAGATTTGGATAGTGCTTCCGCAGATCGCCGTGAATCGCTGCAATGCCATCAAAGCAGCGTCCGTTGACAAGTCGTGGACTACCTCCAGATAAACTAATTGAACTTATTACTGACTGCCTAAATAAAAACACAAAAACTGTTAAAATACCAAGAAATAAAAAAATATTAAAACCATGGATTACTAAGGGTGTTTTAAAATGCATTAAAAACAGGAATAAATTACAAAAACAAACACGCAAAGATCCAACAAATGAAGTCATAAAAATTTCTTACAGAAGATATCGTAACTTCTGTAATAAACTGATAAAAATTTTAAAAAACAAAAACGAACGTGATCTTATAAATAAAGCGAAGAGAAATAATAAAATATTATGGAACTGTATAAAAAAAATTACTAATCATCATAATAAACAGAAACTCACAAATGTCGAACTTCTAAAGTTAAAAGTACTCCTACAGATTCTGCTGACCACATTAACAATTATTTCAATAACGTGGGGAAATTCTCAAATCTCCATTGGGGCTATCGAAATAGAACCGTACGAAGTTGATTCTATTATAAATAACCTCAAAACAGATTCTGCCGGTGGATGGGACGGGATCCCGACAAGGTTCATAAAACTAGCTAGGCCAATACTTGTTCCTTTGTTAGTCTGTCTGGGCAACCTTATATTTGAGCAGGGAGTCTTTCCGAGTGATCTTAAACGCTCAATTATACACCCTGTTTATAAGAGTGGAGATAGAGGCGATATCAATAATTATAGCCCCATCTCAGTGCTTCCTGTGATTTCAAAGATTATTGAAAAGTTAATAAACAGTCGCCTGCTAAATTACCTTAATAGTTTTGGTATCTTATCAAAGAACCAATATGGCTTTCGCAAAGGAATAAGTACTGACTGAAGTTGCTATCTTGGATCTTACAACAAACATAACAACACATCTTGACAGTAAGAAAAAAGCTCTGTGCATTTTACTAGACCTCAAAAAGGCCTTTGATACCGTCTCTATCCCCACTCTTCTCCACAAACTCAATAGAATTGGAATAAGAGGAAATTTTCATTCATTACTATCTGATTATCTTCAGGATCGTACTCAGGTGATCAAACTTGACAATGATACATATAGCAATGCAACCATAACTAACAACTATGGTGTCTCACAGGGTAGCGTCCTCGAACCTACCCTGTTTTTGATTTATATCAATGATTTGACTAACTAGAAACTTAATAAAGGATGTGTTTTTTTATTTCTTCGTATGAGGATGACACCGCTCTGCTTTTCCATGGTGACAACTGGCCAGAAGTTTTTGCTACAGCTGAGTTTGAACTAGCTAGAGTTATAAAATGGTTAAATCTGAACTTGTTATCCCTTAATATGTCCAAAACCAACTTTATTACCTTTTCTATCCGTGATTCTTTTCAGCCAGAGAGTAATCTGAACTTAACTGCACATTCATGTAAAAGAAATGACAATTCTTACGGCTGCGACTGTCACAAAATTGAACGTGTTAATCAAACAAAATATTTAGGTGTCATTTTGGATAAAAATTTATCATGGTACCCACAACTTGACGCAGTAGCAAATCGCGCGCGAAAGCTTATCTGGCTTTTTAAACACTTACGTGATGTTGCAGATAAAGAACTTATTATATATATTTATAAAAGTCTTGTCCAGTCTTTATTGCTATATTGTATAATTATATGGGGTGGTACCTACATAACAAAATTTATTAATATTGAACGTGCACAAAGAATGATTTTAAAAGTAATGTTACGTAAGAAGAAACTGTTTGGCACAAGTTTGTTGTATGAAGAAGCTAATGTTATGTCTGTTAGAAAATTATATGTACACCAGTGCATTCTTAATATACATAAAAATTACTCTTTTGACCCTAAATTATTAAGTAAATGTAAAGCAAATACAGTGGTTAGCGTTAAAATTACTAAAACAGCATTTGCCCAGAAACAATTTTCAGCTCAATCTGTTTCAATTTATAACAAAATAAATAGAATATTAAATATTTTTTCATTACCTTACCTCACATGTAAAAAGAAATTATCATCATGGTTAAAATTGCAAAGTTATGAAAGTGTAGAAAATCTTGTATCAAAATGAAAGTAATAGTTTATAGTTTTATTTAAGTATCAATAAGTATAACTATAAGAAAGTAATATGCTTATATTATTTGAATAAGGATAGCAAATTTAGATAAAGCATGAAAAATATTTCACTTTGCACTATTCAAGTAAATTTGTAGGTATAATTAATTATTATGTTAAAAATAAAAATCAAAATAAGCTCCTAGTTATGTACTACAAATAAATTATTGTAAACTAAAAAGAGGGGCCTCTTTTAATACAGGTTTTTTCAAATTTAAAAGAAGACACATTGCTAAATATTACTTGTAGTAAATAATAAAGATATTTTTGATTAGATTTGATTTTGAGATGTACCGCACGCGTCGTCAGGCAGGTAAATAATAAGGCAACGTACTGCTTTTTGTGCTTCGTTCAGATTCCGGTTACCAAAACAGTACCGAAATAATCCAACCCGACGAATGTGAAGGGGTGACGGTGATGGGCCAGACGAGTTTCAGGGAGTTTTCCTAAAGGAGGGTTCATAAATAGCCAGTGTCACTTGGAATAACAAAAAGATTCTAACGATACCCCATACATAATCCCAAATCAATTAAGGCATTTAGAAGTTAAATTATGGTGGAATTAAGAAATTCACATACACACAAACACACACGAACCTTAAGCACATAATAATATACACTCCTTTTTGGGCAGTCGTGTAAAAAATATGTAGCTTTATTTAGAGGTGTTTCATTAATAATGTTCAAAATCAGACCATAAGAGGCCATGGCCTTGGGCAAAATAATGTTAATGCAACGATCTATTCTATTGAAAGTATTTCTACGTAATTATACTGAGTCCCTATGTTTCAGTACCGACTTGCTTTACCTATACTCAAAAAATACAAAATCAACATAAACAACTTTATGACGAAATTTCATTTAATGCATTTCATACATAAGGGAGACTATAACAAAGAGGTTTGTATCAAATCCTACCTTTTAAGTGAAACAATTATAGGTAACCGCTCGTTCCCACTTGTCGGGTGTCGGATCCGGATTTTAATCGGATGTTCCAGTGGCAAAACATTTTATATGTAGCTATTCACACTTGTCGGACGCCGATTTTGTGTCGGAACCGACAAGAAATATCGGGTGTTTTGCCAGCACCCGTCGCCCGGAAAAAAATCGTGTCGGATCTCGCTCGCCTATGAGTATGTATGACGCTGTTCACATTTGTCGGATGTCGGATCCGACAACCCTCTCTCCGCTGGCCTCGGCGCGGATCTTGAGCGTTGAAATATGCGCAGAAGTCATTTTTTAACACGTTTATATTAAGTTGCTTTCTCGTTTGTGTGTTTGTTTGATTGTTTTTTTGTTTCTCCACCAAGTTTGCGAACGATATTATACTAGCTTCCCGATGAGCAAGAGACTTGAAACTTTGAACGTAGGTCAGAACTGGAAGGCAATGCAATATTATGGTGTCATTGAGCTGATCTTATGAAGCCGGAAAAACGCCATAGGAACTCTAAGATGAAACCATACAAACCCATCGTGTTTGGGCTTGTTAGAATCATCTTAATGAGTACTCTAATGGGAGATGAGGTCCAGGGTCTAATGATGAAGCTGAAAGGCCATACCATAGGAACTTAATATTGAAACCGTGCAACCCCATCAATTTTGGGCTTGTTTTAATCGTCTTGACTTGACGAGTTCTTTGTTGGGAAATAGTGTCCAGGGTCTGATGATGGAGCCGGAAGAAGGCCACTGGAACTCTGTAATAAAACCATGCAACCCCATCGAGTTTGGGCTCGTTTGAATCATCTTGACGAGTACTTTAATGGGAAATAGTGTCCTAGGATCTGATGATGGAGCCGGAGGAAGGCCATTGGAAGTCTATAATAAAACCATGCAACCCCATCGAGTTTGGGCTCGTTTGAATTGTCTTGACGAGTTCTTTGTTGGGAAATAGTTTCCAGGGTCTGATGATGGAGCCGGAAGAAGGACACAGGAACTCTTTAATGAAACCATGTTACCCCATCGAGTTTCGTCTCATTTGAATTGTCTTGACGAGTAGGTACTTTATTGGGAAATAGTTTCCAGGGTCTGATGATGGACTAAAAACATTAAAACGGACTCTTGTTGTTGGACTTCGCCCCGCACGCCCGCTTCATAAGTACAGTCGCGCTCGACAAAATTAACATTGTTTATGTGTTAATTAAGTATTTGTGATTTTGTATTTTTTGAATATTTGCCGAGAAAAAATAATGTGTTAAGGAGACAGACATACAGTCGCTCACCATAGTCACATTATACAGGGTGTCCTAAATCTCGACTATCACAGAGTGAAAATGGCACCACAACCCGTTTCGATTTAGCCGACAACCGACAAGTGTGAACAGAGGCTTCGACACCCGATTAAAATCCGGATCCGACACCCGACAAGTGGGAACGAGCTGTAATTTTATAGATGTCTGTTCCATTCTAAATCTAGTATCGGAGCTAATACATGTAAAACAATCTCTAAAAATACTTATATGAAAATATATTATATTTAATATTTCATAATATTGACCTTTGGTGGATGCGTGCGTTGAATAAAATGATACGACTCCAGTTATTGTTTATGACTGATTATTATATTTATGCTCACACGAGTTGAATACAGAAAGCGTTAGATTCTAGGTATAATAATTAAACTGACAATACGACTAAACACTTCCCAGACGCAAGCGACGCTCTCGACCATAATGGTAGATCAATCCCCTCTCGCCCCGCTCCGCGCGTCTCGCGCATGCGCGGTGGCGATGCCAGCGCTGCTCTGCCGAGCGGCGCCGGCAGGGAAACTATAGTGTTGCCACATCACCCCCCCACGGAGAAAAATACAGTGTACGCCTTACTTATCACAATATGAAATCATCAGAGGTCTAGAATATCTTTAAACCTAACTTTACGGCCCGATCTAGTGATCACGGGAGGATTCGGTGTGGGCTGGGCGGTCGGAGGATCAGGTAAGCGAGCAGGGTTTGCAGGTGCTGTGTGGGTAGCGGGACGCGATGTTCCCGGTATCCATGGTAGCTGGCTTGCGGCTTGTGGTGTAGCGGGCGGCGGCAATGGTGTGCGTGCAGCGGTTGGGGCGCTAGGCGCCGGCGAAGGCGCTGCTGTCGTCGCTGAAGGTGTGCGTTGCTCGGTGTCTGCTGCCATGTATGCCGGCTTGGTTCGATCGATGCTTACTTGCATCTTTTTACCTGAAACATCTAAAGTGAGCGTTTTCGGCGTGCGACTCACGATTTTATAAGGGCCAGTGTATGGCGGTTGCAGTGATCGTCGCACGGTGTCGTCGCGGAGGAAAACATGCGATGCGTCCGCGAGGTCCCTGAAAACAAACGACTTAGTTTGCCCGTGACGAGACGCTGGAGTAGGACGCGTGTCGGCCATGATTTTTCGTAATCGTTCCACAAAATCGTCGTTCATAGTTTGAGGGGAAACGCTGGGTACCAAAAGCTCGCCTGGTAATCGAAGCGGTTCTCCGTAAAGAAGTTTGGCGGCGGAAAATTTAAGATCTTCTTTCAGAGCCGATCTGATGCCGAGCAGTACTAATGGCAGAGCTCGGTGCCATGTCTCGCGGTGACACATAAGTGCGGCTTTCAGATGGCGGTGAAAACGTTCCACCATACCGTTCGCCTGGGGGTAGTAGCTGGTGGTACGTATACGTTTGGTAGCGCCAAGGTCCAAGAGTCGGTTAAATAACGCGGACTCGAACTGGCGGCCTTGGTCCACAGTGATAGTGGTGGGTACGCCGAATCTCGCTATCCAGCCCCGTACGAAAGTGTCGGCTACTTCTTCGGCCGTAATGGATTTCATCGGCCACGCTTCGGGCCATCTCGAAAAGCGGTCTATTGCAGTTAAACAGTAGGTGTGGCCTTCCGAGTGAGGGAGGGGGCCGATTATGTCGAGGTTCAGGTGATTGAATCTCCCAGTAGGCAGGGGGAAATCGCCGAGCGGTGCCTTGACGTGGCGCGTTACCTTGCAACGCTGGCATTCGAGACACTGGCGTGCCCAGGCGCGACAGTCGCGCGCGACGCCGGGCCACACGTAGCGGTGGGCAACCAGGCGCGCTGAAGCGCGTTCACCGGGGTGGCTGAGCGAGTGTAGGCGCGCAAAAGCGGCGCGTCGCAGCGGCTCCGGTAGGTACGGCCGCGCGGTGCCCGTCGACACGTCGCACACGATGGTGACGTCGGTGCCTGGAATTTTAATTGGCTCTAATTTTAAAGAAGAATAGGCTATTTCACACCATGTAAGATAAAGTATAAAAATGCATATTTAAGATAGATTTCATAAATAGTAAACGAGAAACGTCGATATTTATTCATAAAAATGCAATATAAATTTTATAATTCAATTTTAAAAATCGTCTTTTTTAATCTATTCATCAAATGTTAAAAACGCCCTTCGCCATATTGGATTACGATGTGACGTCACTCCGATAGTAAACAAACATGACAGCTCTTTTCTCTCTGTGATTGTGATATTAAACAAATTAGATTTTCATCGATTTATTTTGAAATCTTATAAGTGATTACTACATCTGTGGACTATTATCCTTTATTTTATTAAATAGCATCATGAAATACAGTTTTGTTACAGCAGAAAGTACAAATCTACCAAGGATAAATACATTCATTCATGGTGGCAAAATTTTTTGCGTCCAATCCAATCCCGATTTCTGTTCTGCAGAGTTGAGAAATGTTAAAACAGCAATGTAAGTACTTAGCATATATCAAGTTTTGTCTAACAATAATCGCAATAACAATACAACACGATGATACCCTGTGTTATCTATAACAATCTAACATAACCTATTTTCTTTTGTTATCAGGTCCTGGGAGGACGGAGAAAGTCAACTTTAGCACTGTATCACCTAATAATTAAAGTAATGATGAAGACTGATGTTTTATAAGTAAGATCTCCCATCTTTTCAATCAAAAAACCATATCATTCCTAGAAATTAAAACTAGAGATCAACAATAAAAGTGGCTTTTGTTTGTGGCATTAACTAAAATTATGGCAGAATCACAGCCTCGAAATGCTAGTGAGCCAGTGCAAAACAGTGGATAGTACCAGATGCGACCAGAGGGTCGCTATGATTTTTGTGCAAAAATTCCAGGAACTTCAGCAATATGAAGAGGTAAGAAACTGGAGGAAGTCAGGAAAACAGTGGAAAAGAAAATGGAATGAAGATAGAAAAATGCAGTCTATATATTATTTCTGAGGCATTAACATTTACAAATTAATAACAACCCTACTTTGAAATTAAGTGTCCATCTAGTGAAAAACAAGCACGGACTATTTTTCCAACTTTAAAGTTTGTAAACTACTGAAAATACACTTTTTATGCTATAAAAATAACTGTTTTTTTATAATTTAAGCCTACCTCCTCTACTCCTATCCTACCACAGATCAAAGAAATGAGTTTTGCTTCCGAGTATCCTACCGTACCCTACCTTATGTCTAGTATAGATAGTGCATATTATGTAGGTACTTTTTCACATACTTTGCACTCATGCACATGAGATAAATACACATCTATTACATTCTTTAAATCAACCTGGCTATGTGTTCACCAACATCATCTTTTATACAGTGCGCAATGGAAATAAAAAAAACTACATAATATTTGATATATTTATTTGACCGCTATATTAATAATAACTACATTTTATAAAATCAATGTTTTGATATTTTGACTATAATGTGTGTGTAGATAGCTGGTCTAGGCCGAGCGAGGCAGGTGAGTAAGTAAGTGCTTTATTGTGCATAGAAACAAGGTTACAAATCGGATCTTGTTAATTACAAATAGAGGTATCACTAGTTTCTAACTTTGCAGGCGTACACACACATTTAAAAATATCAACAAAAATAAACACAATTTCTACTTAAAATAAGTCACCAGATCACTGAACGCATCTTTAAAACATGGCAAACTCTCTCAATATTCGAATGACCCTCTACAAAACTGGCTATTTGTTTCGTCTGCCGCCTGCCGCACTTCAGCTTTGTACTACTTGGACTGCTCTATCATCACACTTCTTAATTTCAGGTGTCAAAAAATCTAGAAATAATAGTACAATATGATTAGTATAATATCTATCCTAGCCTAGTGATAATGTTAATAATTTATTACAACTGCATAAAATACTAAAAATAAATTACCTTGATTACAAGATGGTACTTTGATTTACCATAATTTTCATATTGTATGGTCTCTTCAATCTCCTTAATTGTATTGTAGACATTCTTTGCCTTTCAATAAAGGCATGCGGATGTTCACTTGGAGTTGACTTGTGTTTCCTATAGCTTGGCAATCAAATCTGGATCGAACGCAGTTTGGTTTCATCTGAGTTAAGCAGAACCCACTACCTTATACTGTGTATAATTCTTCACATCATTTTTTGTAGCTAAAATATAGAAACTAATAAGTATTTATGAAATTTTCAAATCACAATATAGCAAAACATAACCTATAAATACATAGGTCACAAAATATGACGATTGTTTTGTAATACTAACATGAAGTTTTATTATGTTTATTCCATAGTTAATTTACCATTTCTAGCGCATAGGTACTTACATCAAAGTGATCTTCACAGAAATACATTCTAGTCTAGTTTTTGGGGACAATGATTTTGGATACTATTATCTCTCTTGCCAGTTTAGTGTTTCTCATTTTATTATCACTTGGCACTTGACTCCACAATTTTGTGGCGTTTTTACACTTGTATTATTGGATTCAGGCACAAGACACCAAAGATTTACATTTTATAACTCATTAATTCTTGTTACTTTATACTTGGTCTTCCGCACTATTGTTTGTTTACTAACGGAGTGACGTCACGAGCCTAAACAGCATGGCGGCTAGTGTTTCCGCGCGAAAATTCAAAATCATAAATTAAAAACGTGTTTTAGGGCATTTAATGGTTTTATAAAATTAAATTAAAAATTCTGCTGGCTTATTTCGACCTCAGGATTAATTTAAAACAGTTTTCAAAAAATGGTGTAATTCCCTATTCCCACGAAGGGTTTTGAGTTCGTCGTCAGCCTCTTGAGCGCGAGCGAGGGACGCATAGTCATCAAAAGATATCGCTTCGACGCGTGACATCGTATCGGCGACGACGTTGTTTTCGCCTTTTATATATTGAATATCCGTGGTGAATTGTGAAATAAAGGTGAGCTGGTTTAACTGGGCAGGGGGCAATTTTTCTCGTCGTTGTGCGAACGCATACAACAAAGGTTTGTGGTCGGTATATATCGTGACGTTTTGCGCCTCTAATACATGCCGAAAATGTTGGACTGCAGAATAGACAGCTAGTAGTTCTCTATAGTATGCGGGCCAGGTGGTTTGGCTGGGCTTGAGCTTTCGACTAAAGAATGCCAACGGTTGCCACCCTTGCTCTGTCCACTGCTGGAGACAGGCGCCTACGTGGGTGCTGGAGGCGTCCGTGTAGAGGCCCAGCCGTGCGTTAGGTATTGGATGCACAAGCTGGACTGCCTGTGTGAGGCTGTCTCGACAGCAGTGGAAGGCTTGCTCAAGTTCGGCTGTCCAGGGCATGAGCTTGGAACCTTTTAATTTTGTAGCGGTTAGAAAATCGACTAGTGGGGCCTGGACTTCTGCGGCTTTGGGGAGAAAATGACGGTAATAATTTATCATACCGAGGAATCTTCTTAGTCCCTGCGCCGTTTTGGGAAGAGGGAAATCGCGGAGAGCGGCAATCTTGTCCGCCGGCGGCTGGATGCCGTCCTCGGAGACCCTGTGGCCGAGGAAAGTGACTTCCCTTGCCCCTAGCACGCACTTCGAGGCGTTGATGACGACGCCGTAGTCGACGAACTTCTGTAAAATAATGCGCAGGTGATTAGCATGTTCTTCAGCGTCACGTGAAAATATCAATACGTCGTCGATGTACGGGAAACAAAAGTCTAATCCTCGTACTATCTCGTCCATGAAACGCTGAAACGATTGACCTGCATTTCGGAGTCCGAAGGCCATATAGGTGAATTCAAAGAGGCCAAAAGGTGTTGTGATGGCCGTCTTGCAGATGTCGTCTGGAGCTACTGGGATCTGTTGGTACGCTTTAACTAAATCTAAGGTACTAAATATGGTAGCCCCAGTCAGATTATGTCCGAAATCACCAACATGACGGACAGGATAGCGGTCTGGGATGGTACGTGCATTTAACGCTCTATAGTCGCCACAAGGGCGCCACGTGGCGTCCTTCTTGGGCGCGAGGTGCAGGGGGGAGGCCCATGGGCTCTTGGATGGGCGCGCGGTGCCGGCGGCCATCATCGCAGCGAACTCTTTCTCTGCGGCTCGCAGCTTGTCGGGCGCGAGGTGGCGCGGTCGTGCGAAAACAGGCGGGCCCTCCGTCGTCTTGATGTAGTGCACCGTGTTGTGTTTTACGACACGGTCGACTGTAGGCGGGCGCGTTACCTCCGGGAACTCTGCGAGTATTTTTGAAAAAGGTGAGTTTTCGTCACATTTAATGGTTGTGATGCTGGGCTGGCGAACGTTGCTGACGGAGGCTGGCACAGATAAACCAGTTGATCCATCATGTAATTTACCCTTCTTACAGTCCGGAAGTAAATGGAAATGCGCCAGGAAATCTGATCCGATAATCGGTGTGTCGACATCAGCTATTATGAAATTCAACCGGAAATCTCTTCTCAACCCTAAATTAAGGTTGAGTGGGATGCTCCCGTAAGTGTTTATACAAGTGCCATTAGCTGCACTTAGGTCATAATTGTTTTTATGGTACTTCCCTTTTAGTAGACGCCGGGGAAAACAACATATATCCGACCCAGTATCAATTAAAAATTTATGATTGGTGGATTGGTCGGGTACAAATAGGCGGCGACTTGTGTCCGGGCGATCGGTACTCGCCACTACCGATCGCTCGTCGAGTTTCCCTGGGTGCTAGCAGACCAGTTGCAAGGCGGTGTGCACTTTGTAGCTCTGGCAGCGAAACGGTCATGATACCAGCAGAGCTGGGAATTGCGTGGTTTTGAGCGACTTCGAGATCGACTACGGTTCGAGCTACCGTGGGGACGGTACATGATTGGTACTGAGTGATGCTACCATCTTAGTTAGCTCAGCCACTTGGGACTGTAGGGAAAACATGATGTTGTCAGTTGCAGATGAAATATTGCATACCTCAGAGCGAGCCACTTCAACAAGTTGGTCAGCGTGGTCGGCTACCTCGCTGAGGTCTTGTTGCTTCAGTGTAGTAAGCATAAGTTGCACCTGTCGAGGCAGTCTGCTGGACCAGATGCTCCGGAGAAGTTGCTCCGGAAAAGCTGGGCCGGCGAGGGAGCGCAGATGTCTCAGGAAAGAAGAGGGCTTTCGGTCACCGATTTGCTCCTTTTCTAAAAGCATCCGTATCTTCTCTTCATAGGACACTGAAAAACGGGAGATGATAGCATTTTTTAATGTAGTGTACGGCACGGACTTTGGAGGGTCACATATTATATCCTCGACCTCACGAGTACAGCTGATGTCCAGGTGTGCCACTGCATAGCTGTATTTGGTGCTCTCTTGTGTGATATTGTTGATCTTAAATTGTGCTTCCAGGCTGGCAAACCACAGCAAAGGCTTGTCTGGGCAGAATGGGGGAGTGCGGATGGACACTCTACATACCTGTGAACCTTCACCTCCGACAAACCCTTCCTCCAAATCAATAAGCGATTTTTCATGATCGGACATGGTGTTAGTAAAAGATAATGGCACACAATGTTAAAAATAAAACGTACACTGTACTTCCCTTTTACATAAAGCGTTTGTGGCAAAACAATAGAAATGCAATTTTTGTTAGTCACAAAAATATTTTTAAACGAGCGAACTATATAAAATTTAGGCAAAAACATATAAAACCTTGCCTCTAATAACGTTTTATACGTGCACATACACAAGCAATCGAGGAAATTTTGCAAACGATAACAAATAAACAAATTAAACAAAACAAGGATTGAAAATTTACGATATTTTGACGTATTTGAATGAATGGCTTTATGCCACGAACGAATGGAATGAAGTTCGAATGAATGTTCACAGTGACTAGTTCGTCCGGAATATTACAGTTCATTCACTCGTTCTGGAACTTCCGAGTTTAGCCGCTCCGTTCCCGCTGCTTCCGTCTTGGCGCCACCGTCAATGGCATATGAAAAACGCCCGATGCACGGTGCAATATGGCGGACCCGAACGAAACACTTATGACTCGGTACACCGATATATGCACAAGGTCACTATTTTACTAGTAGGTAGAGAGCGCTTATTGCGTCGGCGCCTGAAGCACGGCGACTGACACGGGGCTTCGCCCCCTGCGATGTCCGGTCTGCTTCGGCGCACGTGGCGTCGCCGGGAGCACGGAAATGTGCGCCCGCTCGTCCTCTTTACTCTTTGATTGAAGTGCTGCGGGACCGTGTCCCCTGGCTGCAGAGTATTTTTGTTGGAGAATTGCCTTGTGGGAAATTGTCTTGTGGGAACTCGCTGTCTTCAATTTGGCCGGCGTGTGAGTAAGCGTCGGTGGTCACCAGTTTTTGGTGGATGCGTGTGTTATATCTTTTTAGTTTTTTTTATAACATTAGCACTATATTTTTAGTTGTTTAAGTAAAATTTAAATTTCTTGATTCAGGAAGTTGATTCGGTTATGATTCAAGTGAAAAATCATTGTTAAAACGACATTTACACTATTTATTTATAACAATATTAATTTGGTATATAATTATTGTTTTTCGATATATTTTCATTTCTGTAATTACTTAAATTACGTAAAGAGTACTGTAGTTGACTAATTATGTACACGTGTTGGTGCTGACAGCTCGATGACGTTCACTTGTTTGTCACTGATATAAAAGAAAGAACCCAGCATTTTGTGGGTCACTTTTTAAGTTTGGAGCACCACGGGATTTAAGTTAAGTAAATTCTTCATTGTTATTGTGTTATTTTGAATCAATTGCTTTGTGTGTGACTTAATTGTTGTTCAAAGGCTATCCGCTGTTAATTTTCATTCCCAATTTTATGATTATTCTAATTAATTGTAGTAATAATAAGTAAAGTACATTATTAGACAGATTTCTTTTGCATTTGCTTGGTAACTACTCGTAGTATCATAGTTTAATAAAGAGATTAACTGATAACTTTTAAGTTTATATTGTTGTAGTTTGTAACGATTTAATTGTAAATATCTGATTGATAAAGCTGACGAGTTTCTTTCGCCTGTTCTTCTCTCAGCTAAAAAAAGATGTCCGAACAGGTGGTAGGTTAAAAGAAATTGGACGATTCAATTAAATAAACTTTGCTTAATTTAAATCGATTTATTTTGTTTTAATTCTCTCCATGTTCCTGAATATTTCTGACATCAGAAGTGGGATCGACTTGGTCCATTTACAAATTATTAACACCAATTCCTGATAATTTTCAGGGTGGATGCTGGAGTGACCTCGCTCCGCTGCCGTTGTGATCCTGAGACCTGGGTAGCAACAAGCTGGTGTCGCAACAGTATCTAGTTTCTTGCTTCGAAGTGAGAAGAAAACTATTATCCTCTGGACTCCCTGCTGAAAATGCCGGTAAGCCCTCAGTGGCTATGTTTTTTTTTTATTAAGTACCCTGATTTATTAGACTTACCGGTTGGTTAGCTTATTACTTCTGATTTAGCGAATTATTGTTGTAAAGTGGAAAAGTAAAGATTTGAATGTTGCGAAATTAAAAATGTTAAATGCTTTGAGTTAGAAATATTATAATATTTAATTATAACGTTATTTGTGACATAGATAGATGTGGTTTCATGACTAGATATTATAAATTACTAGTGTTGCATTTCGTGTTTCGTTGGGTTATTGAATATAGTCAACTCTTATTAACAGAAGCATTACGAAACAAGCTCTCTTGAAATGAAGGATTAGTCTGTTATAGTTTAATGAAAATCCATTGCTTAATGACATTATTCAAATTTATTTTTGGTTTTTTATTTACAATAATTATTATCACTGTTGGTCCTATTTAAGGAAAGTTTAAAACCCGATTACACATAAGTAGTATTAATTTCTATAGATAGAAAATAATAATATAAAATTAAATTGATAATTCGAATAAGAATAATCCAATTCAATCCAATTGATCAGGCAGACTGAAACGAATTGTCCATCTAGGTTTTTAATCATATACCTACCTAGTAAATAGCTAGTTACAACTTGAGAGTGATACATTTTTGAAGTTATCATAATATAATATACAATACTGAATACAGGTATTAACAAAAGACTGGTTGATTTGTTAGTCATTGGCCCAGCGAATGACGAAAGTGCTGCAATTAAATTATGATGATAATGATTGATGACAAAAATGATTTAATGATAATAATGAGTAATGATAATAATGATGAATGATAATAATGATTAATGATAAGAACTATTAATGATAATAATTATTAATGATAATAATTATTAATGATAATAATGATTAATGATAATAATGATTTAATGATAATAATGATTAATGATAATAACGATTTAATGATAATAATGATTAATGATAATAATGAATAATGATGATAATGATTAATGACAATAATGATTAATGATGATAATGATTAATAGTGATTAATGATAATAATTAATCATTATTAGTGATAATCATTATTATAATAATGATGATTAATGATAATAATGATATCTTATTCGCAAATTTATGAAACCGAATGATCCATCATACCGCACTTGGTTGTTGTAATAGATTTGTTTCGTAATTGTATTGATTGATTGACATTATGATAAAATTTATAATGATTGATAGTAAAGTCAATATGAACTATTTCTATTTTTATGATGATGATGCATATTGATAGATGAGATAATGAAATTATATTCATAGATAATATACAACCCTGTATTTTATATCCCCTGACTCTAAGGTTGTTCTAGCAAAAAAAAACTCTCTTAGACATGTGGTCCAAAAATGCATAGTTATAGACATATCATCAATCTTAATTGAATTACTTCAAAGTAAATTACCCTTATGTTGATTACTTATTACATACATACTTTTTTTCAATGTTATCACTAAACGTAAAAACGGTGCTTTGTTGACAAATACTGCTACATTGTACCTACTAAGATTTTCATTGATGAAATCATTCATATTTAGAGGTACCTACGGAAATGCGACTTTGCCATATTTGGTGTTTTGTAAAGGTTTTGTATAAGTAGTCTTAACTTTAATAATTTATTTTTATATAAAAATACTTCATAATAAAGTCTAATTAAAACATTTTCCCAAGCTATTCTAATCTATTTCATGGTTTTATTGGTACCCCTGGAGTAATGGGATGTAGAAAGATATGTTGTAGAAGTTTTGGTAATAATCATAATAGTCTGTTACCTTGGCGACTTTTTAAGTGCCTACCGCCCAGGGGTGGTAGTGGATGGAAAGAAATGTTTGTGAGATTGGTGCCCATTGATGGCAGTGGTAGTTTTATTTACATCATTGTTTCATTACTGACCATTGTTATTATGAGTTTGGCACAACGTATATTAAAATTCAAAGTAAACTGTACTTGTCAGATTGGCCGAACGGATTGTGTAACGTACGAAATACCACTGTACAAGGATCCACTGGATTACATCTTGAACCACCCTGTTTTAAAGTTTGTTTAAGTGAGTTTATTCCACTATTTTATAATTATACTTAAAAAAACGCTGTTAAACCACACGTTGTTAAAACACAAAAAAGAGAAATGGTAATAATAATGATAATAAATCAATAAATTAAGGGGTTGTTGACGCTGTTGGCCATAAGCTGGCGAAGACTTAGTTTTACTGACAGGTCTGACGCCGCGAAGCTCTTGATATTGACTAATTTGTGGTTATTGTTATTATTTTATAGAATTGAAGATTAGAGCTAGATTGTTCGATCTTATGGGTAATGGGTATACCTGTGGGCATTTGCTGATCGATCAGATACTTGGTGTTAGTTATTCTCACTAGGAGTGGGTGAATGTTATTAGTATCTATGTCTAAGTGTCTAGCTATACATACATTTAAGATATATTGATATTGAACAAAAATTAAAGTGGAATAAACTGATTTAACTCTGTCTCACGGATTCCGGTTAAATTCCTATTAAGTTTCTTGACAATTTATTACATAGTTCAATTTTTTATCTATTATTATTCTTAATTAAAACCAGGTGCTGGTATCAGCCGGAAGTGGCCGGAACTCGTGAAATATAAAAATAATATTATGTGGTAGATAGTTTACTATAAAATTACTTGTATATTGTACGAGACTGACACAATAAGAACATAATAAATTAGAAATTACTGTGGCTGTGCCTGTGGTTTTACCTGTGGCTGTGCCTGTTACTGTGCTTGTGGCTGTGCCTGTGGCTGTACCTGTGGCTGTGCCTGTGGCTATGCCTGTGGCTGTGCCTGTGGCTCTGCCTGTGGCTGTGCCTGTGGCTATAACTGACTATGACTATACCTGTGGCTGTGCCTGTAGCTGTGCTTGTGGCTGTGCCCATTATAAACAATTATAATTTGATGTAATTGATTGCTAGAAATGTACTTCAAGGACCAAAGTACATAACACAATGGCCAAGTTATATCCAGAGATGTCGAAACTGTGAAAAGTATTTAAATTCAAGTGCAGAATTGCAGATGCTTGGCTATATTTCATTACAAAAAAAAAGGTTTTCAAAAAGAGTATTTAAATGCAAAATGCAGAATATTTATTTTAAGAAAATGATTTAACAAATACTACATATTTTATCAAGTATTTTAAATAAAAAGAAAATACATAAACAAGTATAATTCAAAATGCAAAATTAAAGTAGGTATTTTGCATTTTAAATACATTGATTTCAAATAACTCACATCTCTGGTTATATCTTACTTAATTTATAAAAAAAAATATTAAAAAAAAAACTTTGTTTGTTGTTTTGTTGGCGATTGTTGTGAAATTTAAAAATAATTCACGAAATAAATTGTTTGATTAAAATGTACTTTGAGAACAAAGTACACATCAGAATGGCCGTGTTATATCTTTTTAGTTTTTTTTATAACATTAGCACTATATTTTTAGTTGTTTAAGTAAAATTTAAATTTCTTGATTCAGGAAGTTGATTCGGTTATGATTCAAGTGAAAAATCATTGTTAAAACGACATTTACACTATTTATTTATAACAATATTAATTTGGTATATAATTATTGTTTTTCGATATATTTTCATTTCTGTAATTACTTAAATTACGTAAAGAGTACTGTAGTTGACTAATTATGTACACGTGTTGGTGCTGACAGCTCGATGACGTTCACTTGTTTGTCACTGATATAAAAGAAAGAACCCAGCATTTTGTGGGTCACTTTTTAAGTTTGGAGCACCACGGGATTTAAGTTAAGTAAATTCTTCATTGTTATTGTGTTATTTTGAATCAATTGCTTTGTGTGTGACTTAATTGTTGTTCAAAGGCTATCCGCTGTTAATTTTCATTCCCAATTTTATGATTATTCTAATTAATTGTAGTAATAATAAGTAAAGTACATTATTAGACAGATTTCTTTTGCATTTGCTTGGTAACTACTCGTAGTATCATAGTTTAATAAAGAGATTAACTGATAACTTTTAAGTTTATATTGTTGTAGTTTGTAACGATTTAATTGTAAATATCTGATTGATAAAGCTGACGAGTTTCTTTCGCCTGTTCTTCTCTCAGCTAAAAAAAGATGTCCGAACAGGTGGTAGGTTAAAAGAAATTGGACGATTCAATTAAATAAACTTTGCTTAATTTAAATCGATTTATTTTGTTTTAATTCTCTCCATGTTCCTGAATATTTCTGACACGTGCGTTGAATAAAATGATACGACTCCAGTTATTGTTTATGACTGATTATTATATTTATGCTCACACGAGTTGAATACAGAAAGCGTTAGATTCTAGGTATAATAATTAAACTGACAATACGACTAAACACTTCCCAGACGCAAGCGACGCTCTCGACCATAATGGTAGATCAATCCCCTCTCGCCCCGCTCCGCGCGTCTCGCGCATGCGCGGTGGCGATGCCAGCGCTGCTCTGCCGAGCGGCGCCGGCAGGGAAACTATAGTGTTGCCACAGATCCTTTTTCCTTCTGTACAAGAAAAATAAATATACTATGCTAAATACGTCTTACTGTCATAACAACATCAGGGGAAAATAAAATAAACAACATGATGTACAGTAAATACCAAAATAACACTTTTATTGCTTCATTATATTATGCATATATGTGTTAGGCTCAAAGACCGATTTCGGTCTTGGTCTGTACTGGCATTGGTACTGGTTTAAACAATATGTCTGCCAGCTGAGTGGCAGAGCTGGTCTTAGTCACAATCAAGCTTCCGTCCTGTACCATCTCACGAACGAAAAAGTGACGAACATGTATGTATGTGCTTGGTTCGTTTATGAAACTCAGGGTTTTTTTTAACAAACTTATTTGTTTCACATTTTGTTTATTTGTGTTTGTGTTTCACTGTATGGTTGTTTATCAAATTGGAAGAAGCGATTTGATACTTCTTCTTTTTTGAGAGTGTAGAGTACTATGAATTATATATATATATATATAACGGAGTCAGGGGGGGAGCGGGGTGTCGTCAGGAGAAGATTCTTCATCGCCGAGCATGAAATAATAGTCTCTTTACAATGCACAACCTCTATTCTTACAATCAACATCAAGTTAGCACAAAACAACGGATGATCGAACAGATTCACACGGATTAAAGTCGGTAAACGCGGCAAGTTCGACACAGCGAGGCGAATTCAAATCAACGACCGTTCACTACGGCTGCCGGTAACAGAATGTCCACAGACTACCCACCGACAACGCTCTTCCCATTTTCCCGCCTCAGAAAACGTCAAGACTGTCAACTGTCAAACTGACAAACATCAAATCTGTCAACTGTCAAACTATTTCATAGACAAAGTCATCGCTTGCTGCACAGATTATACACTCGCTGTGTCGACCTTACCCAAGTGAGCCACTTGACGTTTCCGACTTGATAGTTACGACTAAACTCAATAGATGGCGCTAGGAGTTCCAATAATCTTAGGCAGCACGGCACTCGCGCTCCGACACGGCCATCTTGACATTTCACACGTCCACGTGTGAAGCAGTCAGTGGAATACCTGGAGACAAACATCACCAGACAGTAAACAATTTTACCACTCGGCCTTCCTGACCAAAGTTTAGGGAACGTCTCTTTCTTAATCCTTAACTCAATGATTACAATTTAATTAAATTGTAAACTTATCTTCCATCTGACAATGCTCTTATTATTTTTAATTTTTTCTTAGTAAGTAGCTTTAAATCATTCACAAGTACTCCAGCTCACCATTCACAATAAATTATTAAACCAGTCAAATAACAACGTTTGTACCATCAAGAGTAATGATCTGTCAAACAGCACCAAGTATCATCAAAATTGACAAGTCAAAATCAAATCAAATTTTTACCTTGACAATTTGTGCATCTGGCTTATGAAGCCGTCAACTCTATCAAACAAAAGATACCTGTACCTAATAGTGAGTCAAGACAACCGCTATCCGGCGTCTGATAGTCAATTTCTGCAAGACAAGACAACCGCCATCCGACGTCTGACAATGACTCAAGACAACTTCTATCCGGCGTCGACAGTTTCAATCTGGCATCAGTCAATGACTCAAGACAATCTCTATCCGGCATCTGATAGTGACTCAAGACAACCTCTATCCGGCGTCTGATAGTCAACTAGAATTCAAGACAATCTCCATCCGGCGTCTGATAGTCAACCTTCAAGACAACCTCCATCCGGCGTCTGACAGTCAACTCCTCAAGACAACCTCCAACCGGCGTCTGACAGTGACGTAAGGCAACCTTCATCCGGCATCTGCTAGTCAACGAGCACACCAGCACCTCAAGACAACCTTCATGTGGTGTCTGATAGTGACTCAAGACAACCTCCATCCGGCGTCTGATAGTCAACCAGTACTTCAAGTAAACCTCCTTCCACCGTCTGACATTGACTCAAGACAACCTCTATCCGGCGTCTGATAGTCAACTAGTACTTCAAGACAACCTCTATCCGGCGTCTGACAGTGACTCAAGACAACCTCCATCCGGCGTCTGATAGTCAACCAGTACTTCAAGACAACCTCTATCCGGCGTCTGACAGTGACTCAAGACAACCTCCATCCGGCGTCTGATAGTCAACCAGCACTTCAAGACAACCTCTATGAGGCGTCTGACAGTGACTCAAGACAACCTCCATCCGGTGTCTGACAGTGACTCAAGACAACCTCACTCCGGCGTCTGATAGTCAATTAACCCTTCAAAACAACCTGAAGGCATCAAGCGTCTGACAGGTATCCCTAACCTAACACTTAATTTGGTGTACTATTATCAACCAATACTACTAACAGCTGAGAATCATTAATACAGTGAGCATCACTCAGTCAACATCGCCACCATCATCATCACTATCATCATCGCCTTCATCATCATCATCATCATCATCATCCATCATCATCACCTATATCCGGTGATCGTGACTGCATTTTAACTTTACAATAACAGAAAAAAGCAAAACTTTGATCTGATCACCTGATGGAAGCCTGATGTAGATCCTTGTGACGTAGTGACGTCGTCGTATACTCCCACCTCCTTGCCTCTCACGCCGTTGAAGACACGAGTCGCAAAGATGTGCCGCTTTACGCCGCTTAGTGATGAAGTCACTTCTTTTGATACCACCATAGCTGTCAGCACTCTATGTCTCTGGTACACCAGCTGAAACGGAGAAAAAAACACACAGTACGCGCTCCAAAACCTTGTTCACTCACATTTTGAAGATCCAATCACTTTCCAGATAATCAAACATGAACTTTGTTAAATCAGGAACTAATTAATTTCATGATTATGAACACTAGTAACTAAACTGAATTCATATTCCTACATAGCAACAGCTGCTTACTCAAATTCACCACACTATGACTGAAAGTGTACTGACAGTGTACTAACGGTGTACTAACAGTGTACTAACAGTGTACTATCAGTTTACTAATAGTGTACTAGCAGTGTACTAACAATGTACTAACAGTGTACTAACAGATTACTAACAGTGTACCAACAGTGTACTAACAGTGTACTAACGGTGTACTAACAGTGTACTATCAGTTTACTAATAGTGTAATAGCAGTGTACTAACAATGTACTAACAGTGTACTAACAGTGTACTAATAGTGTACTAACGTGTACTAACAGTGTACTAATAGTGTACTAACAGTGTACTAACAGTGTACTTACAGTGTACTACAGTGTAGTATCAGTTTCATATTCAGAGACATTGATGCATCTACTAACTGTTAGCAGTGAATTCGAACAGAAAAGTGGTTTCATTACAACAGCTGAAAAGTGCTTACTTTACATTACCACAGAATATGACATTACTAAGAAAGATCTCATTCTGTTTTCCTTATCTTTGCACTAAATTTTAACAACAATACCTGATGAATGAAGTCACCAACAACAAATTACCTAGCCCTTTAAATTAACTCCCTTGAATACTTTTGAAACATAATGTGACTTCAATCTGTACCGTTTTCTTTGTAATTTTCCTATTTCTACAACGATCAATTAATTTTTCATCATAATCACAACCAATAGAAATACTGAGTTACTTTTCAGTTTTAAAATAAAATCAAAATAAATTCGTTACGACTGACCCTTTTAAAGTGACCTTGTAGATTCGCCACACTGGCTGCACCCGCCACTGCGCCGCCATCGTGCTGCCACCGTCACATCGCTGCCGCCACCGTTGCATCGCTGCCGCCATTGCATAGCTGACGCCATTGTATCGCTGCCGGCATCGTTGCCGCTGCAGTTGCACCACTATTGCCGCTGTAGCTGCTCCACTGCGGCCGCTGCCGGTTGCACCACTGTTCTTTGGTGAAGCACCTGAAGCAGATAATCACAAGCGCATTTGGTTGTTGTTTGACATGAGAATAAGCACTAGAAAAAGTGGAAAGATTACATGACCTGTTATCCTTGGAATCAGTCGGTACTGTGCGATGTCCTGGTATGCTACACCTTTGCATGAACAGTTTCTTGAAACCACTGCATGTCATCCATCACCATAGCTTCATCACAGGAAAGGAAACAGAAGACAGCCAGATGAAGCTTCTGCCTTCATTGCGCGGCTTATCACAATCATCAGCGATGCGCCTTGTTACTTGTCGGTCACGCACACGTCCGCATTTGTGATCTAAGCACGCACGTTAACATCTTCTTTTCCTCGGGGTCAAAGTCAGGAACGAATATTAGCACTCGAAGTAGGCACACGTATTGCTTGTATCAAAGCCATAAAATTGCGATTTTTACTGCTCCATCAATAGACGCCATTTTTCGTTGATCACATTGATTTTCCGTTGCACGTGTCTCGTTATCCGTTGCACACCTCATATCGTTTGATTCACTTCTCTCACCTCGTTGGCCGTTTGGATTGCATCCCACTTCTGATAACGGAGTCAGGGGGGGAGCGGGGTGTCGTCAGGAGAAGATTCTTCATCGCCGAGCATGAAATAATAGTCTCTTTACAATGCACAACCTCTATTCTTACAATCAACATCAAGTTAGCACAAAACAACGGATGATCGAACAGATTCACACGGATTAAAGTCGGTAAACGCGGCAAGTTCGACACAGCGAGGCGAATTCAAATCAACGACCGTTCACTACGGCTGCCGGTAACAGAATGTCCACAGACTACCCACCGACAACGCTCTTCCCATTTTCCCGCCTCAGAAAACGTCAAGACTGTCAACTGTCAAACTGACAAACATCAAATCTGTCAACTGTCAAACTATTTCATAGACAAAGTCATCGCTTGCTGCACAGATTATACACTCGCTGTGTCGACCTTACCCAAGTGAGCCACTTGACGTTTCCGACTTGATAGTTACGACTAAACTCAATAGATGGCGCTAGGAGTTCCAATAATCTTAGGCAGCACGGCACTCGCGCTCCGACATATATATATTTAAAGATACTATATTATGTTATATATATTTATATTTAATAGATATTTGTATTTTATTTATGTGTTTTAGTAGAGTTGTTGGGCTTTGCAATTTTGTTAATTCTCATGTGTTATTATAACTTTTTAGGGTGTTTACAATGTGCGTAATGTATTTGGTGAATGAATCAGCAGTAGATTCTTTTTTTATTAGTTCTAAGATGTTATATGGGTTAACTTTTAAGTTCTGACACAATAGTGTGTGGTCTATTCGCTGTTTATTATACATTGGACAGTTTTCCAGGAGATGCTGCAAATTTTGGCTGAATTGTCCATCGCATGGGCACATATCGTCTTCCGTGATCTTAAATCTGTGAAGATAGGTCTTGTGGTATCCATGTCCCGTCAGTATTTGTGTCAACGCAAATGATATGCCCAAGGATATCTTTGCAGCCTTGCAGTCGCTTATAGTGGGAAGCCAATTTTTGGTTATAGAAGCTTGGGGGGCTGTTGCACTCAGGGTTGTGAGCAAGTTGAATGGCTGCCTCATTGCTTTTAGAGTAGGGGTGTGGATGGGGCCAACCATAAAGCTATACCCGCTGACGCCAAATGAGTTCTTCGGCCGCTTCAATTGCAGCAATTATTTCCGCTTCAGTCGTCGAGATTGCGACGGATGGTTGTCTATGGCTTAACCAAGATATAACACCTCCGGCAATTAGGCAAGCTACCATAAGAATAATTAAACTTACTAGAACGGACACTTCTGCTCCGAACGGCCTCAAGGTCACGATATTAGCCCGTCTGGTCCGTTAAACAGAATACTCAGTCGGGCTGTCACGGCTGGCGTCGCCGCACGCGCGTTTGCCTGTTTTTGCGTTCCGTAATATTTTCTCTGTGTGTAAGATCTTAGAATTAAATTGTATTACAATGGCGCCAAGTTATTGTGCTGTGTTTGGTTGTGCAAACAATTCGAAAACAATGCCACAATTAAGTTTTTTAGTTTGCCCAAAGATGATATGAGGTAAGTACCTACCTAATATTATCAAAATATTACTTCGTTTTCGTTGTACCTAATTAATAAAAAGGACCTGACCTAAGTATTTATCAAAAAAGATGTACGTTTGTAAGAAATGAAAATGTTTTAGAAATTCAAAATTTAATTTAATTTCCATACTAAATGTTTAGGTATTTACTTTATTTATAGGTATAATCAAATCAAATCAAATAGTTTTATTTGCAAAATATGGGTAGATACAAAATCGTTGGTCTTATAAATTATTCGAGCGCCATATCGAACCATTTCTGGTGTGCAAAATATATAATTTTAAAATTTTAAATCAGTTTCATTACAACAAAACATTTACTACAACAAACATTAAAAATAAAAATTGAATTAAATATAAATATTGAATTAAAAATAAAAATAGAATTTAAAATTGAAATGAAAATAAAAAATAAAATAAATTAAATTGAATCAACATGTCAGCCTTAAAGTAACAAAACATTATCTTGCAATATCTTTATCATTAATTAATTCGTCAATAGAGTAATATGCTTTATCAGCCAAAAAATTCTTTATAGCATTTTTAAAAATGTTCAATACTTCGACATCTTTAATATTTTTCGGTAAACTGTTGTATATAGAAATTTGCATTCCAAATACACTTTTTCTCAATAGAAAAGTCTTAATGATCTTGCCTTTAATCTCTTATTATGCCGCTTGCTATTAAGTATTTCATATTTTTCGATATTCTTTTTTACAAGTAAAGAGGCTTCTAGGATATATAGCGAAGGGAGAGTCAGTATATTTAGTTTCCTTAAGTGTGGCTTACATGTATCTGTCTGCTTCAAATTGCATATTGCTCTAATGCATTTTTTTGTGCCTTAAAGACTTTTTCCTTATCGGTAGCATTTCCCCAGAATAAGACGCCATATTTAAGAGTTAAACCCGCATATGCATGATAGGCAGTCAATAGTGCCATAATATTTGCAACTTTTCGTAACATGTATAGTGCATAGGAACATTTATTTAGTTTAGCACAAACATGGTCTATGTGTATTTTCCAATACAAACTCAGGAGTAGGTAAGTCAAAGTCAAAGTCAAAGTCAAATAAGCTTTATTCAAATAAACTTAATAATTAAGTACTTTTGAATCGTCTATATTTTCCTACCACCCGTTCCAGACTTTTTTAGCTGACAAGAAGAACGGGCGCAAGAAACTTATCAGCTGCAACAGCCACAAGTAACCATATTTACAAACTTGAATATATCGTTACCATTAATAATTACAACAGGGTGACAGGATTATTGGCAACAACATAGACTTATTACATATATTATTTCAACAAAGTACTTATAGTAGCAAGTTATGTGTTACATCATTTCCACGCATTTGGATCTTTAAGATAATCATCTACTTTATAATAACCTTTACTCATGAGCGTTTTTTTAACATGGTTTTTAAATTCATGCAAAGGAAGATCAATCACTTGTTGCGGAACTTTATTAATAAAGGCTATACCTTTCCCCATAAATGAACCTCTAGTTTTTGCAAGCCTAAATCTTGGAACGGCAAGTTTATCTTTATTTCTTGTATTAAACTGGTGAATATTTCTGTTTTTAGCAAATGAATCATAGTGTTTCCTTACATAAACTAAATTTTCATATATGTATTGGCCTGCCAAAGTTAAGATATTTATTTCTTTAAACAATTCTCTCAAGCTATCTCTTCACCGAAGATTGTATATGGCGCGAACAGCTCTTTTTTGGAGTACAAAAATATTTTCAATACTGGCAGCTGAGCCCCACAAAAGCAGTCCATAGGACATTACACTATGAAAATAACTAAAATATACTAACCTTGCCGTTTCAATATCAGTTAAAAGCCTTATTTTCTTAACAGCGAATGCCGCTGAACTAAGTCTACTTGACAAGGCTTCAATATGTGGATCCCATTGCAGTCGAGAATCTAGTGTAATGACTAGAAATTTTGTACTCTCAATAAACTCGACTTCATCGTTATTTAAATTAATATTTAATTTTGTCTGCTCAACATTAGGTAATGAAAATTTTACACATTTAGTTTTTTTGGGGTTAAGTGCTAAATTATTGCTATTAAACCAGTGTGAAACTTTAGAGAGGGCACTATTTACTTCGTCCGAACAGTTATTACCTCTGTTTACTTTGAAAACTGAAGAAGTATCATCCGCAAATGGTACTGTCTCACATAAATTATTCGCGTAATTGGGAAGGTCATTTATATAAATTAGAAACAGCAATGGACCCAATATTGATCCCTGCGGCACACCCATATTGGTGGGGGCTCCAGTAGATTCAGTTCTATTAATCACTACTTTCTGAGTTCTATTGTACAAATATGATTTCATATGGCTAACTGATTTATCAGAGACACCATAATGTCCTAGCTTCTTTAATAGTGTTTGGTGATCATCGCAATCGAATGCTTTAGAAAGGTCACAGAAAATGCCAATTACATCTTGCTTTTCTTCCCAAGCGTCAAGAATATGTTTGAGAAGTGCAATTCCAGCATCAGTAGTATTTTTACCCTTGGAAAATCCAAACTGATTTTTATGAAGAATGTTATTGGATGTGAAATAATCGAATAATTGGGAATATATATTTTTTTCAAATATTTTGCTAAGTGCTGGTAGTATAGATATTGGCCTAAAGTTAGCTGGGTCACTTTTATCCCCAGATTTAAAAACAGGAATCAATTTACTATTTTTCATTAGATCAGGAAAAACCCCTTCATCAATACATTTGTTAAAAATAAAAGCCAAGTAAGGGGCTAGTATATCAATTATTGATTTAATAATGCTTGTTGATATGCCCCAAAGATCTTCTGTTTTTTTGACATTAATTGTTTTAAAAGCTTTAATAATAACTTTACTATTTAAACTTCTTGACAAATTCAATTCAATGAAGTATCCTTACTTCATTGAATTTGTCAAGAAGTATTCACAAACATTCAGAGAAGTTTGTATTTTAGCAAAGTCGAAGTACTTTTCAAATAAAATTAAATCAGCTGATAATAAAATTAAGGCTACTTGGAACATTATTAACAAAGAAACGGGCAAATCAAAATCCAATATAAATTCCTTCTGTTTAAAAATTGGTAATCAAACTATTGAATCTGACGATAAGGTCGCTAAAAAGGTAAGGTAGTAAGGTAGTCGCTAAGGTCGTGAAAAGTACTTCGACTTTGCTAGAATACAAACTTCTCTGAATGTTTGTGAATACTTCTTGACAAATTCAATGAAGTAAGGATACTTCATTGAATTGAATTTGTCAAGAAGTATTCACAAACATTCAGAGAAGTTTGTATTCTAGCAAAGTCGAAGTACTTTTCAAATAAAATTAAATCAGCTGATATTATAATTAAGGCTACTTGGAACATTATTAACAAAGAAACGGGCAAATCAAAATCCAATATAAATTCCTTCACAGGAAGTAGCTTTCTTTGCATAAAGTTTGTGTAATTTCTTACCCAGAAAAAGTGATTATTTCATTTTTGTATCTAGTAACTAGAATAAAATAATGATTTTAAACTAAAGAAAAACTCATATTTTAGCGATATGATCTTTAAACGTAAGCAACATTTAACAGTAAGCAACCCTGGCAAACACGCTTGGACGATAGCGGGGCGTAGCGACGTGAAACGGGAAGTAGTTAATAAATGGTGGCATTTGGGACTCGCACAAAGAAGAGTCCGTTCTAGTAGTATTGTTTATTCTTATGAAGCTACACCTGAAGTGGATCTTCCAGTTGAAGGATTGCCGAGTGGTCTGCATCACTGTATCATTCTAAAAACCATTGCTGCCTTTTTCTCGGTGATATCTAATCGAAACATTGACAGTACCTATGAGATATCTGAAAACTCTTTTCACCTTCAACCAATCTGTTTTGCTTGGATTACTGAGTTTCCGGGATAACACACCTACTGCGAAGGCAATGTCTGGACGAGTGCCTGTCATCAGGTACATCAAGGCGCCAACTACCTCTCTATAAGAGAAGGTATCAGTATCAGCTTTTCCTGATTCTGAGCTCTCTTCTTCACTTGTCCATAGGTGTCGAGACTTGATTACAATTAGCCTTGTTAAACCTTTCTAAAATCTTGTTAATGTAAGCTTAGCCTTCTGGTTTATCACAAATGAATCTTTAGTCTTCAATATCATCAGTGACTTCTTATTGTTGGACTCTATCGTAATCTCCATTCTCATTCTCATCTCCCTCTAGATTACGACTTGAGGATTTAGCAGGCTCATTTAAGGTTTGTTCTGGTATTTTATCCATGACTCCCTCTATTTCTATGGGTTTCCGCTCTGCTTTCCATAAAAAAACTTTAAATTCTACGTCACTTGTAAAGGAAACATCTCTGGATCGCATGGTTTTTGTACCATCCCAGATATGATAACCATCATCGTTTTCATATCCAATATGTTCCTTTAATTGCCATTTTATGTAGCTTCTGATCTTTTTGTTTTGGTATGTGCGCATAACACACGCTGCCAATTATTCTTAAGTAGCTATTCTTTGGCTTTTTGGCATGTTATAGCTCAAATGGTGATTTGCCATCTTCTTTAGTCGGTTATGTTCTATTCAGAACATATGCAGCAGTGTTAATAAGTTCTGCCCATAAGAATTGCAGTAGCCCTTCTCTTGCATGCAGCATTGATCTTGCAGCTTCAACAGGTATTTTTTTTTCCCGCTCACTACACCCATTTTGTTCTGGCGTGTATGGCATTGTGAGTCTTTGCTGTATGCCACGGCTGTTTAGTACTTTTCTGACTGTTTCATTGTCGAATTCTCCTCCATTATCGCTTAGCAATGTTTTCACAACATGCCCGATGGTATTGAATTCATTGAGTACTTGAACCAATTTGCCTTTAACTTCAGACTTGTGTCTTAAGAAGTAAACATGGCAATAGCTGGAATAGTCGTCCTTGAAAACAAGGAAGTATCTGAATTTTGATCCACTTGGAGGAAAGGGTCCACAGATATCGATGTGTAAGCAGTTCACCAAGTTTAGTTTCACTTGGCCTAGTCCCAAACTTGAGTCTATGTGCTTTTCCGAATATGCATGCCTCGCATTTCATCTCATCGGCTGAAAAATCAACTTTAAATTCTCTTTTGCCTAGAGCTCGAATATGTCTCTCGAGCGAATCTTTCATGGTACACCTGCAGCATATTTATGCCCGTAATGGCATTTACTTCTACTAAACTTGACTGCTTTGCAGGGATGATGGTTCTTTATTGTAGTTTATATAGTCCTCCTTTCCTCTTGGATTTCTTCACCCTACAATTTTTGTTTCTCCATCAATGTCAAGTTTACATTTTGTGACAGTCGACGTGAATAAACTATTCTGTACAAAGTCTTGTGCTGCTAAAGTTGAGAATAAATTTTTCGTCAAAGACGGTACAAGCCAGACATCTTTCAGTTCTATGGTTTCCTTCTTGTTACCCACTGTTGATTCCACTATAACACGTTCTTTCCCAACTTCTGGTATGATTGTTTCATCTGCCGTCTTAACAGATTGGTTATTGGAATCAAATGGTTCGAATTCGCGAAACATCTTTTCTAACTGAGATATGCGTTTTTGCTCCATCATCTATAAACCAATTCTCTCTGTCTTGAATTGTAGTCTGAGCACATGCATTTACCACCATTAATGTCATACTTTGCACTTGTGTCGAATGCGAGCCTGATGCTGACGAGCTTGAAGTTGGTTTAGGTGACCTCATCCCTAATCCACATTTTGCACTTGCGAACTCTTTGTCCTTTTTAAAACAATAGTTGCAAATCAGCTGCTCGTCTTTTTTCTGTTTTATCGGTCTCTCATTACGTGTAGTCATTAGTGTGACTTGTTGTCGAAAGTTTTCTTGAAAGTTCAAATCCTTTTCATATTTGCATAGGTGACTGTCAATTGTTCTCTCAGATTGCGTCAACATGAGCCAGATTGACTTGAAGTTGAAAAATCTGTCATCAAGAGTATCTAACACCTTGCAAATCAAAAACGATTGAGGGAGCTTGGCAGTAGTCTATTTTTGAAACCTCTACAGTTAGATCGTTCCATAAATTCTTAAGTTTCGACATATGAGTTTGAATGTCATCCTCTTTATTATATCGTGACCCAAAAAATTCTAGTCACACATCAAAGGCTCTGTCCTTTGTTTGCCCATCAAACTGTCTATGTAGTTCTAGCCACACCTTGCGTGCAGTCTCAAACTTCATTACTTTCTTTAGTGTTTCTTCTGTCATATTGTAGTCAGTATCAACAGTCTGTTTTCTTATACCTCGCTAGAGCTTGATTAAAAGTTGCGACAACTGCGTCACCTCCCCTTGCAAGGAAACTGGCTTACTAAGTCTACTATCAATAACTTCCATCGTGTCTGCTGTTCCTCGCAGGGCAATCGATATTTTATATTTCCATGTCGACCAATTTAATTTTCGTTAAAGGAAACCAATAGTTTCGTGCAAAAAATACAAGAGTCAATGGAGGGTAGTCTATTTCACTAGAATTTATCACAAATATTGTTCCAAAACACTAAAATATAACACTGAAGTTCACACTACTAAAGTCTTTGCACAATAGAACCGAAAACAGTCACTTTTTTCACTTTATATGACAGTTCACTAATGTCTCGTTTAGCGTCTCCGCTGACGGGCGATTAATCGCTGAGCGATTTTTTGTCACTGGGAATAGAACATATGGAGTTCTATACGTAAACGCCCACGAGCTACTTTTGGTAGCTGCGATAAACGCGGCGTTAATCGCGGCGCTTTTTTGTCGCTGGCTAAGTAAAACTTTTGTCGTGTCATTTCGCGGGCGATTATCGCCGCGATTAACGCCGCGATTATCGCAGCTACAAAAAGTCGCCCGTGAGCGGTTACGCTTATATTTACTTCTTTTTCACAGAGCTCAAACTTTTTAATTGCCAAAAAGGTTTTATGCTAAACTATAAACTCAACATATTCTACTACAGCAAAATAGGATTTAAGGATAAAAAAACGGTATTCTTTCGTTTATCATTATAATTATTTGTAATAATTTCATTTGCCAAAATGATTCTCGGTCGTAATATTCATTTTTAATAATGTCTTTTACACTAACAACGTATGACAAAACAATCCATTAGCAATAATTTTCGTTTGCCATAAAATAAGGTTCCATAATAAAGTGTCATAATGATTAGTTCCTATAAATATTATGTGACATAATCAATAATTGACTTAATATACATAACTTATAACATATCTCTTCACCTAAACGTACATAGGGGTTATGAATGAAAACTTTTAATCCAACCACCACTGGTAGGTTAGGTTAGGTTAGTGTTATGACCACTCGCAGCGGAACTCCATAATGCTTGCATGCATGTTGCATGCTGAATGCCTGCTTGCATGTAGAATGCTTGCCGGGGGGTGCAGGGGGGCTGGCCCGGCCCCCCGCTATAAAGAAAAACGTTTAATGCACCTACTAGTAGGTTAGGTTAGGTTAGTGTTTTGACCACTTGCAGCTAATCCCTAATGCTTGCATGCATGTTGCATGCTGCATGCCCGAGTGCTTGCTGCATGCCTGCTGCATGCCTGCTTGCATGCTGCATGCAATTGCAATTGCATGCTTACTAATTATATTTAAAACTTAAATTTATATTAAAAAAAACCTGAATCGTATAATTAAAAGCTAATTATGATTTTATAAATAAAATAAAAACAATTTAATTTAAGTTCCACAATACTGTCATTTTAAAATGAGTTTCAATGCCGACGCTCTCAAAAATTTTCCATTATTGTAATAAATAAATTATCTTGATTAGTCAAAATCTTATTAATTCTTTAATAAATATGAATAATGATTGCTTCTTTCATTACTTCTTTGCTAAAATAATAGAAACTAATGTTTATTTTGCCAAATATTGTAATAAGTAAGTATTATGGAAAATAATTGTTATGGATAATAACAATATTTTAAATGAAGAGTATGGCAATTATGTAATAAGAATAATATGTCATTTGATTGCTTATGACCAGAGACCGGACTTGCGGTGGCACGAATAAAATGACGTTTAATAGTGCGTGGACAACTTAATTATCTATTTGTGTATCGATAAAAAAATTAATTACTTAAGTAACGTGAAAAACGAGTAAAAATCGAAATGAGATTTTTTCTGCAATGCATTACGAACTGAATTAGTAAAAATCCCTTTGTGTTTAAATAATGTTGATTTAAAAAAATCCAATAAAAACTTAAATTTCCAATAACTAATAAAATTTGTTACAACGTAGATTAATTTTTTTTTAATTAAATAATCCTTTTATACAACAAATTATGTCCTTTTATTTAAATGACACATTGTAACAGTGGAAACTTTGCTGATATATGTGTTAAAATTTAAGTATAGTTAACATAAGTCTTATAAAACATTGTATGTTTCCCTAATGATAATAAACAAATAAACACGATTTATTTAAATTTTCCTTGTAAATATTTAGTACTTAATAAAGTACAAAAATATTTCTTAGAGATTTCTATCAAAAGTTTTGAGACTTGTAGGACTCACTCACAGGTATAAAAAATCAGTATGCATCGTAATCTAACTTTATATGGTTCCATACGCGTCCTGGCTTTTTTTCATTTCCACAACGCGATGTGGTCGTTTGGTGAGTTGACCACGACGCGAATTTCGCTTTGTGGTATTTCTATGATTACCACAATGCGTCTTGGGCGTTTTTTAAGACCCATGACACGAATTTCGCGTTGTGATTGTGACATTTTGGCAGTGACCAGAACGCGTTGTGAGCATTTTTTTAACATACAAAATGTAACTAATGTATTACTAATTACGATCTTAATTAATTATATACAGTAAAAATATATCAAACTTTCAAACAAAAAAGAATTATTCGAAGCGGTCCAGCCCTCTTCGAGTAATCGAGTAACATACATAAAAAAAGATTTCGATGAACTGAGAACCTCTGCCTTTTTTGAAGTCAGTTAAAAAGTTAAACGTCTTAACCACGATATCAAATATAAGGTAGAACCAAATGAAATGATACAGAAACAGGTGATAGCTTTGCTTAAACTGTACAACTTTCTCAAAGAAATATTATGTCGAAAAAACGAATATTTTTTCGCCTTTCTATAGTAAGTCGGTCAGATGACCAATACATTTTGTATAGGAGTATGTCAAAGTCAAAGTCTAAAATAGTTTTATTCAAATAAACTTAATTATTTAGTAGTTTTTATTCGTCCATATTTTCCTACCACCCGTTCAAGAAAAAATATTTCGTTTTTCGACCTAAGTATGTTCCTAGAAGAAAGTTTTTCAGTTTGAGCAGCACTACTTATTACCTATTTGATTGAATCAGGCGTCACTTGGCGGAAGTCCCAAACCATTTTGAAAAAAGAAATATATGTAGTTTACTTCCGCAAACAATATATGCACGATGCACCGCCCGCCCGCCCACAAAAATATGCACATGCACACCACAAAATATCAGTGCACAAACCTGCATTTAGCAAGACAGCAACACACCTTGCACCTTCACCAATTAGGCTACTCTACACGTGTTTCGCCCCAACCCGGAGCATCCTCAGGAGTTAGATCGTGCGTAAACCAACACCGAATGAGCTGCTAACGCCTCCGACACCGTATTGTTGTCCCTTCCTCCCTACTCCGCACCGAGTGACTGACAACGTTTGAAGAATGTTGCCAGTTTAAAATTAAAAGAAAAAAGAAAGAAAAAATGTTTTTTTAATTTCAATTGTGTACGAATAAATTGATATACATTTAATAATGTGTTTTATTAATAAGATACTTATTTTTAAGAATTATTATTATTTGAGAAAATACGCAGCAATGGCGAGAAGAGACGTCAAGTTGATTGTTAAGTATGGCTCCATCAACATTGTGTTTGATAACTTCTAGGTTTTCCAACACGCTCAGTCGTCCTCCGTTATCACCATCAAAGGTGAAAACGGAGAACCCATGGCTAGCCCCTCCCTTTGTTCGTAAAACCCACCATTAAACTTAAAATAATTTTGTTGCATGCAAATATGTGTTAAGTTAATTATTTCATCTGCCTCCCCTGGATGAAGACCGCGGCGCGGCGTTCTACAATATTTGATATATATTTATATAGTTATAGTATATAGTATGAGTATATAGTTATAGTATATAGTATAGTTGATAGTATATAGTATATAGTTCCTTATCAAGAAAGTTTAGATATACTATCAAATATTTTAGAACGCCGCGGTCTTCATCCAGGGGAGGCAGATGAAATAATTAACTTAACACATATTTGCATGCAACAAAATTATTTTAAGTTTAATGGTGGGTTTTACGAACAAAGGGAAGGGCTAGCCATGGGTTCTCCGTTATCACCTTTGATGGCGGAGATCTTCATGGATCATTTTGAGAATAGGTTCATAGTGGGCAAAAATAACATTCTTTATTATTATCGTTATGTTGATGATATTATCATATGCTGGACAGGTACTAGACAAGAGTTAGAATCATTTTTTCAATATTTAAATAGTTTACACCCAAAAATCAAATTTAAATTAGAAATTGAGGTTAATAATTCGTTAAATTTCTTGGATTTAACTATCTCACGGGAGCATTGTCGCCAAAACTTTAAAATATATAGAAAACCCACACATACTGATGTTGTTATCCCCGCAACTTCTTGTCATCTTTGGCAACATAAATTAGCTGATTTTCACTCATATATTAATCGTTTAATGACGGTACCGTTATCAGGGCAAGCCTATAGTAGAGAGTTAAATACAATTTATAATATTGCCGTTGCAAATGGTTATGATCGGCGGATGATAGATAACATCGTTAGGAATAAAATTAACAAACAGGTGACTGGGCTTTTATATGCGGTGCGACGTGAACGCGTTATTCACAATTATCAGTCAAGTATGGCTTACGTAGGTAAAATATCAGATAAAATATCAAAACTCTTAAAAAATAACGACGTTCACGTGGCTTTTCGTACTACTAATACCGTCCGGCGTGCCATTTGCAATGGCAAGGAAAAAACGGAGGTTGGCAGGAAGTCGGGGATATATAAGTTAACATGTAACCAATGTAATTCAGTATACGTTGGTCAAACTGGCCGTAGTTTTAATATACGTTATAAAGAACCATCCGGAGCGATCTCATTTCGCGGAACATTTATTAAATACCGGACATCAACTATCTGATGGTCATTCCTATGAGGTTTTAGATACTTGTAGTAAATGTCTACAATTGCGCGTGTTGGAAAACCTAGAAATTATCAAACACAATGTTGATGGAGCCATACTTAACAATCAACTTGACGTCTCTTCCTCGCCATTGCTGCGTATTTTCTCAAATAATAATAATTCTTAAAAATAAGTATCTTATTAATAAAACACATGATTTAATGTATATCAATTTATTTGTACACAATTGAAATTAAAAAACATTTTTTCTTTCTTTTTTTCTTTTTATTTTAAACTGGCAACATTCTTCAAACGTTGTCAGTCACTCGGTGCGGAGTGGAGAGGAAGGGACAACAAATACGGTGTCGGAGGCGTTAGCAGCTCATTCGGTGTTGGTTTACGCACGATCTAACTCCTGAGGATGCTCCGGGTTGGGGCGAAACACGTGTAGAGTAGCCTAATTGGTGAAGGTGCAAGGTGTGTTTCTGTCTTGCTAAATGCAGGTTTGTGCACTGATATTTTGTGGTGTGCATGTGCATATTTTTGCGGGCGGGCGGGCGGTGCATCTTGCATATATTGTTTGCGGAAGTAAGCTACATATATTTCTTTTTTTCAAAATACTTATTACCTGTTTAAGCTAACAACTTGACATGAACACCACAATAGAAACATTTTTTTATCCAGAACAGGATAGTGCTTGTCCTTCACCGCAAAGGCCGAAAGTGTAAGCGCACTATACCCGGAATCCTCACCACTGAGGAACTGGCTATCTTACCTTGAACTGCCGGAACACAACCATTTTTAATTTGTTGATATGGCGTCAGACTTATGTAAGATGGTGGTAGCCAGGTGAACTCGAAATAAGCCCTACCACAAACCAAACCGAGCATAAATGTAACCCTCTACTGGGAATCGAACCCGGGATTCCTGCGTCTTACACGAGTGGGCGAACCACTAAACCGCAGAGGTGGTTAAATTTTTTAACCGCCATAAAAAAGAAATTAATTTAATATGTCTCTTTATGTCTGAAACATACCAGTATTTTAGATATTTTTTTTTATTTTTCAGATAAATGACAAAATCAATAAACTATCGTCGTATTTCATTATATTTATGAGTATGGCTATGATGATTGGCATGACCTTATACTGTCTTGCTCCAATGTACAACAATTATCAACATGGAATCACTTCAAGAAATCTAAATGTACCAGACAATGACACCGTTCAATTCGCCATTACTTATCTATTCCCATTTTTTAACCCCTTTAACCATTACAATCTAGTAACATATTACAATTTCTGGTTAGGTTATGTCTGCACAGTGGGAATATGTGTGAATAACATGCTGTTATCTTTAATGGTGTTTCAAATAATAGGTCACATAAAAACGCTAAAGCACAATCTACACCAATTAAAAAAACCCAAAACTCAGATGGCAGAGATATGGTGCCCCAAAAACCAAACGGTTTTAAACGTGTACGTTGAAAAGTTTGATCCTCAAGAGAATGAGCAGATTCATTTAAAGATTGTGCAGTGTGTTGAACATCATAAATTAATTGTCAGGTAAGTGCTATTAAAAGTCTGGCTTCAAAAAATCTAATATCTTGTGAGATAAGGTAATAAAATAATAGTTTATAGACCTTTACTGTAAAACGATTATTTGGAAATCCTACAGATCTTGTACCGTGAAAAAGCCGCAATAGTTAGCTTCCCTTAACTTAAGGGAAGCATCAAAATGGCCGCTGCCATGTTCAGAATATGGCGTATACAACAGAAAGTATGTAGTATGTACCCAGCAAACATTTTAAGTATTTTTGTCCAAGACTAAAGAATATATTACCAATTCACGTAAAAATAACGTCCCGCGCACCATTTTTTTTTCACTTCAAACACACTTTAACTGCTACGTCGAAATATATAGCAATTAAAACGTTATTTTTACTTAATCTGGTAGAGGACTTTTAAGTTGAAATTTAGTCGAAATAAGTGGTACAATTGACGGTTGAAACCTTGACCAATAAGTCATGAATACTTGTACGTGCTTGCTTGGTATTTACTACGTAATTATTTCTTTTTCAGCTACCATTAGGTCATCGATTTTAAGTCGAATTTGATACTAATTTTGAAGTAAATTTTACCAATAGTAAATACCAAAATGCGACAATGGAGTTGAAAATACTTGTAAAGTATTTGCAATACCGTTAGGTTATATCGTGATAACTTATAAGTCAAACTTACTTAGTAATTTAACTAATAAGTAACCTGATACCTTTAGTCGCAGATAGTATGTCAAATTAACGTAAAATAACTACTAGATACCTATAGGTCGATATATAGGTTAAAAGAACATTTTAGTCGAACCGCCATTTTATTTTAATAATCCGAAGAAATGATATATTTCAAATCGAAGATTTTTTGTTGTTATTTCTCTGATAATATCGTTAAATGGCACCTCTACTGTCTAAAATTCAGATAGCTAGTTGGGTTTATGTATCTAAATACTGCAAAGGCAAGATGATGACAACTATTGATAAAATAAAATAAAAAATCTTGACTTGAAAAAATTGAATTTTTTAATATATTTGAAGCCCATCAGCAGATTTCAACGTTAAATCAACATAATGCACGAAAAAATTTTCATCGCAGAAGATTTCGTCATAATATCGCGTTGTTATGAGCGCTAAAACTTGGAAACTTGTAAAGCCGCCATTATTATTCTATCGATACAGAGTTAGCTTTTTAGTTAGACATTTTGTTTTAGAGTAAAAATACAATATTATTGTCTCTTTTACTCTTCATCGCAAACGATATAAACATCACCTAAATATGTAATTAAATTGTAAAAAACACGTGCGATCTACGTTTAAAAGAGGTAAATAATTACCAAATTAGTAATTTCAACTACAAGGCACGTCGTGGTGACGTCGAGTTTACGTGGAAAATATGACCTATCTGTTGACCTGCTGGTTGCAATCACTAAAATTACGTGGAATAAACGTCACTGGCACGTGTTTTTTTTCCCCACTTAGGGTGATTTCACGTCGACTCTACGTCGATTCTAGGTATCTTATTTTGGTCACCTTAAAAATTGCAACCTAAAATTAGTATTTTTTTTGTAATTTTGACCTAAAATATTTGCTGGGTAAGCTTGTGCGGGGTGTCATTAAAAGTAAAATTAAATGCGCTGCAATATTGTTTCTACATTTGACCTTGTAAATATCAAGGTTTGCGAAAAAGTTTAGGTTTTATTAAAATTTTCCCAAAAAAACAGTTAAGTTTTTTACTTTTAATCACCGTAAATACTAAACTAATGTTTTTATTTGAAAACAAAAAATATGTTAACAAAGCCCATTTAATGCAAATTCAGAAAAATATAACTTTTAAATACATTGCTTAACATTAAATAGCGAAAAAAAATTTGGAACGTTGCGCGCCGCAATTTTCTTCTATAGGTGGAGTAAAAAAAACTTTTTTTTGGGAATATCACTACGGCTGCGGTGAAAGCTAATAAAAAGCCAATTTCAAATATATAATTATATATATTATGATGCTTTTATGTCATTGTTTTGACAGAAACCTAAAAAAACTATAGCTTAACTCGAAAAACTCAGCATTTTTTTCAGTTTCTTAAAAAAATCTACCTTAACCCTTAATTGGGCGCGCCTACAAAGTTGCATAAGCGGTCGCGTGGGGTGTGTAGCACCCCAGAATTAGGAAATAAAATAAAATACGAAATACATGCAAAATCAGACTTTTATTAATTAGAACATTTGAACTTACATATTAATCAACTTTTAAACATTTTTAATATAATTAACTTATTTTTTTAATATGAAAAATATTTTTTACAAATCCTAGTTTTAATCGTTGCAATTTTTACAGACTACAATCATATGGTCATTGCACACATGTTTATGGCATTTAAAACATTCAGTCTTTGTTTTCCTGTCCTTACTTCTTGGACATACATGGCACCTTTTGTATGATTGCGATCGGCCTGCTTCAGAAATAGATTCTTGGTCCGGAATTTCATGCTGTCTTTTTAGTCGTTTTTGCAGCGGTCGTGGTAGTGTGGGTATGCTGGCTCTTGATATTTGGTGAGGTTTGACTAAATCAACAGCCAGTAACTTTAAAAATAGTCTTCGGGATATATTGGGGTCAATTTTAGATTTGTATATTACATAGGAATTGATGCCTGTGATATTGAAAATATGAAAAAATATCACCATCGGCCATCTTTTGGTAGGTCTTCCTACATTATAAGTGGCGCATTTTACTGGTAATCTAAAACAAAAATATCACAACATAACCTCAAAAATTTCAAAGTATTATAATTGAACACTGTTAAAATTTATCACTTGCAAAATACAATGTTTTAAAACAGAAATAATAAAATTAACAATTGTCCACTTACTCGGAATTTAGACCACACAAACAGTCACCTGGGGTGTCGTGCACCCCAAACACGCTCTCCGAGCCCAACCGTCCACAACCGAGCGCCGCTCGCAACTGAATCGTGTACGTTTTACGTGTTTACGAAGCTACCTGGAAGAACAGCGCGCTAAATTCAAATTTTAAAAAGTTGTGAGCCTGGAAACCCGCTCTGGGGTGTATGACACCCCACGCGACCAATTAAGGGTTAAGGAAGTGTTTTTCAGGTTACTTGGTTATATACTTTTATAAAGCTTACTAAACTACAGTTTAAGCTTAATCTGAGTAGTCTAAAACCATTGTTTGCGAAAAAACAGGTAGTCAAAGATAAGAATATCTTTCAAAAGTAAAAAAAAAACATCTTTGACTAGCTGAGTCTCCGCAACCAAATTGTAGCAAATGTAGTTAGCTTTACAAAAGTTTATTACAATAAAACCTGAAAAACGATTCCTTAGGGTAGTTTTTTGGAAGAAATTGAAAAAAAATGCAAAGTTTTTCGAGCAGCACAGGATTTCAGTGACTCTCAAGAGACCTAACAACATATTTAAAAATCGTAGTTACATGCCCGTTTGCGGTTTTTGTCTGTTTTGTGTAGATATTGACTAGATTTTTTATTTTTCTAATAATTTATTAATAATTTTTCATACTTCTGAGTTATGGCTTTGGAAGTTTCTATCACACATAAAAGTATCTTTAAAATATTACATCTTTAACATAAAAGTATCTTTATCCTTTACATGTTTATACAAGGATTATTTACATATTTGATAGAGAAATAGAACATTCTAGTATCGTCGGGATATAATGGAAAAGATGAAAAAGGACAGGAAATAGTTACAAAAGACAAACGAAAATAATAACGAAATGACTATCGAAATTCGAGTTACTAGAAGGTTCTCATGGGTATTTAAGCAGCGGCGAAACGCACAATCGATGTAGTAGTTAAAAAGTAGTAGTCAGAATCAGAACAGAAGAGGAGTCAGAAGAAGAGGAAGATGAAGAAAAGTTTGGAGGTAAGGTCTAGCAGTGGTTGGTGCTAGCACGGAGGAGTGTAGAAGTGGATGACGTCGGTTTAAGCGCCAAGAGGCTACGTCGCTCGGACGTGACGTTACTTGGAAAGGCGGACCGCGACATTGAAGGTCAAGAAGTGGGAATGTCATCGTGTAACAGCGCTGGGTGACTACGTCGTTCGCAAGAAGACTACACCACACAGAAGATCGGACCACGACATTCAGAGTATGTGGATGTGTTTTTGGTAATAAAGCGTCGTCTCTGCAACCACAGTGTCTTCCTTCCAATCCCGTACCCCGCGTCCGTAACAATATTATTACATTAAAAAAAAACAAGTATTTGAAATAAAGCATATAAAAATTATTCATTTAGATAATATTAATAAAATAAATTCATGCAAACTCGATATTGAAAATTATATAAGGTGTCAAATCGATTATATTAAATTATTTTAGGTATAGATTAATAGTGTTTTGATTATAATCAAAACATCATTACATATATGTAATGTGGACCCCTTACGGGTAAAAGCCTCCTCCAAAGTCCATTCGAGAAGTCTTGACGTCCATCTGTCATCAGTGTATCTAGATACATGTTGCTAGCAACATGCCCCGCCCATCTCCATTTCAGACCTTTAGCGAATAATAGAGCATCCGTCACATTAGTTCTTTTTCTTATGTCAGAGTGTCTTTTCTTGTCTTTACGTTTAATATTTAAGCGGCTCCTCTCCATCGCTCTTTGTGTTGTTTGAATCTTACTGCAAGTTGTGTTGTTAAAGTTCCAAGTTTGGCACCCGTAAGTTAAACTAGGTAGAATAACTGAATCCATCGCTACCTTTTTCAGTGTTACGGGGAGTTTGGATTTGAATATCTCTTTGTGGGCCCAATATTTTTTTCAAAAGATCGCTGCTCTTCTATGTACTTCCTCTATATTTCTTTCTTTTCTGAACGACAGTTGTTTCCCAAGATAGACATATTTTTGTACGTACTCTAGTGGCTGTTCATTGATTAGTATATTGATTTTCTCGTGGTTAGTCATTACTTTTGTTTTTTCCAGATTAATTTCCAGACCAACTCTACTACTCGCCAGTTGTAGATCTGTTATCATTGTATTTAGTTCAGAGTGGTCTTCGAAAAATACAATGATATCATCAGCGAATCTTAGATGGCTAAGATTTTTTCCATTGATATTTATTCCTTTTTGTGTCCAAGGCAGGTCTTTCATGATGTTTTGAAGTACAGCAATGAATAGTTTCGGTGAAATAGGATCGCCTTGTCGTACACCTCTTCTGATTTTTATTTCTTCGCCCTTTCTATCTAATTTTATCCTGCTTGTACTGTTGTGATATACATTTTTTATTATATTTATAAATTTTTCGTTAATTCCCTGACTCCGTAGAGCTTCCTAGATACTTTTATGTGAAATAGAGTCGCAAGCTTTTTTGTAGTCTATTAAAGCATCATTGGTCTTCTGAATTCTAAGTATTTTTTGTCTATGATCTGCTCTACTACTTGTATATGGTCAGTAGTACTATAGCTCTTTCTGAACCCTGCTTGCTCGATGGGCTGGCACTGGCACATGTCTATATTTTCAGATATTCTGTCAAGTATACATGAGGTAAAAAGTTTATAGAGACAGGGTAAGAGACTAATTGGACGATAGTTACCAAATTCTTCTGGATCATCTTTTTTGTATAGTAGAGTTATCTGTGAGTCAGTCCATTGTTCTGGTACCAATTTTTTATCCAAAATTTTGTTGAATAGGACGGTGAGCGGCGTCAAAAGTAGAGTTTTTGCGTATTTGATGCATTCGTTGGTGATACCGTCTTGTCCAGGGCTCTTTTCTGTTTTTAGCTTTATTATATGTTTTAGAACCTCAGGTTCTCTGAACTTTTCTATTGTATCTGTATTTTGTTGTTGACTATATGATTCCGTTTTAGATGGCATAGATGGTATCTTGTCGTACAAATCTTTATAGAAATTAGTGGCTATGTTTATAACATCGGACCTTGAACTAATTTTGTTTGACCTAGGAGTGAGGGAATCCAATTTCTTGTTTTGTTCAGTTCTTTAAACGCTTTCTTGGTAGATCTAGAGGTTTCTATGTGGTTTTTTAAGGTATTATATCTGTGGTTTGCGTAGCATTTCTTTATTTCCTTATTAGTTTGCTTGTAGAGACGTTTCAGTTCTTCTTTATAATTTTCAATTAGTTTGTTTTTGTTTTGTAAACAGTTTCTTTCTTTCATTAGTTCTATCGCTTTATTTGATAATATTTTTCGTTTTGTTGTGTTTGTTATGTTAAGGCTTTCTTTTATAGAGTTTTCTATAAGCAGGCAGTATTAATTGGCATTATATTTTTCATAGACGTTTAATAGTTTCGGTATTCGTTCAACTAAGTTTTTATACTAATTTTCTTGTTCTTTTAGAGTTTTTAGAGAGGTTGAAGAGCTATTATAATATTTTCTGCTCATTTTTTGCTTTCTGCATTTGTAGAGTCATTTTCAGAAGTCTGTGATCTGTACTCTTAGCACGAACAGCTATCGAGAAAAATAACGCGCGTAAAATTACTCGAATCTCAAAATTTTGTATGGAAATAAGTACAGCGCCACTACGTCCGTAAACGGAACTAAAATTTCGAAGCACGAAACATTTTGACATAAGCTATCGAGCAGCCTTCGAATCGAATTCGAATAGTAAAGTTACATCTTGTATGAAAATCGGTAGCACGAACCCACTTTTGACATACGGTATCGAGACACTCGCAAGCTGGCTATCGACAACTTACTCACTGACATTTTTTCAGTGAGTCATTTCGAGCGACTTTGTATTATTTATTATTAAAATTTAAAAGCATATATGTAGTAACAAATATTAGTTTTGAAAACTATGACATGTCCGCTGAATTATCCACAGGCAATATTACTTAAATTGTTCTCATTATACAAAGAAATTTGTAAAATAAAAATCTCGTAATTGTATGCTATCCAAGGTATCCCCCATATCCACCATACCTATATTTTAGCAATATTTTAGAACTTACCTACAAAACTCAAATAAAACCAGAGGATACGGTGTTATACGTTTTATATTTGTTTTCAGCAACAACATCATACAGTTTCCACACAGTTAATTATGTTTCATTTAGGTATTAAAAAAATAAGACCTTAAAACTATGACGAAAACACTAAATAAAACAATGCAAACATAATAAAGTCTTTAGTTTGTCGAATCTTCAAGCACTAATTCCGATGAAATTCACATATTTTCATAGCACGTTCAAATGTTTTATTGTTTGTGCAAACAATTTTTTTATTCATTGACAATAATCCATTGTTATTCTTCAAGTTCATGAAAAATCTTCAATTAAGTAGAACAATTTGATGAAAATAAGACACATTGTAGTTTACTCCTACCTAGGTCATAATATTATTTCCTCGCGATTGTATTATTTGTTAGCCGACACAGATAAATCAATTTAGATAAAAACAAAATAAAGAAATGGCTTTACGGTTTTCTATTTTAGGTTATATTTTTCATTAAATCACAGGATGAGAAAGAAAGAGAGAAAGAAAGAGAGAAAGAAAGAGAGAAAGAATAGACACACTTTTCTTTTTCAAACCAATCACGGGCAAGGTGCAATGACCGTTCAAAACCATGGGCAAAATCATGCACAAATTGAAAATTATAATGATAATTTGCAAATTAATTAAAGTTATTAAATGAAATAAATATTGCAAACAAATTTATTATTATTAATAAGAATAATAAATGTAAAATTATGATGATAAACAACTTGATTAAATTTTAATTTACATATTTATGATTTACATAGATATGTAACATGGTTTTTGAACGCACTTTGCTTCAATATTGGATTGTGTCACGTTAGCTTTATTTATCGCTACTATCGAGTTGACGTTAGCCAGCTCTGTAAACTTCATGCTGCCGATTTTGCTAGCTTTCGTATCGAGTACGTTATCGAGTAGTATTTATTTACGCGCGTAAGATTTCTCGATAGCTGTTCGTGCTAAGGGTACTGAACAAAAAGTGAATGAAGGCAGTACTTTGAAGTTTGAAACCAGCTGTGGAGTTGACGATAATATTTAGTCAATAACTGCTTTTGTCTTTTTATCTGGCGAGATCCAAGTCTATCGATTTTTTTGTTTCGCTTTGAACATGGTATTCAAAATTTTTAGATTATGTTCGTGAGCGTACTGAATTCGTTTTTCTCCTCTTTCATTTCTGTTTCCATAACCAAATTTTCCTGCAACTTTGTTTTCGTATGGCTTAGGTAATTCGAGCGTTGAAGTCACCCACTGAGATCACATTTTTTGTTGATATAGATTGGTGTGCTTTCTCAAGGTCTTCGTAGAAGGAATCAATGTCTTCTTATGTGGAGCTTTCGGTGGGTGCATAAGCTTGAATAATTGCATAGGGTATTTTACCTAGTAGAATTTCGAGAATGCAGACTCTTTCAGATATGCCTGTAAATTTTTTAATATTTTCTTCATGTTCTTTTTTAACCAAAAAACTAACGCCATAAAGACCTTTTGTTTCACCTCGGTAGTACATAATGTAGTCTTCGTCTTCTTTAATTTTTTTACCAAACCGACGAACTTCACTCAAACCTATAATATCATGTTTTATGTTTGAGAGAGCAGCATCTTTCAACTCTAGGAGTCTTTCAGCAGATGATAAAGCTCTTGTATTATAAGTACATATTATGTATATGTATATTATGTATATTGTGATGAGGTAGGAGGGTTTCGGTAATACTCCTCCGCGGAGACCAGCCGGACCGGAGGAGACTGAGGGAGAGGGGTCCCAATTAGTTTTTTTGTAGATTTTGTTCGTATGGGCCTGATTCTAGAGCTTTTTTCGAAGGTACAGTATTCATGTAGGCGGTAATATTATTGTTGGCTGTCTTATTTTTCTTTGGGATTTGTTTGACGCTTCGGTCATTTTTTTCGAGAGTGGTATTTTGTTGTTCGAGTGACTCGGGCAGATTTCGTTTCTGTTTTCGTGCCTCTGTATTGTTTGGATTTCCTTTTAGAATTAAAATTTTGTCGTAGCGCAGTACGGCGATTAGCCAAGTTTACGCTGTTTTTCTACCTCTGCTTGCAGTTTTTTACGCTTCATATATATCTCTCGTGGAAAGTCTTCTTTAGTGCTAATGGGCGGCCCACTTAATATTTTTTTCTTCTTTAAAATTTCAATTTTGCTTCCCTTTGTTGACAGCGTTACAGATAAAGGTCTAGTTATATCGCCATTCTTGCCCAATATTTTTACCAATTCTGTTTCTGAATGCTGAATGTTAGTGTTCATTAAATTGTTTATGGTACATATTTTTTTTGTAAATCTTCGTATCCGCGCTCGGCTTCTTCCACTCCATAAATTATAATGTTTTATCTCTTGAGTTGTTTTTCTAAATTATTAATGGTTTTTTGCTGGTGACTTATTTTTTCTTCTAAATTTTCAGTTCGTTTCTCAATTATGGTAAATTTTTCATTTATGTTATTGTTAATTGTTTGGGTAATATTCTTTTGTACGTTTTTTATTTTCTGTTTTTGTGAATTTAAATCATCTGGTATTTGTTTAAGAATTTTTATCATATCTTCCATGTTTGCTGCCCTCTAGCGTCTGCTCGTTGTACTAGTTTTATTAGTTAAAATCACCCAGAACGCGTTGTGGTAATCATAGAAATACTACAAAGCGAAATTCGCGTCGTAATCAACATAACAAACGACCACAACGCGTTGTGGAAATGACTAAAAATTATGACGCGTATGAAACCACGATAAAGATAAAATACGACGTACACTGATTTGCAGTAATAGTGTATTGCAAATCAGTGTACGTCGTATGATTTGCAATACTTATGCGTGAGTCCTAAAACTATCAAAACTTTTGATAGATATCTTTAAGAAATATTTTTGTACTTTAATAAATGTACTAGGTTGTTTGACGGAAAATTTAAATAAATCGTGTCATTTAAATAAAAGGACATAATTTGTTGGATAAAAGAATAATCTTATTAAAAAACAAATTGTTGATTACGAATTATTAGTAATAATTAGGAAATTTTAGAACTATTTTGATAAACACTTTATTTAAAAAAATCAACTTATAAATGTAACAAATTAGTCATTGGGAATTTGAGTTTTTTATTACAATAGATTTTTTGCAAATCAACATAATTGGTGAACACGAAATATTAGTAATTCGAAACAACAATTTAATTAAAATTCTTTTTAAAGTAAATGACATGGCCAGTTTCTGTATGAGCGTTGGCATAGTTATAAAATTTAATTTACACCTATGATTTTTGGTGTTTTATATTTGTTAATATTGGCACATTCAATTGTTGTAAATAAAAAACTCAAAGAACGTGTCATTTCAACACACTAGACGTAAACAGTTTCAATAAACCTTATAATAAGATCGCTGGCAACAATTATTGAGAATATGATTTTGCTATTAAAAAACGTAAGGCGCTTTAAAATAGCGAACACTTGCGAATTATTACAGTAAACTGATGTGGTTTTGGAATTATTAGGCATGTAATGGCCACCTGAAATAAGGATTTCAACTGTACATTGACTAACATTTATTAAACTGGGTAATAGTCTCAAAAAATGTGACAATAATAACAAAGTTCTGAAAAAATTCTAACAAAATTCAAAAGGCTGACAAGGGCAACATTAATAAAAAAATAATTATAAATGTAAAAATTCCAATGAAGACAGTATCATTTAGTAAAATGTTCCTAATAAGAGCATTGGCGTCGTCTATATCACAATATCTACAAAGTAGTATGCATGTGTTGAAAGTCCATAATTATGGTTCATTATGGCGACAGTTGACAAACGGTACTTTGAATTCATCTTGCATTACTTATTATTTTGAAATAAAAACTGACAGGTTCAGAGAGGTTCAAAACTGCGTGTTAATTAATTTTTCTATTTTTATTTTGCAATATTATTTACGACGATGTGCGTATAAATGGAATGAACTTGATTGGCAGTTGATAAACGGTACTTTGAATTCACCTTTCATTACTTATTATTTTGAAATAAAAACTGACAAGTTCAGAGAGGTTCAAAACTACGTGTTAATTCATTTTTCTATTTTTATTTTACGTTATTATTTATTATGTGTGTGTAAATGAAATGTACTTTTTTGGCCATGTCCTTTTCTATTACAATAGATTTTTTTTAAATCAACAACATAAGTAGCCTTATTATGTTGATTTAAAAAAAGTATTAGTCATCAGAAATTAACTACATTTTATTTTCTTCAAATAATTAGGAAATATAAGATTTTTTATAATTATTACTCTCCGAAATTAATGATAAAAATTAATAAAGTAGTTTACCGATGTTTTAATACATCGTTATACGCGTTCGGACAATTACTTCCTGTCCGTCGTGTTATGGTTGCACTAATTAGTGCTCAGAACGTGTTATGGCTTTTCTTCATTCGACAACGAGTTGTGGTCATTTGGTACGTTGACCAGGACGCGAATTTCGCTTTGTGGTATTTCTATGATAAACACAACGCGTTCTGGGCGTTTTTATAAGGGCCATGACACGAATTTTGCGTTGTGGCATTTTGGCAGTGACCAAAACGCGTTGTGAGCGTTTTTTTCGCTCAAAGACCGACATCGGTCTTAAAAATTAAATAAATAAAAATAAAATAAACTACACCATTAGTATAAACCGTCAAAAGAAATTCGTCAAAAGTTATATTTTCCTCTGTCTTATTTCGTTCATAATTGTCAAACTCAGCATTTATCTTTCATTGTTTAATTTAACTGTAAGTACCAAATTAATTCTGATTGACAGTTTTACAGACGATTTTTCGAATTTCTTCGGCCCGATGCTTGGGGCTAACTACTTGTTCCAACTACTTTCATGCTGTTTGCTTCTCGTAGAATGCTCTCAAGGGGTAATAATTAATTGAATTAACTTAATAAAACCAATATTAGTTGATTTTTTACAGCTTCTTCCTAATCGATTCAATGTAATGAAACAAATTATTTGCAGGAACCTGATGCTGTGGCTCGATACGGACCCCTTACAGTTATAATATTTTTTCAACTTGTACAAATCTCTGTAACATTTGAGTTTGTTGGATCAGAAGTAAGACGTTTTTAGATTGCTGAAACAAAAAATAATATTCATAAAAAGATTCTCCGGCCCGTAATGCCCGTAATGCAACCGCTCAATGTTCAAAAGTGCAATAAGCTACAAGCTTTGGCACGTATCTTTAGCGGTGGGTGAAGTAATTTTTGGTTCTCTTTGGCGGGAGATGTGGTGTGGGGCTACTGCAAACATGCACAGTAATCCACTCCAATTTCTCTCACCGCTAAAGATACGTGCCGAGGCTTGCACATGAAATTTTTGGTCCTCACAAGATTGTCAACTTCTAACTGGTTATACTTCCAAATTCGCTAACTTAATTTTCAACTTTGTCGAAGAGCGAGAACCTGAAGGACTCAGTGTACTATGTGCCGTGGGAGTGTATGGACGTGCGCAACCAGCGCTCGGTGTACCTCCTGCTGCAGCGCGTTCAGACCCCCATCCGCATCACTGCTATGGGCATGACCACCGTTGGAGTGCAGACTATGGCATCGGTTCGTATCAATTTCATCTATCTATTCGAAAACGAAGCTTTTAGTATTTTCAAAATGTTTTTTTTTTGCAGATCCTGAAAACTACATTTTCGTATTTCGCTTTCCTGCAATCGATGAGTGAAACGTAGTGTTTTTGGATGCTATTGGAAATAAACGGTCACTTGCACTAAAATACCAGTAGATCAGATTACATTTATATTAGAATAAAAAGTAAAATTGGAAAATACATTATTTTGAATCTCTCATTTACAAGTACCTTAACGTACCCTAAGTATGGTATGATACACAAGATGGCGAGTTTATGGTGTGATACTACTAGAAATATCACAATTAAGATAATTATTTTAATAGAAAAAATACTAGAAAAAATCGACTCACCCGTAGCAGCTCAGACGGGACTCGAACCCGCACCCTTGGGGTACTGACTTATGCTACCGAGCGACTCTGTAGCATAATTGGTCAGTGCATTGGGCCGAAATCCCAAGGGTGCGGGTTCGAGTCCCGTCTGAACTGGTACGGGTAAGTCGATTTTTTCTAGTATTTTTTCTATTAATATCTTAATATTATGTCTTAATTATTAAATCTTTATATAAAAATAGCATTGTGAATGCCTAAAATCTAAAAATTCAAAAATATCACAATTATTATTCTGAACCTATTTACCCATCATGTAAAGAATTGTCTTCTCAAAAAAGGATACTATACCGTTAAAGATTACTTAATTGATAAAACAGCTTGGTCGTAGATTTTTCTATTCTATGTGAAAATTGAGAGAATTGTTCTACCTACTTAAAACGTATTGTAAGCTTTTTGACTCGACGCCTTAATGCGGGTAGCTTTAGTATGTCATGCTCACTTTAAACATTTCTGCGGTGGTGTCGTGTGAGGCGGGTCGTTACGTTCCCGCAAATATGGTTGAGCGAAACGATGGCTGGTTCATGCGTCATGCTCGTGAACGGGTGCTGCCAGTGGGAATGGGTCTGCTTCTGTCTGCTTGCACTAAGGGCGTCGCATATATATTTTTTTATTCTTCATGTTTAATATTATCAATCTGTGTGGCACTTCTTACTCAAAACATAAAATTAATAACTAATCCTTGTTTTGATTTCTCACTTTTTTTTATTGCTAATGACTAAAATGATTATTTTGCTTTCGTGATATTTTTTCGTATTTTTCGTCTATAGTTTTGTAAGTAAAGGCCTATGAAAAGCTTTTGGATATTAGTTTTCAATTCGGTGCCTTAGGATGGGTAGCCTAAGTATGTCATGCTCTCTTTAATCATTTCTGCGGTGGTGTCGTGTGGGGCGGGTCGTTACGTTCCCTCAAATATGGTTGAGCGAAGCGATGGCTGGTCCATGCGTCATGCTCGTGAACGGGTGCTGCCAGTGGGAATGGGTTTGCTTCTGAGTACCTATCTTAACGCATATTGAATTGTAAAAATTGCGTTTTTACTTTTTATGTCTTGCATCAAGTATTTTTTGGTTCGAGTAGCAGACAGAGTGATTTCTCAAATTCTCAACTAGTTGAAAGTTATTTCCTCTCACATTTACCTATCTGAATGTAGTAGATATATTTAATTTTAACCTACCTACCCATTGTGTGCAAACTTTTGTTAATTATTGTGATGGAAAATGACCTCACTTTAAACGTGGAGCTCATTTTTCAATGTTGACGACTCTGTATGAAATATACGGGGAGAAAAAAGCAGCCCTTGACGAGTTTCTTGCCGGTTCTTCTCGTTACAAGGTCTCCCACTTAGGGTTTGCGAACCGATGGCGTAGCTTCTATGACATTCACAAGTGCTTGTAACATCCTAGACTGAATAAATTATTTTGAATTTTGAATCCCTATGATGAATATAAAATACTAGCTGCCGCCCGCGGTTTCACCCGCGTGGTTCCCGTTCCCGTGGGAAAATCGGGATAAAAAGTATCTTATGTTTTAATCAAGGCTATCCTTACTAATCGCAGGACCGATCGTCGTGGAGATCCTTAGGGGAGGCCTATACCCAGCAGTGGATGTCGTGCGGCTGATATGATGATGATGATCCTTACTAATATTATAAATGCGAAAGTCCGTTTGTTTTTTTATTTGTTTGTTTGTTTGTTACGCCTTCACGTCTTAACTACTGAACCGATCATCATGAAATTTTGCATACACGTTGTCAGAGGTACAGAGAAGGATATAGGGTACCTTTCATCCCGAAAAAAGTATTGTTCCCTAGGGAGAGCAAAAAACCTTTTCACGCAGACGAAGTCGCGGGCGGCCGCTAGTCTACTATATGCATGCCAAATTTCAACCAAATCCGTCTAGTAGTTTTTGCGTGATTGAGGGAGGAACAAACATCCAAACCCACAAACTTTCACATTTATAATATTAGTAGGATTCATCTCTTTTTTGTCACATGGCTTACCTATTCTGTGAACAGCCGGAGCATCTGCCAGGCAATTAATTTAATTATTTATCTAAAATAAAGAATTCTCAATATTAAATACGGTAGGAATATTTAATATTGAGAATTCTTTATTTAATATATTTTAGTCACATGGTTAGTGGTTACCCTATTCAATCAACGTCTGCTTTATACCCTACTAGCGGCTGCCCGCGACTTCGTCTGCGTGGAAAGATGTTTTGCCATTCCTCGGGAACAATACATTTTTTCGGGATGAAACGACCCCTAAGAACGTGTATGCAAAATTTCATGATGATCGGTTCAGTAGTTAAGACGTGAAGGCGTAACAAACAAACAAACAAACGGACTTTCGCATTTATAATATTAGTAAGGATTAGTAAGGATTTTGCATCTGCATCAAAATTCAAAATTCAAAATTCAAAATAATTTATTCAGTCTAGGCTGTTACAAGCACTTGTGAATGTCATAGAAGCTACGCCATCGGTTCGCAAACCCTAAGCGGGAGACCTTGTAACGAGAAGAACCGGCAAGAAACTCGTCAAGGGCTGCTTTCTTCTCCCTGTATATTTCATACAGAGTCGTCAAGATTGAAAAATGAGCTCCACATTTAAAGTGAGGTCATTTTCCATCACAATAATTATCAAAAGGTTACACACAATGGGTAGGTAGGTTAAAATTTAATATCTACTACATTCAGATAGGTAATCGTGAAAGTAAATAACTTTCAACTAGTTTAGAAATCACTCCGTCTGCTATTCTAACCAAAAAACACTTGATACAAGACATAAAAATAAAAACGCAATTCTTACAATTCAATATGCGTTAAGATAGGTACTCAGAAGCAGACCCATTCCCACTGGCAGCACCCGTTCACGAGCATGACGCATGGACCAGCCATCGCTTCGCTCAACCATATTTGAGGGAACGTAACAACCCGCCCCACACGACACCACCGCAGAAATGATTAAAGAGAGCATGACATACTTAGGCTACCCATCCTAAGGCACTGAATTGAAAACTAATATCCAAAAGCTTTTCATAGGCCTCTACTTACAAAACTATAGACAAAAAAAATACGAAAACATCGTGATAACGAAAGCCAAATAATCATTTTGGTCATTAGCAATAAAAAAGTGAGAAATCAAAACAAGGATTAGTTATTAATTCTATGTTTTGAGTAAGAAGTGCCATACTGATTGATAATCTTAAACAGAAAAAAAATATATATGCGACGCCCTTAGTACAAGCAGACAGAAGCAGACCCATTCCCACAGGCAGCACCCGTTCACGAGCATGACGCATGAACCAGCCATCGTTTCGCTCAACCATATTTGAGGGAACGTAACGACCCGCCTCACACGACACCACCGCAGAAATGTTTAAAGTGAGCATGACATACTTTAGTATAGCATACTAAAGTATAGCTTTAGCTACCCGCATTAAGGCGTCGAGTCAAAAAGCTTACAATACATTTTAAGTAGGTAGGACAATTATTCTCCCAATTTTCACATAGAATAGAAAATCTACGACCAAGCTGTTTTATCAATTAAGTAATCTTTAACGGTATTGGGAGGGTGCGAAGGTATAATAATCGATCGCAGCGCTCATGGTGGCAAAAAGTAGAAATAATGAAGGCTCTGTAATCTGTTTGAAAACGATTTTTAATTTATTACTAGCGATACAGGAATAATTATATATGTTTATTATCATTTAGTAAAATTATTAAAGTAGCTTTATCCTCTTGTTTTACAAAATCTACAACTAAAAAAGAAGTAAACACACCCTGATATAACCAAAATAAAACACTCTTTTTGAATAGATCTTACTTGCTATATTTAATTTAAATGACCAAAAATGATTTTACAACACTTTGTCCACCCAAATCACAATAATTTTGAAATTTGCATTAATAACACAATATGTATAGTATCTTTCAACATTTTGTCACAATGCCGCCATTACATATCAAAACGTCAAAACCATAGAAATAGAATGTCAAAGAACAACAAAGTCAATAAACAGGTGATCCGAAAACGAATCAATACATTTTATATGAGATACGTAAAATATGACTTAGATTCATAAAATATAACTATATTATGGCAAAGAAAGTTAATAAACTATGTTCTATACTGTTTTCTTTGTCGATAAACGAATAAATGTAGCGAAATTTGGTTTTAGAGAAATGTGTGGCAATATCTTATTTACCTTTGAAAAGTGTGATTACTTGAATTGTTTCTTTTTGTCACATCACAATTACTTAGAGCAGAAGACACCATAACTTTACGATACCTTTATTTTAAATTCTAATTAAGATTAAAAAATATTTTAAACAAACTGTGATTGCTCATTTGCTAGGCGGGACGCTAGGGGCTCTTACTGTAAAAAATGTTGGCACATGTCACTTGATCCTTTGTCTCTTTTTTACATAGATCGTGTCCGTATGATGTTAACTTCTCTTTTCCACGCTTTGTGGGTCTTCTTGAGCGCAGCGAAAATTTTTCTATGTCTATGGTCAAAACGGTCGGGTCAGAGCCAACAAAGTTGCAACACGCTAGGTGGCGCTAAAAGCGTGCACGGAGCCAATAGTATCCATTTTTAAGAAGACAATTCTTTACATGAGTCTTAAAGTTTTCAAATGGTAAATCCAAAATATTACTTGGAATTTTATTATAAAACTTTATACCAAGACCTATGAAAGAACCACGGACTTTTTCTAATCTATACTGAGGCATTACAAGTTTGTCTTTATTTCTGGTGTTCCGATTGTGCCGATCACTATTTTTTGTATATAAGTTAATATTGCGACGCACGAAAAGTATGCAGTTTAATATAAATTGTGATGCTGCTGTCAATATACCAATTTCTTTGAATCTATCCCTAAGAGATGTTCTAGAACTTAGTTGATAAATAGCTCTTATTGCTCGTTTTTGTAAAACAAAAATAGTATTTATATCGGCTGCTATCCCCCACAAAAGAATACAGTATGACATAATGCTATGAAAATAGCTGAAATACACTAATCTAGCAGTTTCTACATCTGTTAACTGTCTAACTTTTCTAATAGCATAGGCAGCAGAGCTGAGCTTGCCAGCCAGAGCTGCGATATGCATATTCCATTGAAGTTTACTGTCAAGAGTAACACCCAAGAAAACTGTTGAATCCAGCAAATCCAATTTCTCATTATTGATTACAATTTCAGTGGGATTCGCCTGTACATTAGGTAGAGTGAATTTAACACATTTGGTTTTCTTAGCATTAAGCTGGAGATTATTTACATTAAACCAAGTAAGAACCTGCGAGAGTGCTTTGTTCACATCGTCAAAATCAGTTTTATTCCTGTCAACTTTGAATATTAAAGAAGTATCATCTGCGAACAAAACAATATCACAGAACCTCTCTGCAAAAAAGGGTAGATCATTTATATATATTAAAAATAAAAAAGGGCCCAAAATGGAGCCTTGCGGAACGCCCATTTTAACATGAGAACCTGATGAACTTACTCCATTGATATTAACTGTTTGAGTCCTTGAACTCATCTGTCTCATTGGCTGTATTAGGCGGCTGATTAAAACGTGCAGCAGCAGCCTGCTCGCTTTGGTTTTGGGATCCGCCTAGTCACGTTTTAATAAAAAAAATTGCCCCGGGGATATTGATGGAATCTACCCCAAAAAAAATTTTTGTCGGTAGAGCAGAGGAGTCAGGGGTTTTTTTGTGAATCCAGAGGCAGAGTAGAGCAGAGGGGTCTGCTCTACTCTGCCTCTCGATTCACAAAAAAAACTGTGGCGTTGATAAAAATGTATGTGTCAATATGTTTTTTTTTAATAAGCTTCGAAGAGTACTTAGGTAGGCAGGCATATGTAACCCTAAAATGTTTCTCTTCAGGCAGATGTCAGCCAACGAGTGCTTACTTGCCTGTTTGGTACAGTCCGTTAATTTTTAAAAGCCAATTTTGACACTTTTCTTTCCATCAACGCCATCTAGTGAGTCAAATAGTTACTCTTCTTATTTTTTAAATGTCACTTTGAAAAGCCCTCAACCTCGTAAGTTATGTTGCAAGTTATAAAAAAGTTATCTTGAAAAATCGTTTCCCTTAAAGAACTTCAATTTCTAATCTACGCCGCTAATAATGGCATTCAAATGATCGAACACTATTAAAGATTTAATAAAAAAATTGAACGTAAGTCAGATCAAAAATATTACATGTCATAAAATATAGAACGGTTTCTTGTAATAGCTTTTTCTGACAATTAAAGGATTATGACGATTTTACTATACAAGCTAGGCTATGATGCGCTTTGATGAAATTACCAAAATATAGTAATTTTAAAGTGATTGCGTGGGAAGAATATCATTAAAATATAATGCGGGAAAAAGAGAAATCTCAATCTCAAGAAGCCGTTTGAGGTTACATTTTCCTATTATATGACATTTTGTTATCTACCCCTTTTTGACATGACATGAGATGAGAGTCTGTCACAGATATGTATGGTTAATGCGCATCATGGCCCAGAATGCGGCATGATCCTTTATAGGTTATTGTTAAAGTCTATCATACGAGAAAGCTCATCAGTTCATAGTCTTTCATCAACCCTAGCTCTTAGGTCAAATACTAAAATATAATAAAGTAATTTATTAAATTACCTTCAATCGTAGAAAATTCAAGTTTCAAACGCCACCATTTCTGAACTGCAGAACATAGGTATTGATAACAAGATGTAAGTTACCGATCAAAAAAGTTGGTTTTTCGCAAACTTCAAACAAAAGTTTTATATTTTTTATATTATAATACTTTTTTGTAAAGGATATCTCAGAAATGATAGGCCGTTGTAGTCTTCAAAATATTGTATTGTCAAAACTTATTAGCTTGCACGTAAAACTAATTCCATCGTTGTTCAAAACGTATTCACATCGTTACTCAAAACTTACTTAATAATCCAAATATAATTTTCTATTGAAAGAAGGGTGTTCAAGCAAAGCGATGTCCACTAGGCCGCACCCAACCGCACCAGGCTGCACTCGACCGCTGCTCCACCACTGCTCTGCTCCACCACTGCGCTGCTCCACCACTGCTCTGCTCCTCTGCCAGGATCGGAAAAAGTCCCCAGTCTGGCTGCGTGCCAAACATAGGCCGGCCACACACAGATTACGGAATTCCGTACGTACGTGATTCCGAACGCAGCAGCTGCATACAAAATCTATGGGCTGCCACACACATGCGTGATTTTTCCGTACGGAATCTTCATACATTGTCGAAATTACGTTCGGAATTCCGTTTTACGTCTGTGTGTGGCCGGCCTTATACGTTTCCCCCCCACTCCACCGAACGGCCGTCAAGAGCCACGCTGTTTCAGTGTAGCCAGTGCAAGAAATTGAAATTCTACTTTTATTGGGATATGATGACGCCTTACGTTTATTAAAAAAAAAACCGGCCAAGTGCGATTCGGACTCGCGCACGAAGGGTTCCGTACCAAAACACGGCAAAAAAAAAATACGTTTGTTGTATGGGAGCCCCTCTCAAATATTGATTTTATTCTGTTTTTAGTATTTGTTGTTATAGCGGCAACAGAAATACATCATCTGTGAAAATTTCAACTTTCTAGCTATCACGGTTTATGAGATACAGCTTGGTGACAGACAGACAGACAGGCAGACAGACGGACAGCGGAGTCTTAGTAATAGAGTCCCGTTTTTACCCTTTGGGTACGGAACCCTAAAAAAATGAAACCTTACATTTGTAGTAAGTATAATAATTTTTAAACTTTTAGATTTTCTATGCATTCACAATTCTATTTTTATATTAAGATTATTAATATAATTGAAAAATATTAGAAAAAGTCGACTCACCCGTAGCAGCTCAGACGGGACGGGACGTCTAAATAAGTATTTACTTACATGCGATGCAAAAATATATAGCTTGAATTAGAGATGTTTCTTAACGGAGCAATGTAATCAAAACCACGACCCTGGACAAAAGTTTTATTTTCAGTCTTAAATCTATTCTTTTGAAAATATTTATTCTATTGGAAATAATTATACCTAGATATTATGTTTCAGTACCGAGTTTGTTTACCTTTACTCAAAACATACGGAATCATAGTAAACAGCTTTATAACGAAATTTCATTTAATCCATTTCATACATAAGGGAAAATACAACAAAAAGGTTTGTTACAAATCCTACCTTTTTAAACAATAATATTAGGTAATTTCATAGAAGTCTATTCCATTGTAAGATTTATCTGAAACATGTGAAACCATAGAAATAGAATGTCAAAGAACAACAAAGTCAATAAACAGGTGATCCAAAAATGAATCAATACATTTTATATGAGATACGTAAAATATGACTTAGATTCATAAAATATGACTATATTATGGCAAAGGAAGTTAATAAACTATGTTACATACTGTTTTCTTTGTCGATAAATGAATAAATATAGCGAAATTTGGTTTTAGAGAAATGTGTGGCAATATCTTTTTTACCTTTGAAAAGTGTGATTACTTGGATTGTTTCTTTTTGTCACATCACAATTACTTAGAGCGGAAGACACCATAGCTCCATGATACCTTTTTTTTAATTCTAATTAAGATTAAAAAATATTTTAAACAAACTGTGATTGCTCATTTGCTAGGCGGGACGCTAGGGGCTCTTACTGTAAAAAATGTTGGCACATGTCACTTGATACTTTGTCTCTTTTTTACATAGACCGTGTCCGTATGATGTTAACTTCTCTTTTCCACGCTTTGTTGGTCTTCTTGAGCGCAGCAGTCTTCTTGAAAATTTTTCTATGTCTATGTGTGAAACAATCTCTTAAAGTAGGAAAATATTTATAGACTTATTTATAGCTATAAAACTTTTTTTGATTTCAGATAAATAACAAAATCACTCTACATCGAACTATTTCACTACAATTATGAGTACGTCGATGTTATTTGCCATGACCTTATTCTGCCTTGCTCCAATGCACAAAAATTATCAACATGGAATTTTTTCAGGAAATCTATTAGAAAATGACACCGTTTAATTCGCCGTTACTTATCTATTCCCATTTTTTAACCCCGAAAACCATTACTATTTAGTTTCATATACCAATTTCTGGTTCAGTTATATACCTGCACGGTGTCAGTAATTGTGAATGACATGCTCTTGTCCTTGATGGTGTTTCAAATAATAGGTCACATAAAAACGTTAAACCACAATCTACACCAGAAATACGATGCCGCAAAAACCAAACGGTTTTAAACGTGTACGTTTTGAAAAGTTTAATCCTCAAGAGAATGAACAGATTCATTTATGGATTGTGCAGTGTGTTGAACATCATAAATTGTCAGGTAAGTGCTATTGAACGTCCGGCTTCAAAAATCCTACTTTCTTGTGAAATTGATTTTAAAAAAACCGGCCAAGTGCGTGTCGGGCCACGCGCCATAGGGTTCCGTAGTTACCTTATACCATACCATATTTAATACCACCTATAATTTTTCGTCTGTAAAAATAACTTTGTTTTTCACAGTGTTGGTATGAATGACAAAGTTATATTTGCGGTTTTAGAAAATGTGCTATATCTCAAAAACTAATTACTATATCTCGTTCAAACCAATTTTGGTTGAAAGTTTTTATTAAGGTCTACAGCATATTTTTTTTTTAGATTTTTCACTCTCTTATTTCAAAAGTTAAAGGGGGGGGGACACACATTTGACCACTTTGGCGATGTATATCTTTGAAACGGTTAACTTTGAGAAAAAGTTGTCTTAGGAACCTCAATGTCATTTTTAAAGACCTATCTATAAACACCCAACACGTGTTGGTTTGAAGAAAAAAATTTTTTTCATTTTCAGTTCCATGTATGGGGAGACCCCCCTTAATCTTTTATTTTTCTTATTTTTGTATTAAATTCGTTAAGCGGTTAACAGAATACATCTACCTACCAAGTTTCAACTGTGTAGTCTTAATACTTTCGGAATAAAGTGGCTGTGACATACGGACAGACAGACAGACAGACAGACAGACAGACAGACAGACATGACGAATCTATAAGGGTTCCGTTTTTTGCCATTTAGGCTACGGAACCCTAAAAAGGTATCATGGAGCTATGGTGTCTTCCGCTCTAAGTAATTGTGATGTGACAAAAAGAAACAATCCAAGTAATCACACTTTTCAAAGGTAAAAAAGATATTGCCACACATTTCTCTAAAACCAAATTTCGCTATATTTATTCATTTATCGACAAAGAAAACAGTATGTAACATAGTTTATTAACTTCCTTTGCCATAATATAGTCATATTTTATGAATCTAAGTCATATTTTACGTATCTCATATAAAATGTATTGATTCATTTTTGGATCACCTGTTTATTGACTTTGTTGTTCTTTGACATTCTATTTCTATGGTTTCACATGTTTCAGATAAATCTTACAATGGAATAGACTTCTATGAAATTACCTAATATTATTGTTTAAAAAGGTAGGATTTGTAACAAACCTTTTTGTTGTATTTTCCCTTATGTATGAAATGGATTAAATGAAATTTCGTTATAAAGCTGTTTACTATGATTCCGTATGTTTTGAGTAAAGGTAAACAAACTCGGTACTGAAACATAATATCTAGGTATAATTATTTCCAATAGAATAAATATTTTCAAAAGAATAGATTTAAGACTGAAAATAAAACTTTTGTCCAGGGTCGTGGTTTTGATTACATTGCTCCGTTAAGAAACATCTCTAATTCAAGCTATATATTTTTGCATCGCATGTAAGTAAATACTTATTTAGACGTCCCGTCCCGTCTGAGCTGCTACGGGTGAGTCGATTTTTTCTAATATTTTTCAATTATATTAATAATCTTAATATAAAAATAGAATTGTGAATGCATAGAAAATCTAAATGTTTTTTCAGTTTCAGTTCCATGTATGGGGAGCCCCCCCTTAATCTTTTAATTTTCTTATTTTTGTATTAAATTCGTTAAGCGGTTAACAGATTACATATACCTACCAAGTTTCAACTATGTAGTCTTAATACTTTCGGAATAAAGTGGCTGTGACATACGGACAGACAGACAGACAGACAGACAGACAGACAGACAGACAGACATGACGAATCTATAAGGGTTCCGTTTTTTGGCATTTAGGCTACGGAACCCTAAAAATGCGTCACTACTGAAAAACAATTTGGAAACCCTAAATTGTGAAACCGTACCAAGAAGCCGGAAAGAACTCAAAAATAAAAAACCGGCCAAGTGCGAGTCGGACTCGCGCACGAAGGGTTCCGTACCAAAAAACGGCAAAAAAAAAAAATACGTTTGTTGTATGAGAGCCCCCCTTAAATAATAATTTTATTGTGATTTTAGTATTTGTTGTTGTAGCGACAACAAAAAATACATCATCTGTGAAAATTTCAACTGTCTACCTGTTGTTGTTATTAATATCGAGCAAAAAACGGCAAAAAAATCACGTTTGTTGTATGGGAGCCCCCCTTAAATATTAATTTAATTCTGTTTTTAGTATTTGTTGTTATAGCGGCAAGAGAAATACATCATCTGTGAAAATTTCAACTTTCTAGCTATCACGGTTCATGAGATACAGCCTGGTGACAGACAGACAGACAGACGGACAGCGGAGTCTTAGTAATTAGGGTCCCGTTTTTACCCTTTGGGTACGGAACCCTAAAAATTAACTAAAATCTGTTTTAGAATAAGTAAAGCAGGTAGCTTCTTGGTTTAAATGGCGTAGACCTTTAGTACGTGGGAGAATATTATGTACCAAGAAAAACCAGCAGGTAGTTTCTTGGTTTAAATGGCGTAGGGCTTTTGTACGTGGGAGACTATTATGTACCAAGAAAAACCAGCAGATAGTGTCTTGGTTTGAATGGCGTAGGGCTTTTGTACGTGGGAGACTATTATATACCTACCTAGAAAAACTAGCATGACACCCAAGAGCTCTTTCTCTCTGTCTTATTTCGTAGGATCGTCAAGCATATTTGAATTTATTCTGATTGATAGTTTTACAGGCAAATTTTCAAATTTCTTCGGCACGGTGCTTGGGTTAAACTATACTTTTACCATCTATTTTCATGCTGTCTGGTGCTTTTAGAATGCTCTCAAGGGGTAAGACTGAATTCTATTAACTTATAATAATAATTAAAAAATACAATTCGATTTTCTTCATAATCGATTCAATGTATGAAACAAATTATTTGCAGGAACCTGATGCTCTGGTTCGATACGGACCCCTTACGGTTATAATATTTTTTTCAACTTGTTCAAATCTCCATTACATTTGAGATTGTTGGGTCAGAAGTAAGTTTTGTTTCTATATTGCATAAACAATCAATAACGAACACAACACAACTATTACAACACACAAATTACAACTATTCCTTTTAAATGAACTATGTACCATAATTGGTTAACAAAAGTCTCGAACAGGTGCAGTGTGTTATGGAACCCTTTTTTATTGCATGCCGTTTTTATGTGAAACCTTTAGTTTACATCATCCTAAGCATTACACTTCAATATCACTTCTAGATCCGAAGTAAAACATTTCCAAAGTTCACGGATATCCGACACTTCAAAAGTGGAAAATAAATGTTTTCTCGAAAAGTACAAAACTTCTTTTTGCTGTTAAGCAATTTTGGTACCAAATTACCACCAAACTCACCAAAATTGCACCACCAAAATTGAAATAAAAAAAAATTACGTAAAATAAAAACTATTGGGAATATTCTACCTAACTTTCTATCACTTTTGAAACACACCATGCGTTGATAAAACACTGTATTGGCACAACAAATTAATTACTAAAAGGTAATTAAATCAGGAACACCAAAATTGCGGATTTTTTGTCCCAGTGTTAAAAAACGGAATACTTATATTTTTGGCGGGAAAACGCAAATGGATTGTGCACTATTGTCACCACTGCTGGTGAGCGCCTGACTGACTGAAATGAAGTACAGGAACGATATTTGTTTGTGTTCGTTCTTGCGGGCTAGGTTGTCTATTTTATTAATTACACCAAAATTGATAATTTCGCGCGGACAGACCATCTTATCATGCTCAAGGATTAGGTAAGGCACTAAATATAAAAACATCACTAACAGCGGATGGGAAAATTAATCCTAATATAAATAAAATAAATTACTTTGAATAATTTCCCAAAATTTTCTTTAGACCGACGGAAATATCCAGCAAAACAGTTTCCGGACAAACCACCTGACTTTGAATTGCAATGTAAAATGTAAACTATATTTTTTTTCAAGTTACTCAAATATTTTATTCAAATTATATTTATGGCCTCGTATGGATACTAACGTTTATTTTTAAGAAAAAAATTAAACAATGTTGTTTCTTTTAAAAAAAAATACGCTTCTCAGCACGGACGCTTAAAATTACGCTTGAGATATTCACCCTGCTGCCTTTGCATCATTAAAGAAGATTTAGCTATCATATTTCTGTCAATCACATCTATATTTTACTGTGTGAAATCGTTGCTCAATTACTGTGTACTTAACGTTGTACGACCCACAAGTTATATCGCAAGTCATAACAGTTATGCCGGGTCCATAGCGCGTGTTTTTCCCTACACAATCAACAAAAACATCTCAACATTCAACAAAACTTCGCTATGGACCCGCCATTATACTTCAGGATTCTTCCTTCGATATTAGTACTATTAACACATGTAGTATCGCTTGCATGTATCACCACTTAGCACGTTATTTTAGAGTAATAACCTAAAAAACCTAAAAAGAGAAGGTTATTGATTTAGAATTGACAGATACTTTGACATTTCCGGCTCGAATTCTCCTCGCCGCCATTCGGCGCCAACCTTTTCATTCGCTTTTCGTGCTTCGCCACGGACGCACGCATACAATCTCAAAGTGAGAATTCTTCAGAATTATATTTTATACAGTGAAAATTTAATTATACTTAGTTAAAATGCTTCGTGCAGAAAGGAAAAAAGTTTTCAAGACGGAAGAGGACAAGAAGAAGAATACAAGATGGAGAAACACTATTAAATGCGTAACTGCCATTTTGGGCTTTTACCGTTTACTTGGCTTGAATGCGTAACTGCCAGACTGGGCTTTTACCGTTTACTTGCCTTAACTGCATAATTGTTTGCTTACCTTTATGAATGCGTAACTGCCATACTGGGCTTTTACCATATATATTTATTTTACTTTAATGTACATGAGTACAAAAAGAGCGGACTTAATGCTAATAGCATTCCCTCCCAGACAACATTGTTTGCTGAGATTTAAAAATGCGTAACTGCTACACTGGGCTTTTACCATTTAATTATTTAATTTGTCTGACACGAACTTACCATACTGGGTACTTTCTGTCATAAGGCATGTGTCTAATAAGGCATGAACCAATTATCTTTTGCACTCGAAATAGTCACACTGGACTATTTCACCGCATAGATAGGTCAGACAACGCAACTGCAACAAGTGCAGCAACTCAAAGTGCACCTGATGATGCGACAGTGTAAAAAGCAAGCTGCCCTCAAAGGTTACCATGTTGGAACCGTTGCCGAGCACCAATCGGGTGACTCCGCCGTCCGCCGAATTCGCCGCCATCCGCTTCCCAGCTAGGCGGCTGCTCTGCTGGAGCTGCAACAGCAGCCCTGACAACAGCTTAGTTCATCAGGTATGAATTTTGATATCATAGATATCCTTGGTGTTGCGTTGATCCCAACGGAATAATAGAGTACCATCGGTACTGAGATAAATTTTTGGCTTGCAAAATTTATATAACATAATTATGTATGATTTTATTATACACATTGTTACAACTGTAACGAAAAACTGCCAGTATAACGTTCATAAGCAGAGCTATAAACAAATGCTAAAATTTATCAACTTCATGGAACCAGATAATAAGTTATACAGCAACTAGCTGATACCTGATATTTCACAATTTTTATGTGAAATAGCTTCTATTAATATAGGTACGCCTAACATGAGCCTGCTGATAGAAATTTCAATAAGAAATTGAATAATAGAATCCATACATTTTGTTATCCATAAATGCAGTAAGTGTTTATTACTGTGTACCACAGTTTTAATAAGTAAAAACTTTAAACATTTGCCTTAACTAGGAGATCCTATGTTTCAGGTTTATTATTTATGTTTAATCACTAACTAATTAGTATGTTTATTTCAAAGCTATGCCCTTGTAAAAAGTAAAAATTACCTGTCTATTAATTTTCAAATTGAATTTGTGTGTGTAAAACATAAATTGATTGATCTTAATGATAATGATTCTGATGTGTAGAAATTATTAGCCAAGTGAATATATTATAGTGATAATGAAGCTTAAGGAGCAGCTTTCCAATATAGAACACCTTTTTTATGGCAGTAATTTAAGACAGTGTTTTGCACTTTATACATTATACAATGGGGCATTGCAACATTCATTTGTTGTGCACAACATACATTTTATTATAAACAGAAGGTATATGGTCAACTCAAGTGTAATTGATGCTGTCCACTTAAAAGGCCACCAACAGTTGAGTCGAATATGAATGATGCATTGGCCACAGGCCTGAGGTTAACGATATTGATCAACGAAAAAACTGTAAGTAAACCGGGCGCAGTACTTAAATAAAACAGAAATTTTAAAACTGATTTACATATTTATTTGCTGGTACATTTTGTTTTAAAACAATTTAAACTTGAAAACAACAAACGAAACATGCAGCCAGGTATACCATATGCTTAATTCCGACGGCAAACGAATATCCAGACGCGGCGACGAAGCCCCATCAACGTTTTCTTTCGTCGATAGCAGCAGACCCGCAGGCGGCCGTTACGGTCCATCGAAACAGTTGCCGAGGAATCGAGGATAAATTCGTCAACATTCACATTCGATCATCGTACGCGGGGTAAGGATACTCGTAAGGATCTGGTGCAGCATTTATCTGTATTCAGCGAATGCAGGCAGTGGTCGCCAACTATAGGCACATAGGCGTCCACATAATTGTTTGGTCTAAATTCGACATGTGTGAAAATACTATTTTCACTGCGCTAGGACAGCACCAAGATTATTATTATTTTCTTTTATACTCACTCGTACTCACTTGTGCCATCTCCAGAGATATATATTAAATTCTAACATTAGTTTGACTAAAATTCGGGCGAAATACAAAACAGCCACATAATACGTATGTATTTTAGTGACAGACAATAATTTGTCAACTACACATTAAGTTGAAGGTTCAACATCTCTGTTCGAGAAAAAAAAATGTTTTATCAGGTTGTCATATCGGGTTTAGTTAAAATCTAACAGAAGTCATATTAGTATAAACTGTAAAAACGTTATCCTATAATAACAATAAAAAATGCTTATTGTTTATAACAAAACACATTCTAGAAATCCCAGAAGTCGCATTATTATAAACATTATAAAAGTTAACCTATATTGAAAATAAGAAATGGTTATTGTTTGTCAGAAAACAAAAATACAACACAGAAGTCTTTGCATTTTAGAAATCCCATCAACTCTATGGTTTTAATATTGGAAAAGTAATAGAAATATACAAATTTAAATTCTTAACTTTTGGGTATTGTAGTGCCCATATTTTTACAAAATTTATGCCGCCAGCTACGACTTCTTAGACAGCATTATCTCCCTGTTATATTGGACATAAAATTTACTCTAACAATGTGTCTCAGAACATTTTTTAAAGAATTGAGATACACAATAAATTTAAACACATGTTTTTTATACAACTACCTTCACAACTTTCCATTAAGGTCTTTTACAAGAAAAACATTCACAAAACTGCAAAATAAATTATGACTATTTTATGAATGTATTAAACCTGTAGATACCGGTATAATATTATATTTTACTTTATTTAGTTGAATGTCATCGATACTTACACCGAATTAGAGAAGACATAGTTGTGGAATATTTTTCTCTGGTACCTCTCAACAACGGGGTAGACTGGGGGACACTTGTGGCCAGGAATCAAAACATTGAAAAATAATTGCATATAAATTATCTAGCTAGAACATGTAGCTTATTATTATATTTTCATTGCTTTTTTTATTATTGTATTCGGTGTAAAGTATTCTAGTCGTTATTATTTGATTCACTTATTCAAAAAATTATAACCAGTTTTGGTATTTTCGGATTGAAATTGAGTAAATTCGAATGCAAGTCGAATAAGTTAGTAGAAATAAAATATAGTAGAAATATTTTTCTTCATTCCTAGCATTTGGATCCCAAAGCGATTATTTTTTAATTTTAGATTTTAGCATTCACAACGCTATTTTTGTTTAGTGCCTATTTTATTTACAAAGACAATTCTGTCACTATCAATCGAACAAGCTATTATTTTTATTCTTTTGTACCAGTTTCTTAGTGTTACAATTCTGCCATCATGATCGTCACAATTTTAAGCCTTGATACCCATTGTTTACATGTAATATAGTGTCTATTAAAGTACTAACATCCTATAACTTCCAATTCCAGGGACGGAAATTCATCGCACAAATAGACTGGTTTGTACAACATTATCAAGGTGATATTATTTTACAGGTATATTACTATGTTATTTAAGCTTGTATGTCTGCTGATACTATCAGAAAGTACAGAGCTTGGTTATAAAAATGGTTCGATTATTCACCAAATAACAATATAGACATAATAAACACAGAAGTCTGTAAGACAATTATTAGTATTATTTAATATTGGATTCATTATTGATTTCACAATATGAGCTAATCTCAAGGTTTAGTATCGAATTTAACTACGCCTTGGCGTAGACTTACATTGCTCAAATACAATGGATATCTTAGATTTCTTATCACTATTTATTAAATATTTTCCAATTAGTTTTATTTCTAACTTTTCTAACTTAAAAAAAAAGTGTCACATTGAGGTACCTTGCCTATTGCACATAAAATGAAAACAATTTAATCAATTAATTATTTGTTTACTTCAAGTATGAAACATGAATTCTTCTTAGTTTGACATAAACCATTCTATAATTACCTTCTTTTTCGAGAATGCTACATATTATGATTATAATAAACATTTCATAATCACTTCTTTTTATTTATAAATATAAAATAAAAATAGTAATACATATTAAAAAAGAAAAAAAAAAGAAATGAAATTCTTATATGTAGATTAGATAATGGATTACTGAAATGTAAAATTCAATGATAGTGGAGTAGACTCAAATCCATGGTAACCAGTTTTAGCACTCGACGTACGCCGATACCTATACAGGTATGTTATGGCTATGTAGCCATAATATTTATTTTTTATTATAGAAATTCCACGTAACACGGTGGAATGGTAGATAATTTCACTATCCTTGCAAGATATCATCGATTAATGATAATTAAACTGAATTTTCCTAACGAATCTTGCTTATTTTTTTTTTGGTTCCAACCATCTATATGTACCATATTTGCTACCAAAACATTAAGAATTATGTTAAATGTGACTGATTTTCTTTTTTTAAATTTAAAAGACTAATTACACAAGAGATGATATTTCCATTTTCTTATATAATGCTTTAAACATCTACATGTGTTAATAGTACTAATATCGAAGGAAGAATCCTGAAGTATAATTAATGATTAAACGAACTTACCTGTAAGTGAAGTTCTATCATAATTATACGAAGGATTCTTCCGAAGATATTAGTATAGAGTCCCACCCTCCCTACTGCTTATTGTTAATTACAATAAGTGTTCACCCACTGAAGAAAATGAGGAAATATCATACGATTTGGACTTTAAACTAAATGAAAAGGTTGGCGCCGAATGGCGGCGAGGAGAATTCGAGCCGGAAATGTCAAAGTATTTGTCAATTCTAAATCAATAACCTTCTCTTTTTAGGTTTTTTAGGTTATTACTCTAAAATAACGTGCTAAGTGGTGATACATGCAAGCGATACTACATGTGTTAATAGTACTAATATCGAAGGAAGAATCCTGAAGTATAATGAAGCTTAAGGAGCAGCTTTCCAATATAGAACACCTTTTTTATGACAGTAATTTAAGACAGTGTTTTGCACTTTATACATTATACAATGGGGCATTGCAACATTCATTTGTTGTGCACAACATACATTTTATTATAAACAGAAGGTATATGGTCAACTCAAGTGTAATTGATGCTGTCCACTTAAAAGGCCACCAACAGTTGAGTCGAGTATGAATGATGCATTGGCCACAGGCCTGAGGTTAACGATATTGATCAACGAAAAAACTGTAAGTAAACCGGGCGCAGTACTTAAATAAAACAGAAATTTTAAAACTGATTTACATATTTATTTGCTGGTACATTTTGTTTTAAAACAATTTAAACTTGAAAACAACAAACGAAACATGCAGCCAGGTATACCATATGCTTAATTCCGACGGCAAACGAATATCCAGACGCGGCGACGAAGCCCCATCAACGTTTTCTTTCGTCGATAGCAGCAGACCCGCAGGCGGCCGTTACGGTCCATCGAAACAGTTGCCGAGGAATCGAGGATACATTCGTCAACATTCACATTCGATCATCGTACGCGGGGTAAGGATACTCGTAAGGATCTGGTGCAGCATTTATCTGTATTCAGCGAATGCAGGCAGTGGTCGCCAACTATAGGCACATAGGCGTCCACATAATTGTTTGGTCTAAATTCGACATGTGTGAAAATACTATTTTCACTGCGCTAGGACAGCACCAAGATTATTATTATTTTCTTTTATACTCACTCGTACTCACTTGTGCCATATCCAGAGATATATATTAAATTCTAACATTAATTTGACTAAAATTCGGGCGAAATACAAAACAGCCACATAATACGTATGTATTTTAGTGACAGACAATAATTTGTCAACTACACATTAAGTTGAAGGTTCAACATCTCTGTTCGAGAAAAAAAAAATGTTTTATCAGGTTGTCATATCGGGTTTAGTTAAAATCTAACAGAAGTCATATTAGTATAAACTGTAAAAACGTTATCCTATAATAACAATAAAAAATGCTTATTGTTTATAACAAAACACATTCTAGAAATCCCAGAAGTCGCATTATTATAAACATTATAAAAGTTAACCTATATTGAAAATAAGAAATGGTTATTGTTTGTCAGAAAACAAAAATACAACACAGAAGTCTTTGCATTTTAGAAATCCCATCAACTCTATGGTTTTAATATTGGAAAAGTAATAGAAATATACAAATTTAAATTCTTAACTTTTGGGTATTGTAGTGCCCATATTTTTACAAAATTTATGCCGCCAGCTACGACTTCTTAGACAGCATTATCTCCCTGTTATATTGGACATAAAATTTACTCTAACAATGTGTCTCAGAACATTTTTTAAAGAATTGAGATACACAATAAATTTAAACACATGTTTTTTATACAACTACCTTCACAACTTTCCATTAAGGTCTTTTACAAGAAAAACATTCACAAAACTGCAAAATAAATTATGACTATTTTATGAATGTATTAAACCTGTAGATACCGGTATAATATTATATTTTACTTTATTTAGTTGAATGTCATCGATACTTACACCGAATTAGAGAAGACATAGTTGTGGAATATTTTTCTCTGGTACCTCTCAACAACGGGGTAGACTGGGGGACACTTGTGGCCAGGAATCAAAACATTGAAAAATAATTGCATATAAATTATCTAGCTAGAACATGTAGCTTATTATTATATTTTCATTGCTTTTTTTATTATTGTATTCGGTGTAAAGTATTCTAGTCGTTATTATTTGATTCACTTATTCAAAAAATTATAACCAGTTTTGGTATTTTCGGATTGAAATTGAGTAAATTCGAATGCAAGTCGAATAAGTTAGTAGAAATAAAATATAGTAGAAATATTTTTCTTCATTCCTAGCATTTGGATCCCAAAGCGATTATTTTTTAATTTTAGATTTTAGCATTCACAACGCTATTTTTGTTTAGTGCCTATTTTATTTACAAAGACAATTCTGTCACTATCAATCGAACAAGCTATTATTTTTATTCTTTTGTACCAGTTTCTTAGTGTTACAATTCTGCCATCATGATCGTCACAATTTTAAGCCTTGATACCCATTGTTTACATGTAATATAGTGTCTATTAAAGTACTAACATCCTATAACTTCCAATTCCAGGGACGGAAATTCATCGCACAAATAGACTGGTTTGTACAACATTATCAAGGTGATATTATTTTACAGGTATATTACTATGTTATTTAAGCTTGTATGTCTGCTGATACTATCAGAAAGTACAGAGCTTGGTTATAAAAATGGTTCGATTATTCACCAAATAACAATATAGACATAATAAACACAGAAGTCTGTAAGACAATTATTAGTATTATTTAATATTGGATTCATTATTGATTTCACAATATGAGCTAATCTCAAGGTTTAGTATCGAATTTAACTACGCCTTGGCGTAGACTTACATTGCTCAAATACAATGGATATCTTAGATTTCTTATCACTATTTATTAAATATTTTCCAATTAGTTTTATTTCTAACTTTTCTAACTTAAAAAAAAAGTGTCACATTGAGGTACCTTGCCTATTGCACATAAAATGAAAACAATTTAATCAATTAATTATTTGTTTACTTCAAGTATGAAACATGAATTCTTCTTAGTTTGACATAAACCATTCTATAATTACCTTCTTTTTCGAGAATGCTACATATTATGATTATAATAAACATTTCATAATCACTTCTTTTTATTTATAAATATAAAATAAAAATAGTAATACATATTAAAAAAGAAAAAAAAAAGAAATGAAATTCTTATATGTAGATTAGATAATGGATTACTGAAATGTAAAATTCAATGATAGTGGAGTAGACTCAAATCCATGGTAACCAGTTTTAGCACTCGACGTACGCCGATACCTATACAGGTATGTTATGGCTATGTAGCCATAATATTTATTTTTTATTATAGAAATTCCACGTAACACGGTGGAATGGTAGATAATTTCACTATCCTTGCAAGATATCATCGATTAATGATAATTAAACTGAATTTTCCTAACGAATCTTGCTTATTTTTTTTTTGGTTCCAACCATCTATATGTACCATATTTGCTACCAAAACATTAAGAATTATGTTAAATGTGACTGATTTTCTTTTTTTAAATTTAAAAGACTAATTACACAAGAGATGATATTTCCATTTTCTTATATAATGCTTTAAACATCTACATGTGTTAATAGTACTAATATCGAAGGAAGAATCCTGAAGTATAATTAATGATTAAACGAACTTACCTGTAAGTGAAGTTCTATCATAATTATACGAAGGATTCTTCCAAAGATATTAGTATAGAGTCCCACCCTCCCTACTGCTTATTGTTAATTACAATAAGTGTTCACCCACTGAAGAAAATGAGGAAATATCATACGATTTGGACTTTAAACTAAATGAAAAGGTTGGCGCCGAATGGCGGCGAGGAGAATTCGAGCCGGAAATGTCAAAGTATCTGTCAATTCTAAATCAATAACCTTCTCTTTTTAGGTTTTTTAGGTTATTACTCTAAAATAACGTGCTAAGTGGTGATACATGCAAGCGATACTACATGTGTTAATAGTACTAATATCGAAGGAAGAATCCTTCGTATAATTATGATAGAACTTCACTTACAGGTAAGTTCGTTTAATCATTAATTATATCGTGGTAAATAAGCAAACAAATCGATATGGATGTCGATATTGAGGTTTTATGGGATGTTTATTGCGAAAATGGCACTTATTTTAGGGTCCAAACAAAGTATTCAACACTTAAAGGACTGAAACGGGGATTAATTTTTTTATGGAAAAATAATACGGTATATAACTAATAGGTAATATCTCAGACATATATCGAGAGAGATGTTATAAATATGAAGTTTAATGTTTGGATGTTTTTACTCAATCACGTAAAACCGGCTGAACGGATTTGAAATAGCACACAGATAGTTATAATCCTGGTGGTAAAACATGGATACTTTTTATCTCAGTCAAAGGTTCGATAGCGATTTTCTGAATGTTCACGCGGACGAAGTCGAGGGCAAAAGCTAGTTAAATAAAAACCTCTAAAAGCGCCATTTTAGGTGGTATAATCACCTAAAGCTTTAATTTCTATTCTACGCAGCTACTGATGCCAATCAAATTATCAAACTGTATTAAAGATATAATGAAAATAATTATGTAATTTAGATCAAAGACATCACGTTTAAATTATAGAAGTGTTTTTGTGAAAGCTTTTTCTGACAGTTAAATTTATAGGTTATTGACAAAGTCATCATACGAGACAGCTCATCAGTTTATAGTCTTTTATTAACCGTAGCTCACCCCTCGCCACTGATAGGTACTTATATAAGTATAATACAGGAATTTATTGAATTATCTTCAATCGTAGAAAACTCAAGCCTTAAAAGCTGTTATATCTTGACTGCAGAACATATTCATGAAAAATGTAAGTTGCCGATTAAAAAAGTTAACTTTTCTCAAATTTAAAACAGACAGTGTACTTAAATATATTTATTACGGAGCGTCGTCCGGTACGCGGTCGCCATTCAAAAACTTTTCCGCCCCAATGGCCATCGGTTCTTCTCGCTATGTGACCAGCCCACTGCCACTTCAACTGAGCAATCTTTCGAGCGATGTCGGTTACTTTGGTTCGCCTGCAGATTTCTCATTTCTGATTTTAATATGGAATATTTCAGTTTAAATTTATTATATAATGTAATACTCTCCTTTTTTTCACGCAAACGTTTACCCGGTAGGGGGAGGTGGGGACACTTGATTCAAACAAAATTTTGTACTTCAAATCTTATTAATTAATCTTCTTAATATATCGCAAACCGATCATTGAATCAAAAAGTGGTCATCACAAACCCACATCATTCTTAAAATAACTTTCCAACGACTCCCCTTAATCCACTGAATCTATTATGCGTAGAATCACAAATAGAAAGAAAGGAGATTGTCAAGAACGTCGATTGAGTCATTATGAGATTGATGGGAAAAAAATTGCATCCCCACTTTACATGTACCTAGGGGAGATGCACTAAAAAAACATTTTTTAAGATTATATTTTACTACTAGCTTTTGCCAGGAACTTCGTTCGCATGGACATTTTAGAAAATTATTATCCTTAAAATGCTGGTAGAAGGCGTTCCCGTCCCCGTTCTCGTCCTCGTCTCCTTTCCCTATCCCTTTCTCTATCCCTATTTCCATCCCTATCCCCTTCTTCTTCCAAAACCCTTTCTTAGTGCTCACATACACCATGAAAGTTCTACCCTCCAAAATGGTTGTTTTTACCTTCAGCCGGTAGGGCTCTAATCGCACATTTCAATTTTCCTATACCAATTCCCATTCAAACTTTTTCCTATTTCTTCCCCTTGGAAAACTCACCAAAAATCCTTTCTTATTGCTCACCGACACCATTTAAAGTATTAATGGGCAGTTCTCCGAGGTGATTGATTCTTGTGTCCAGGCTTTAAATTCGAAGAAGACGTTAAGATAAATTTCTAAAAAAAAATTTAGGGCTTCCTTGTGCCTTGCGGTAACTGGAGAGCATAAAAAATTATGACAGCACTTACTGATTTTCAGTGAAAAAATCCCAAAATTTGAAATAGCTCCTTTTCGTGACGACGGTGGCTTGTTCCATTCCCAGAATCAAACACATCACAAATAATAACTTGAAACTTATCAAGTTCCCAAAACTGTTTTATAGTGTTCCTGGCAAGCTAAGTAGTTGGTTTTCACCTTAGGTTTTACAAATGAATTATAGTATAATAATTTCTAAAGCTATTGAGCATTGTTTAACGTGTCATTGACTTTTACATGATTTCCGTGCCACTCACAAACCACGCTGCACACCACAACTGATATGTTATAGCAAGTTCTTACAACGATCGACCGCTTGCTTCAGTGTACTCCATGCTACTGGACAGGACACACGGCCTCTCTGCTTCCAGATTGAAAAAAAAAAAAAACTAAGTCTGTGTTTCGGTGGGTTTTGGGTCAGGGCAGTTTCTAAATTCGCTGTTATGATTTATCATGAATTTGGTCCCAACAACATTTCAATGTTTATTGTAAGATACAGCCATAAGAATGTTATTCCAACGCTTTACTTTAAAATTGTGTATATATTTTATTATTTGAGATAATTGACAAAAATAGATGTTTTCTGAATTCAGTGGCTCTGAAATCGGTTGTTTTTATTAGATAAAATGGTACCGAAATCAAAAAAAGACACACGGAAATCAGATTTCATTGCTCGAAATTAGAAATATGTCTTATTTCTTAAAGAAAATTACATTTTATAACGCAAAATACTTATTGTGTCCACCTTTTAAGGTAAATATTTAACTGATAAGTTGCATCTTTTAATTTATTAGTTTTTTTGTGAGGTTAAATTATAGCTGTGTTGATACGAAATAATTAATAACTGCTATGAAAAAGCATTTTTAATATTGATTTAAGATTTTGTACTTACTCAACTTTAGTTAATTTTATTTATTTTCCCTATAAAATCATATTTAATCTGATTTTGCTGGCCACAAACCTGATTTTGGTGGACCCTCAAATTTTAAAATCAAATATCTCGTAAAACGCTTTGTCAATAGGTGCGCCATTTACATGTATTTACTTAGATTTAATTATATTTTCAACAACGTTAATCATATAACTTCCAAATACTGAATGAAAAAGTACCACCGAAATGAAAATTTATGGCAAGGTCTGGAGAAGTGCTCTAATATCATACCTTCCAAAAATGGTGACTCTACTTTCAGCAGTTAGGTAGAGACCTAACGACCTAACGGATTTTTGGGATACACGTAATAATAATAATAATAAAATAATTTATTTGCTAGAACATGGTTACATTGCGGTCTTATGTATAAAATAGTCCAACATATTCTATCGAGTATTTCGATGTGCAAATTAATTTATGTATGTCACATGTTATTGATTATTTTAATTTTATATTCCTTTCAAATTCATGATTAAGTATATCTCAATTATTCTATATGTCAAAATTTCACAAACATAGCAAATAGTCTAAATAAATTTCAAAATAATGTCAAGTTTAATTAAATATAGATACATTAATGTCAAAATGTCAATAAAAAAGTTTTAATTACAACATGTCATATTTACTAAAATTTGTCTGATAAATAATCATTAACAGTATAATATAATTTTGCAAGTAACAAATCAAATAGTTTTCGTTTAAATTTAAAGAATGTCAATAATTTCATGTCGTCGGGTAATTTATTAATGCGTATGGCCATGCAGTAAGCGTTTTTGTAATTCAATTTGAGTCTTCGGTTAGGAATAAAAATATCTTCTCCTTGATCCGTGAGACGTAGAGACGTGTATCCCAACAATCAATCAATTTAGAGTTTTATATGTGTCGTAGGAAAATTGTACAAACAGGATTTTTACAAAAATCCTAGTATGATTGTAAAATACCGGATGATTATAATCTAAGACAGATTTTTGCAATCATCCGAGTAATGTTTAGGATTTTTACAAAAATCCGGCGTATCTTAGGTAAATCGCGAACCATCTTTTTGCGCGCGCTGATTGGCTGACGTCATCGTTATTGACTGACGGATGCTCTGATTGGCTCTCTAGTGTTTTGTATGAATTTTACGTTTTTTATTTGAAAAAATCTGAGTGCTCACATTAATCAAGAGACATTGAAGTGAGTGAATTGGATGTTATACAAGTGCCAGGCTCAATCAGTGCAGACAATTTAGGGGTTATATCTTAAAAATAACATTTTTATACAGAGCTAAGAAAGTTCTATAGCACTTGTCAATATTGTTGTGCAAAACCTAAACGGACTTTCGAGTTAAGTAATTAATGCTCTTAAAACTTCAATTGAAGAATTAAATTCGGCAAAATTACGAAATGACCCCAAAACCCAACAGCAATATGTTCTGACCAATCAGACTGAAGTTGTTATAAACCGTCTCTTAGATTATCCAATCAGCATTCAAGTTCACGATTTTCCTAAACATACTAGGATTTTTACAAAGATCCTAAAAATTACTTGGACGATTGTGAAAATTCATCTCAGATTTCAATTATCCGGTTCTTTACAATCGTCCTAGGATTTTTGTAAAGATCCGGTTTATACGATTATCCTACGACATATGTATAGATTTTTGGGATGCTTCGGAACCCTAAATAAACTTTATCAGGGTTTTCAACATAACATATTTTTTTTCAGGGTTACTGCAGATCCTTCATCCCTTAGATACATCAACATCGTCCGATTTTTTTTGAAGACTATCGGCGCCTGGCCGAATGAGTCAAACTCTGGTTGGAGATATTGGTATCTTCGTTTCCTAATACTCGAAGCCATTGTAATTTTATTGGGAGAATACCTCTTTCTAATCGCATACTTTCATACACTTTCATTTTTTGCTCTCGGCGATAAAATATTGAACATTATGCTTACAATTTTGGCAACGGTAAGTGCAGACGTTTTCGTACTAGGTACATATATCACAGAATAAACAAAGTACTAGCGTACTGAAGTTGCACTGCTTTGACCTTGAAGAAAGCCGACATTTTATATAACTGAATTTATTTATTGATTTATGATTTAAACTAGGGGTTCCTCATCTTTTTTACACTGCGACTCCATTTACATGTTATTTTTGTTGCGACTACCTTGTAAAAGAAGATACCCACGTGCAGCTTTTGAATAACATACGATTGAGCATAAGCATACCGGACCTCTGACTTTGTAACTTTTTTGCAATCAACTTTGACAGATAGCAGTTACATTGCCGATTTGGTAAGAACCAATGTGACAACTATCTTACTTAAAACAGCAATGTAACTGCAGTTTCAATCGATTCCAATCGAGAATTGTTTGCAACAGAGTTACGTAGTCAGCCCCCGGTTCGCAACCTCCTTAGGACAGCGCCGCGGCTTCCCGGGGCATCGCGACGCACAATTTGGGAACCACTGATTTAAACAACAAATAACATATTATTATTTTTAAAGATAGGTATTATTCATAGGTATTTCCTCAAATTGATGAAATACCACTGGCTTGCAGCGAAAAGGTAAAAAGTGTTAGAAAATTTCGACTTTCCTACTAGCAACTTGTTAGCATATTAATAAATTGGTCACTGCATTGAGCCGAAATCCCAAGGCTGCGGGTTCGAGTCCCGTTCGATGTGCTATGGGTATGGGTGAGTTGATTTTTACACGACCAACTGTCCAAAAAAACAGAGCATAATTGTTCAGGGTTCATGTATGTTTGTATTAATTCCTTAAAGGATTTCGATATTCGGGTATCGTTAGAATACTTACATCATCATCATTCCTAGTGACACGGCTATATGAAAAAAAATATGCGACAGTATGACGCCACTTTCAAATGTGAAAAAATCTTCAATTATTATAAAATGGGCATCAATTGAAAGGCCTTGTTCAGCACATTCTAAAACTATAACAATTTTTCACTAAAATGTGTGAAATAAATTGTAATTGCAAAATGTGTTACTATGTTGCCTTTTCAAAGCTTAATATTTCGCAAATGGAATGGAATGGAATTTTTATTTTCGATTTTCGATCGTACTTTGTCCCCATTCGAACTAAGATCACTCTTGTCACTTCTCTCATCTTCACTCATGGATTATGCTGATGTCTACTTTTAGGACTTTAATGAGGTTCTGCTCAATAAGCTGGACCGCCTTCCAAGAAGTTTGTTACTTTACCTACAATCTTCTTGCCGCCTTCTTAGTAACACTATTTGTTTCGTTGAACAAAACACGCACACATTGTCAGTAGTGTGACCCGCCCACTGACATGAAAAATATTTTTTTTTATTTAACTGGACTGGCTGTCTGTATGATTTGACAGCTAAGTTTTTGTGCCTATTTGAAACGCCACTAGCGTGCATCTAAAGAACTAATTTTGACGTACAATATGAAAATGGTTGCCGTGATGGTCTCTCCAGACTTCAAACTTTAGTACCACGTACGCACGCTATGCTCACGCTACGTCCTACAGCGCCAAAATGGCGGAAATCAAATAGGCACAAAAACAGTTTGACATAAGCCTGTCCAGTGTAAATATAATGCAGGTCAGTGGACCCGCCCATAGTTTTTATTACAATACTCTTTGGGCGCAATGATGCTAAAAATGCACACCAACCTCAAAAAGTTGGCCTGTTTTGTTTAGTACGTCAAAAGCGTAAGACTCTGTCTAGACATAATAATAATCTAAGGTCCAGATCTTTCACTCTTTGAAAAAACGTCCATAAAATATGTTTTGTGAATCTATTTTTTTTTATATTTAATATAATATGTAATCAGTTTTAGACATGTGGCCTTATAGCACTGAACATTTTACCAAACTCAGCACAGCCCAAACCGCTGAACCTAGAGACTTGAAATTTTGCACACATATACCTTATACAGTGCAGACATCCACTAAGGAAGTATTTTTGAAAATTCCATCCCTAAGGGGATGAAATAAGGGATAAAAGTTTGTATGAAAGTCCTTCAGTTTTGAAGCTAGAATAATCAAATTTTGTGTTTAGGCTGAAGATTGAAAATAAATAAATATGTTTCTCAGCGTTTTTAAAAATTCTATCCCCGAAGGGGTGAAAAGGGGGATGAAGTTGTGTTTAGAAGAAAATCCTTTATTTTCGAAGTAAAAATCGCTAAATTTGTAATTTAGGTATATGTATGGAAATTTAACACAACGTATATTGTTATTGGTAGAATTTCAACCCCTATGGAGATAAAATGGGGATGAAATGGGGTAAATAAACCTAAAAATAGATATGGTTGTCGTTATTGGTGTTTTCTGGGATGACGACTGCAAAAATAACATTTATTTCGAAGTCCAACATGGTTGACATGATTTAGTTCTTAAAAGGGTGTAAATGGGGTTCAAATTTCGTATGGAAAAAGAATATAAAATAGACATTACAACTTGAAACTTCGTATAGTACAGTAGCCCGTAGAACATTTAAATCACCAAAAAGGTTACCGTTTGCCGTTGTGATATAGTGAAATTATAGATACTTTAACCCAAGTTTTACAGATCGCAACCCGCCGTAACCTATATTTGTATAGCTCCAAAAATTCTATTTTTTATTTTTCAAGGTTTATCACGTGGTTTAACTATTGTCACCATGGAAAAGCAGAGAGGTGTCATCCGCATACGAAAAACACATCTTTTATTAAGTTTCAAGTTAGTCAAATTATTGATATTAATCAAAAACAGGGTAGGTCCGAGGACGCTACCCTGTGGGACACCATAGTTGTTAGTTATGGTTGCATTGCTATATGTATCATTGTCAAGTTTGATCACCTGAGTACGATCCTGAAGATAATCAGATAGTAATGCATGAAAATTTCCTCTTCCTCCTTATTCCAATTCTATTGAGTTTATGGAGAAGAGTGGAGATAGAGACGGTATCAAAGGCCTTTTTGAGGTCTAGAAAAATGCACAGAGCTTTTTTCTTACTGTCAAGATGTGTTGTTATGTTTGTTGTAAGATCCAAGATAGTATCTTCAGTACTAATTCCTGTGCGAAAGCCATATTGGTTCTTTGATAAGATACCAAAACTATTAAGTTAATTTAGCAGGCGACTGTTTATTAACTTTTCAATAATCTTTGAAATCACAGGAAGCACTGAGATGGGCCTATAATTATCGATATCGCCTCTATCTCCACTCTTATAATAAGGGTGTATAATTGAGCGTTTAAGATCACTCGGAAAGACTCCCTGCTCAAATATAAGGTTGTCCAGACAGACTAACAAAGGAACAAGTATTGGCCTAGCTAGTTTTATGAACCTAGTCGGGATCCCGTCCCATCCAGCGGCAGAATCTGTTTTGAGGTTATTTATAATAGAATCAACTACGTACGGTTCTATTTCAATAACCCCAATGGAGCCAATTTGAGAAGGAATATTGTCAAGATCGTGAGTTTCGGTTTGGAGATTTGGTTGTATTTGATCAGCCTATGATTTCCCCACGTTATTGAAATAATTGTTAATGTGGTCAGCAGAATCTGTAGGAGTACTTTTTAAATTTAGAAGTTCGACATTTGTGAGTTTCTGTTTATTATGATGATTAGTATTTTTTTTTTATACAGTTCCATAAGGTTTTATTATTTCCCTTCGCTTTATTTATAAGATCACGTTCGTATTTGTTTTTTAACTTTTTTATCAGTTTATTACAGAAGTTACGATATCTTCTGTAAGAAATTTTTATGACTTCAATTGTTGGATCTTTGCGTGTTTGTTTTTGTAATTTATTCCTGTTTTTAATGCATTTTAAAACACCCTTAGTAATCCATGGTTTTAATATTCTTTTATTTCTTGGTATTTTAACAGTTTTTGTGTTTTTATTTAGGCAGTCAGTAATAAGTTCAATTAGTTTATCTGGAGGTAGTCCACGACTTGTCAACGGACGCTGCTTTGATGGCATTGCAGCGATTCACGGCGATCTGCGGAAGCTCTATCCAAATCTGGTCAGACAACGGGACTGCCTTTGTGGGAGCCGCCAAGTTTCTCCGTCAATTGTATGGTCCAGAGGTAGAAAATTATGCTACGAACGCAAATATCGAGTGGGCGGAGCATGAGAAAAACTAGTGCGCTCTGTAAAATCCGCACTAAAAGGGACGTTGATAGAGAGAGTCCCTCAGGAATATATTCTCGCTACTCTGTTGGCAGAGGCTGAGGCCGTAGTGAATTCAAGGCAATTAACTCATGTATCCGCCCAGCCAGAGGAAGAGGAAGCGCTAAAGCCTTTCCATTTTTTGATTGGAACCTCGTCCACGGCCAAATATTTTGCTTTAGCTGAGCCGCAAGACACTACGGACGAGCCTCATGGCGGAAGGCACTGCGCATGTCTGATATCTTTTGGCAGCGGTGGGTAAAGGAGTACCTTACGACTCTGGTTCCTCGGTGCGTTTCTGGCGAGGTTCAAAATTCAAAATTCAAAAATAATTTATTCAGTCTAGGCTGTTATAAGCACTTGTGAATGTCATAGAAGCTACGCCATCGGTTCGCAAACCCTAGTTTAGCTATTGTCGTGTTCTACAGCTTGGTTTGGTTGCCACAGATAAAAGTAAGACTAAAAAAATTGGCCATACACAGATTTAAGACCTGATGAAAATGGTTGGATTTTATCTGGTCTTATATCTGTGTATAATCACTTTCCATAGCCTTACTAATAACAGTGGCAATCAAACAAAGCTGTAGAACACGACAATAGCTAAACTAGGGTTTGCGAACCGATGGCGTAGCTTCTATGACATTCACAAGTGCTTATAACAGCCTAGACTGAATAAATTATTTTTGAATTTTGAATTTTGAACCTCGCCAGAAACGCACCGAGGAACCAGAGTCGTAAGGTACTCCTTTACCCACCGCTGCCAAAAGATATCAGACATGCGCAGTGCCTTCCGCCATGAGGCTCGTCCGTAGTGTCTTGCGGCTCAGCTAAAGCAAAATATTTGGCCGTGGACGAGGTTCCAATCAAAAAATGGAAGGGTTTTAGCGCTTCCTCTTCCTCTGGCTGGGCGGACAAATGGGTTAATGGCCTTGAATTCACTACGGCCTCAGCCTCTGCCAACAGAGTAGCGAGAATATATTCCTGAGGGACTCTCTCTATCAACGTCCCTTTTAGTGCGGATTTTACAGAGCGCACTAGTTTTTCTCATGCTCCGCCCACTCGATATTTGCGTTCGTAGCATAATTTTCTACCTCTGGACCATACAATTGACGGAGAAACTTGGCGGCTCCCACAAAGGCAGTCCCGTTGTCTGACCAGATTTGGATATAGCTTCCGCAGATCGTCGTGAATCGTTGCAATGCCATCAAAGCAGCGTCCGTTGACAAGTCGTGGACTACCTCCAGATAAACTAATTGAACTTATTACTGACTGCCTAAATAAAAACACAAAAACTGTTAAAATACCAAGAAATAAAAGAATATTAAAACCATGGATTACTAAGGGTGTTTTAAAATGCATTAAAAACAGGAATAAATTACAAAAACAAACACGCAAAGATCCAACAAATGAAGTCATAAAAATTTCTTACAGAAGATATCGTAACTTCTGTAATAAACTGATAAAAAATTTAAAAAACAAATACGAACGTGATCTTATAAATAAAGCGAAGGGAAATAATAAAACCTATGGAACTGTATAAAAAAAAAATTACTAATCATCATAATAAACAGAAACTCACAAATGTCGAACTTCTAAATTTAAAAAGTACTCCTACAGATTCTGCTGACCACATTAACAATTATTTCAATAACGTGGGGAAATCATAGGCTGATCAAATACAACCAAATCTCCAAACCGAAACTCACGATCTTGACAATATTCCTTCTCAAATTGGCTCCATTGGGGTTATTGAAATAGAACCGTACGTAGTTGATTCTATTATAAATAACCTCAAAACAGATTCTGCCGCTGGATGGGACGGGATCCCGACTAGGTTCATAAAACTAGCTAGGCCAATACTTGTTCCTTTGTTAGTCTGTCTGGACAACCTTATATTTGAGCAGGGAGTCTTTCCGAGTGATCTTAAACGCTCAATTATACACCCTTATTATAAGAGTGGAGATAGAGGCGATATCGATAATTATAGGCCCATCTCAGTGCTTCCTGTGATTTCAAAGATTATTGAAAAGTTAATAAACAGTCGCCTGCTAAATTAACTTAATAGTTTTGGTATCTTATCAAAGAACCAATATGGCTTTCGCACAGGAATTAGTACTGAAGATACTATCTTGGATCTTACAACAAACATAACAACACATCTTGACAGTAAGAAAAAAGCTCTGTGCATTTTTCTAGACCTCAAAAAGGCCTTTGATACCGTCTCTATCTCCACTCTTCTCCATAAACTCAATAGAATTGGAATAAGGAGGAAGAGGAAATTTTCATGCATTACTATCTGATTATCTTCAGGATCGTACTCAGGTGATCAAACTTGACAATGATACATATAGCAATGCAACCATAACTGTAGAAATCAAACTCCAGCATAGATGATAATAGTATTTATTTCACACTTGTAACTACGTACTTATACGAAACACTTATTCCGCTGTTCAACCGTTCACTGTGGCGGCTCCCGTATGACTGAGCCCCTCCACTCCGCTACCGCATATTTATAGCCTATGCATAGCGCGTAGCGGGGCGACTCACTCTAGTGGGGCGACTCTAGTCACCTGATAACTACAACTAACGTTTCGGTACTTTTATATTTAAGAACAACGTAATAAATAGAGTTATTAACAAAATGTAATAAATAATTAATCAGTCGCATAAATATACATATCCAGTATACTACATCCCTTTCTTGTTTTTATTTTTTTTATAATTATTTAATTAAAGCAATCAAAGAACAATTTATATGTAAAATCATAAAACATTTAGTTAGAGAATGGTACAATGTACAACAATACCTACCTGAGCAAAGTAAAAAGGGAAGCGATATAAATTATTAATTATAAAAGCTTAGATAGACATACAATTGAAAATATTACATATTGTCCTTATTTTGTAAAGATTTTATAAATAGTGTAAAACTCTATAACATAGTTCTCTATTGTCTTTCCCTTTCTTTTCCATTACTTATTTGTCTTAACTGCCTTTAAGTTTCAAACAAAAGGGAGAGACTTGTGAACTTCATTAGTTTGGCTGTAAGGTTTTTCCCTTTATTTAATGACACTGGATAATCTTAAATGAATCTAAGTTTTTCTAGGTTTCTTATAATAAAAAATAAAAAATTCTTTGCTTGTCAGAGCGTGGCACAATTAATGTTACTTACATAGAGATTTCTTCACATTCTACTAATACTACATTATTCAAATTTTAGTCAATTTACAAAGTAGTACCTATTTTATGTGATCATTCAATAAAAACTAAAATGATCACACATCATAAGTAAATAAAAATCAAATATTATCATAATAGAATATATATATATCAACATAAATGAAGAGACATTAATAGCATTCTACATTTAATCCATTACAAATTTAAGCAATTGTTTCTGAAATTTTTTGCCTACTATTAAACCTATATGAACCTTTCAGTTACATTGATTGTCTGATCTAAAACTTTGTCAAGGTCACTTCTTAATAATTTTTTGTTATTATAATTAATGTATATGTTACTTCTATTAATAATACGTGTTTTAAATGTAATTTGTTTCGTTTTACCCATATTTACTTTTAATTTATTAGTATTCATTCAACCATTTTATACCAATGGGCAGTGTTTAAATTTCGTTCAATTAGATTTATTACGACTTTTTTAATAAGTGTTATGTCATCGGCAAAACGACGATGTTGTATCATGTTTATGAAATCATCATCGCATAACCCTTGGGTAAGTATTTTAATTGTCACTGAGCTTCCAAAAGACGTTATTAATGATTATGAAGTTATCAAGTAATAAACGAGATAAACGATAATAAAGTTATCAAGACATAAAAATGCACTCTAGAACAGAACCAGTTTTTTTTTTTAATTTAATGTATTATTATTAACTACTCCGGATTCTGACAGTTTGGCACAAATACATTCTCATAGACAATCATTGGCCTGTGGATACCTAATGACGCGTTTTCCTACAGGGTTTTATGGTTTGATTTTCTTTTTCCTTGGCTTTTTTTATGTCATTTTAGCACACTTGTACCGGGTCACAAGTTACTAATGTTCTGATATTTTTAGTATACTTAATGTTTAAGTATTTCAATAAGCGGTTTTCAAAAAACAGTCAAAGAAAAAAGGTAGTTTATAAAAAGGCCTAGATGTCATTGAACAACTAAGTAGGATTTTAAGAAAAAGGCAAAGGACTTTTTAACATCCTTTTGTCTGACCCTCAGTGGGGTTTTTTTTTAATCTACTTAGTTGAAGTATTACTACTAAGTTGAATCGACACAAGATAACTTTTTTTTTTCTTACATACTGATTTCAAGTTAGGTATATGGAAATTGGAAACTACTGAGTCTACCACCAGTTCACAAATTGAGAGGCCCTTCCGAGAATAACTGGTGAAAGAAACTCGGTTGGGGTGGTCGACCTCCGCTTTTTTTTTATTGGGTAAATGGAGCTATCAGATTGAATAATATATTTTTACCACTGATTTTGTTTTAGAATAAAATTTTACATAAAAGTATTATTTGCTTACTGCTATTATTTCTGCATTTTATGTACTTATTACATATATAGGTTATATAGGTTACTTTTAAAATCAAGTCAGCACTGAAACGTTCTGAACTGCCAGATTTGAAAATTATTTAACTAAAGTAGTCGGAAGTATAAAGGTAAGCATCACATTTCTTTTCTTTTAAAGGTGGCGTTTAAATTTAATTAATATTATTATTAATTATATTATTAATAACAAAATTATTACTGTTATCACTATAGCCCACCATGGCTTACCACTGGACACAACTTCTCCTGTGAATAATACGGATATTATTAAGAGCCTTTGTTGTACGTATATTGACCACTCGATCAACGAGTTTTTTATTTACTGTGGAAGATTTATGTGAAATTCAGTTCTCCATTAAGCTTTTGATAGTATCAGATACAAACACATTTGTGAAAATCGAAGTTCATCAATCTTTGACCTAAGTTATTTTTACTTACAATAAATAAATAACAAATATATTTTTTATTTTTTTTTATTTTAAACCACATCCACAGTTCTACAACCTGGTTATCTCCATTTAAGCAAAGGTAAGGTATTAGTATGGTGTTTGGAGGCGAGGCACTGCCTTTCCGTAACTAATTCTATTAATGAAAAAAGCTTTATGATATAAACTGCTGTAAACACTGACATTTTAACATTTTGCCAGATCAGCAGACATTAAGAGTGGCCACACACAGAGGTTTTTCCGTTTCGGAATTCCGTAGATACATCATTCTGAACGCAGCTAATCCATACAGATCTATGGACCTACCATACGCATGCAGGATTTTTTCGTACGGAATTTTCATACATTATCGATATTCCGTTCGGAATTCTGAATCGGGATTCCGTCGTGTCTGTGTCTGGGCTTAAACAAAAACACTTCAACTGCTTCTTTGTTCAGGTTATTCCTTTTTTCTTTTTTTTTTGATTCTCACCTCGATCGCGATTGTCCGTCACTGGCAGACCGTCTCGATTAATGATAGATTAAGATTTTTCGATCACGAGTGTCCGTAGCTAGCAGACCGTCTCGATTTACGATTGTTTAGAGTTTTTTTTTTTGCATGAGTGTCCGTAGCTAGCAGACCGTCTCAATTCACTATTAATTAGGGCTATTCGATCACGAGTGTCCGTTGCGGTCAGACCGTCTCGATTTTCGAGTGTCCGTTGCTGTCAGACCGTCTCGATTCACGAATGTCCGTTAGACCGTCTCGTTCCGCGAGTGTCCGTTGCCGTCAGACCGTCTCGATTCTCGAGTGTCCGTTGCTGTCAGACCGTCTTGCTTCGAGAGTGTCCGTTATTGCTATTTGCTTTATTTGATTAATCAGGGCTTTTCGATCACGAGTGTCCGTTGCGGTCAGACCGTCTCGATTTTCGAGTGTCCGTTGCTGTCAGACCGTCTCGATTCACGATTACCCGTCAGATCGTCTCGTTCCGCGAGTGTCCGTTGCTGTCAGACCGTCTCGATTCTCGAGTGTCCGTTATTATAACAGTGCCACCAGTTCATCAAGATTAATTATATGATACCATTAAATTCACAACTACTCTAACCAATACTCTGTAATGCCCGAAAAATCCAATAGCTGTAAAACTATGTTTTATCAATGAATAGTAAATTAAGTCAGCAAATGAGTGATGTTACAAAACACTATTGCTATACAATATCTACGAGTAAGGCCCTTCTCCCACCCGGCTATCGAAACGCGACGTTATTGCAATGAAATCTTAGGCTTAGGTCAATCACTTATGTAACATGCTATTTTCTGAAGCCTGGCCGCTTACGGCACTACCCGAATGAGACTACACAATAAAATTATATCTTTATAATCTGTGTGACACAAAATGTCGACCGAACATGACTCGATTAGTACTGAAGACGTTCGTCTACTTTAAATTTATAACAAAATATGATATTTTCCAATGAGCGGTTTTCAATGACAGGTTTAAAAAAAGGAAACTATGAGTAGATGGCGTTGTGCAAAAGTATGATGTCAATGTCAACTTGTCAACTTGTCAACCCTGACATGACATGTCCAAAAAATCTATCTATCTAGTCCGAAGAAATAATACTGCTTAACAAAACATCTGCAGATCAATAAATTCAGCCGTTTCAGCCATCTTTTCTAAAAATCACAAATTAAAACCACAAATTAACATACGTGACCGTTGTAAGCATGAATCGGACCGGGCGTCAGCGCGCTGTAAGCGTGATTCGGAACACCACCTTAGAATTTTTTGCTAGCTTTTTGACATCATACTTTTCGATAGCGTCATCTAGTGAGGAAATTGGAACTATTTTTTTTCTTAAAAAAAAGCGCTCATTTACAAAACAAGTTTTATATTTTGGCCCTGCTCGGTCTTCATTTCGTTATGCACTTTATAGTCTGTGAGATGAATACATGCAATTTTCTGTGCCGTGCAACATAAAACTCGGGTAGCGTACGACCAACAGGATCTTAGCGCGCGATTGATATTTTCATATCAACGTGTCCGTCGTGTCGCGTCGTGTGCGGAGGTAGGCGGATTTGTATGAAAGCGATTCACGAGCGACTGGTAGGAAACGCGCATGCTACTTTAGTCGCTTACAAGTCGCTTCGTGGGAGAAGGCACCAAATCGTGTTTACAGCTTTTGGAAGTTTGCCAATTAATTGGGGTGTCAAAACATTGTCTCTCATATAAACTACAAATTAAAGCTTTTCAATTTTTAGGAGTAGAACATTTTATTATTTATTTTAATAATACATTTATTTGTAAATAACTGAAAATCGAATAACTGATTATGAGTGACACGTTTATAACCTGCATCCTCTCTTTTTTTTTCCTTTTTTATTAGGAAAAAAATCAGTTATTAGTTAAAAGAAGTAATACAATATAATGCAGTAGGTACTCACAGTTTTATCCGCGTCGCCATTTGTAGAAATCAAACTCCAGCATAGATGATAATAGTATTTATTTCACACTTGTAACTACGTACTTATACGAAACACTTATTCCGCTGTTCAACCGTTCACTGTGGCGGCTCCCGTATGACTGAGCCCCTCCACTCCGCTACCGCATATTTATAGCCTATGCATAGCGCGTAGCGGGGCGACTCACTCTAGTGGGGCGACTCTAGTCACCTGATAACTACAACTAACGTTTCGGTACTTTTATATTTAAGAACAACGTAATAAATAGAGTTATTAACAAAATGTAATAAATAATTAATCAGTCGCATAAATATACATATCCAGTATACTACAATAACTAACAACTATGGTGTCCCACAGGGTAGCGTCCTCGGACCTACCCTGTTTTTGATTAATATCAATAATTTGACTAACTTGAAACTTAATAAAAGATGTGTTTTTCGTATGCGGATGACACCTCTCTGCTTTTTCATGGTGACAACTGGCCAGAAGTTTTTGCTACAGCTGAGTCTGGATTAGCTAGTGTTATAAAATGGTTAAATCTGAACTTGTTATCCCTTAATATGTCCAAAACCAACTTTTTTACCTTTTCTATCCGTGATTCCTTTCAGCCAGAGAGTAATCTGCATATTACTGCACATTCATGTAAAAGAAATGACAATTCTTACGGCTGCGACCACAGAGGAAATAATCACTACGTTTTAGCTGCGACTTTCACAAAATTGAACGTGTTAATCAATCAAACAAAATATTTAGGTGTCATTTTGGATAAAAATTTATCATGGTACCCACAACTTGACGTAGTAGCAAATCGCGCGCGAAAGCTTATCTGGCTTTTTAAACACTTACGTGATGTTGCAGATAAAGAACTTATTATATATATTTATAAAAGTCTTGTCCAGTCTTTATTGCTATATTGTATAATTATATGGGGTACCTACATAACAAAATTTATTAATATTGAACGTGCACAAAGAATGATTTTAAAAGTAATGTTACGTAAGAAGAGACTGTTTGGCACAAGTTTGTAGTATGAAGAAGCTAATGTTATGTCTGTTAGGAAATTATATGTACACCAGTGCATTCTTAATATACATAAAAATTACTCTTTTGACCCTAAATTATTAAGTAAACGTAAAGCAAATACAGTGATTAGCGTTAAAATTACTAAAACAGTATTTGCCCGGAAACAATTTTTAGCTCAATCTGTTTCAATTTATAACAAAATAAATAGAATCTAAAATATTTTTTCATTACCTTACCTCACATGTAAAAAGAAATTATCATCATGGTTAAAATTGCAAAGTTATGAAAGTGTAGAAAATCTTGTATCAAAATGAAAGTAATAGTTTATAGTTTTATTTAAGTATCAATAAGTATAACTAGAAGAAAGTAATATGCTAATATTATTTGAATAAGGATAGCAAATTTAGATAAAGCATGAAAAATATTTCACTTTGCACTATAAAAGTAAATTTGTAGGTATAATTAATTATGTTAAAAATAAGAATTAAAATAAGCTCCTAGTTATGTACTACAAATAAATTATTGTAAACTAAGGAGAGGGGCCTCTTCTAATACAGGTTTTTCCAAACTTAAAAGAAGAGACCCGCACATTGCTAAATATTACTTGTAGTAAATAATAAAGATATTTTTAATTTGATTTGATTTTGAGATGTACCGCACGCGTCGTTAGGCAGGTAAATAATAAGGCAACGTACTGCTTTTGTTGCCTCGTTCAGATTCCGCTTACCAAAACAGTACCGAATGTGAAGGGGTGACGGTGATGGGCCAGACGAGTTTCAGGGAGTTTTCCTAAAGGAGGGTTCATAAATAGCCAGTGTCACTTGGAATAACAAAAAGATTCTAACGATACCCCATACATCCAAATCCCAAATCAGTTAAGGCATTTAGAAGTTAAATTATGGTGGAATTAAGAAATTCACATACACACAAACAAACACGAATCTTAAGCACATAATAATATACACTCCTTTTTGGGCAGTCGTGTAAAAAATATGTAGCCTTATTTAGAGGTGTTTCATTAATAATGTTCAAAATCAGACCAATAGAGGCCATGGCCTTGGGCAAAATAATTTTAATGCAACGATCTATTCTATTCAAAGTCTACTAATTATACTGAGTCCTTATGTTTCAGCACCGACTTGTTTTACCTTTACTCAAAAAATACAAAATCAACATAAACAACTTTATGACGAAATTTCATTTAATGCATTTCATACATAAGGGAGACTATAACAAAGAGGTTTGTATCAAATCCTACCTTTTAAGTGAAACAATTATAGGTAATTTTATAGATGTCTGTTCCATTCTAAATCTAGTATCTGAGCTAAGACATGTAAAACAATCTCTAAAAATACTTATATGAAAATATATTATATTTAATGTTTCATAATATTGATCCTTTTTCCTTCTGTACAAGAAAAATAAATAAACTATGCTAAATACGTCTTACTGTCATAACAACATCAGGGGAAAATAAAAAAAGAAAACACATGATGTACAGTAAATACCAAAAATAACACTTTTATTGCTTCATTATATTATGCATATTATGTTAGGCTCAAAGACCGACTTCGGTCTTGGTCTGTACTGGCACTAGTACTGGCTTAGTCAATATGTCTGCCAGCTGAGTGGCAAAGCTGGTCTTAGTCACAATCAAGCTTCCGTCCTGCACCATCTCACGAACGAAAAAGTGACGAACATGTATGTGCTTGGTTCGTTTATGAAACTCAGGGTTGTGAGCAAGTTGAATGGCTGCCTCATTGCTTTTAGAGTAGGGGTGTGGATGGGGCCAACCATAAAGCTATACCCGCTGAGGCCAAATGAGTTCTTTGGCCGCTTCACTTGCAGCAACTATTTCCGCTTTCCGCTTCAGTCGTCGAGATTGCGACGGATGGTTGTCTCTGGCTTAACCAAGATATAACACCTCCGGCAATTAGGCAAGCTACCATAAGAATAATAAAACTTACTAGAACGGACACTTCTGCTCCGAATTGCCTCAGGGTCACGATATTAGCCCGTCCGTTAAACAGAATACGTTAAACTCAGTCGGGCTGTCACGGCTGGCGTCGCCGCACGCGCGTTTGCCGGTTTTTGCTTTCCGTAATATTTTCTCTGTGCGTAAGATCTTAGAATTAAATTGTATTACAATGGCGCCAAGTTATTGTGCTGTGTTTGGTTGTGCAAACAATTCGAAAGCAATGCCACAATTAAGATTTTTAGTTTGCCCAAAGATGATATGAGGTAAGTATCTACATAATATTATCAAAATGTTATTTCGTTTTCGTAGTACCTAATTAATAAAAACCGGTCAAGAGCGAGTCGGACTCGCGCACCGAGGGTTCCGTACCTGTGGCGGGCGCGGCGGGCAGACGACGACGAGAGCACTTAAAAGATCGTCTCGATCGTCTCGATCACTCAAAAGTCTTCATAGGATTATCGCCGGCTGGACGAGGAAGGCGGTTGAACACTCGGTCGGAAAAACACTATCACGAAACACACCAGTCAACAGTGTTCATAAACTAATGTCACTTCACATAAATGTCACACCAACGTATCACAAATTCTTTTCACCATTTTCACATTATTTTGTAGTCGGCGCAGTCAATGTTCGTAGCAAGACACGTAGCTCCGTAGCAAAGCACTAATTCACACTTATAACATAGTCAAAGTTACTAATTCACCACATTGAAGCATTTTGAAACATATTATTTGGAGCACTAAAATCTTAACATTGTCGCGCTTACTGCCAGGATGCACCTTATTACTGGGACCTTTACTTCATAATGAAACCACTATTTACTGTTTCTTCTTTTATTTCTTCCTTTTTCTTCCTTTTACAATGATATCTTCATTATTGGAAAACTATCGGAAAACTATGCGCTTACTTCGACCTCTCGGATTTATATATCGATCGAAAATTAATCCTAGAAAATTCGGAACCAATCAGATTTCTTGGAATTTTCATAAAAATCAATCAAGAACTTTCTAGTTTTTCTAAAACTCGGACCTCTTTGTCGCACAGTATGTCTGTCCTGTTCACGCGCAACTGTCTTTGTCTAATTCTAAACAAAACTATCTCTATCTCTTTCTAATATCGAAATAAGCGGTTGTTTTTACAAACCTTTGATAAAACTAACTCAAACTTAATTTCTATAGATAGAACTTTATACATCTAATGGATTATTAACTATTTTATAACAAAATCTCAAAAATCTCAATTATTTCAAAAGATATTTACAAAAAAACCTTCGGGGGCTTTCTATGTGGTATTGCCCCTTTGATATGCCTAATTTCCAAAATTGGGGCTTTGTCTTGAAGGTTGCCCTGTTGGTATACCCTGTTTTACATTTCTGAAAAAACTGAAAATTACTTACAAATAGCAAAAACCTAGATTCTAATAAGAACGTAAAGAACTAATACAAGGTCTAACTATCAAAGTCTTACATCTAAAGCATAGATTCACTAAGTTAAAGTCCTTAATTTATTATTCATAAGTCTCACTTCACTAATTGCAATTCACTATTATAAGTTTAACACTTATCACTTTCAGTATTAATTTTATCACTTATAACGTGTCACTAACACTCATAATTCACTTGCGTCGCTAACAGTACCATCATAATTGCACCATCAAACCAAACTGCAGAGTAGAATAATAAATTAGTATTGCAGTTTTAGGTCAACGCCATCTCTTGACCGATAGTGGAACTAAGGTTAACTTTTTTAGAAATTTGATAATTTCTAAAAAAGTGGGCTATATTGAGACATCGTTTTATTTTTCCTGTATTTTTTATATAAAGTGCTATCACACAGAATTATTTGAGATTTTTCTCTTTGCAAACTTCGGAGATAAGGGGGGGGGAACGGTATTTTTTTTTACAATTTTCATCATAAGTCGAAAACTATGCGGCCTAAAAAAAAAATTATTGAAAACGTGCAAACGACGTTCTTTCATATGATACCCCACATGCCCTAGTTGCCCCACTTCAAATTTTTAAGACCCCTTTTCAGTCCCTGTTGTAAAAAATATATTTATTTTTTTATTTATTTCTTATTCGCAAAATAGTTGGACAAATGTCATCTTAAACTATTCCAAATTTCAAGTTGATACCATTAGTAGTTCTCGAGATATCCAGCTGTGACAGGCAGACAGACAGACTGAGTCACACCATAAGGGTTCCTTTTTTACCATTTTGGTACGGAACCCTAAAAAAGGACCTGACCTGAGTATTTATCAAAAAAGATGTACGTTTGTAAGCAATGCAAATGTTTTAGAAATTCAAAATTTAATTTAATTTCCATACTAAATGTTTAGGTATTTACTTTATTTATAATCAAATCAAATAGTTTTATTTGCAAAATATGGGTAGATACAAAATCGTTGGTCTTATAAATTATTCGAGCGCCATATCGAACCATTTCTGGTGTGCAAAATATATAATTTTAAAATTTTAAATCAGTTTCATTACAACAAAACATTCACTACAACAAACATTAAAACTAAAAATTGAATTAAAAATAAATATTGAATTAAAAATAAAAATTGAATTTAAAATTGAAATGAAAATAAAAATTAAAATAAATTAAATTGAATCAAAATGTCAGCCTTAAAGTTACAAAACATTATCTTGCAATATCTTTATCATTGTACAATATTGTGTTCCTATAATGTTCTAAATAAATGTAATCTGACTCTGCTACTGAATTTACTTTTATGACTCCAAAAGCTACCCTATTTGTTAGTGTGAGGGTCCTACACTATCTGGGAGTTACTGCCACTGACCTCAATGAAAACCGAAATTACCAATTTAAATTACAGATTTATTTCCAATAAAAATTCCCCAAATGCTAAACACAATCACGCGAGTCGGCCAGTGCGCAGTAACTGCATCGACTCTCAGACATACGTCACACACCTATACGAAATCGCTGACATGCAACATTCATTCTACAATGTGTCCCTACTATTCCCCCCAAATTTTTCCAAAATTTTCTTAAAAAAATTAATTTCTAAAAAAAATATTTCTTATAACTAAACGGGCATTCTCCTTTCATTGTTACTTTCATACATCTCATTACACTGTGGTCACTTTGCATACCTTACATTTATTTATCACTTAAACTAACTCACTGCAATAAGCACTGTACCATAATACATATTATTGTAACACAAAACTCACGATAACATGACACAATAATAATTCTCTAGAATTCTCCATCTCAGTCAGCATTATGGATAACTAGCTGCGGGTGCGGCGGGTGGCTGCTGACGCTGCGCAACCGTGTGGGCAGCGGCTGACTCTGACAACGTGATTACAACTTGTCTATTAAACCATCTTCTTATACGACCACGATAATATTTTAATATTGTTATGACTATTATAATTCCCAGTAATGTTGCTACTATGATCATCGTCAAATTATACTTGTTCAAATGCTTTTCAATAACACTATTCTGTGCAATTACTATTTCCTCTTTAGAATAATTTTTACCCATGACGAAAAATAAAATTATCGACTGAATTGAATGATATCAAATAATGAATGAAATAAAAATTTAAATTTACCAATATTTCGAATCAAACTAAAGTGCTTATTGCAATGTTTACAAATTACCAACTAGGTCAATGTTTCGCAATATTTCAAAGTACAATAAAATTCACATTTGTTACTTGGGATATTTTAAAATTTTAGTGTTCAGAATATCAGATCTCATTTTTTCAATAAAACTCCAAATAACGTTTTTAAGCTCTCCTGTAAAATTTGTCTGGAATGAGATACTTGAATTTAGATTAGGGCAGCCGACTTCTCCTGGTATTTCACTACCGGCCTTACTTCACCATAATGCATTATGACAAGCATAAATAAGGCTTGCTAGGCAGCAATTATACTAAAGTAATCGTATCGCAGCAGTAAAATACTTAGTATTGAATAGTTCCGATGATCATCTAATTTCTTCATCATCATTCCAATTCACTAAAATGGTATTTCTTGAAAGCAAATGCATGAGTCTTATAAGAAAATACCAAAACCGCTATAGATGTGCCTATAATATTTTCAGAGTTCCCTTTCTTCAGGATCCCATCATGAGATCCTGACCTCATGAAAATGGGACCAACTAGAAATTTTAAGAGTTTGAGTTTGAGAATTTGTGTAGGAACTGTATATAGATTATACAGGTGGGAATTGTATATAGATATACAGTTCCTACACAATTTAGTTACTTAGAAACAAAATTGATGCCCTCAGTTATTAGCCAAAATTAATTTTAAAGTACCCCGTAGAATTCCAAGGTATGCCATACAACCCCTAGCACCACCATCTCGTAGAATCGTCCTCGGACTTCATTCCCCTATTCTACGATTGAGTAGACTTTTGAATAAATAAAATCAGACACTCTATATTCACTAGAACTCACTACCTACCTAATGCTCACTCGCTAGTTGCATTTCTCCTCTACTAACTTTCACACACCTCCCACAAACACTCACACAAACACACAGTCATCATTAATACACTCACAACTCTAACACAATCACGTTTACATTAACAGTTTTAATCTACACTTATACATATACATACATATATTATTATCTATAACTTATCTAGTTAATGTCACTATAGATATATACTATACTTATACAGCTAAACCCTTTCTTATACTGTACATTGTTAGTTGTATAACTCATCAGCTTGCTCTGTATTCTTAGCTATTGTAATCCTTTCTGCGGGAGGAGGCTGGCGACCTGTGGTACAGGTTTCTGTGAAACCTATTTCGGGCAGCAGTCCTTCACAAATTTAGGTTAAAAATTATTTATGTACACATGTATCTATGAAACAAGGTTGTGAAGTGACCAATAAATTCATTTTTTTACCTATACTCAGACAAGCCTTTATCAAAGCTTATTTTGTACTTTGGTGAATGTAGGTACCTAATATACCTATTGAATTTTAGCTTTTTCGTATTCTTTAGTTTTTTTGTTTTCTTTGTGTTCTTTTTTAGCTTCGTAGCTCTTAAAAACGCCCAGAACGCGTTGTGGTAGTCATAGAAATACCACAAAGCGAAATTTGCGTTGTGGTCAACATACCAAACGACCACAACGCGTTGTGGAATGAAGAAAAGCCATGACGCGTTTTCAGCACAAGTTGGTGCAAACAAATCACGTAGGACAGGTTGCAACTAGTCGGAACGCATACAACGATGCATTAAAACATCGGTAAACTAGTTTATTCATTTCCTGATTCTTTTGAAGAGTTTTATTGAACTAAAATTCTTAAAGTTCCCAATTATTTTAAGAAAGTAACATGTTGTTTCTGATGACTAATACTTTGTGTTTAACACCTAGCCTTAAAATGTTGATTTAAAAAAAATCTAATCTAAATCTAAACTTAAATTTCCAATAACTAAAAAAAATTGTTACAAAGTAGAATAAAACAAATGTTTGTAACAAAATAATCCTTTTATACAACAAATTATGTCCTTTTATTTAAATGACACGATTTATTTAAATTTTCCTTCTACTTATATAAAAGAAATATTTTTGTACTTTATTAAGTACTAAATAAGTACTTAATAAAGTACAGAAATATTTCTTGAAGATTTCTATCAAAAGTCTTGGGCGTTTTTTTAAGACCCATGACACGAATTTCGCGTTGTCACATTTTGGCAGTGACCAGAACGCGTTGTGAGCGTTTTTTTCGCTCAAAAACCGATTTCGGTCTTTGAGCCTAACATATAAAATGTAACTAAATTATTACTAAAAATAATATAGCAGCTGTTGGCAGATCTTAATTATTTATATAAAATAAAAATATATCAAACTTTCAAACAAAAATAGGAATTATTAGAATCGGTCCAACCCTGTTCGAGTAATCGAGTAACATACATAAAAAAATGATTTCGATGAACTGAGAACCTCTTCCTTTTTTGAAGTCAGTTAAAAAGTTAAACGTCTTAACCACGATAACAAACATAAGGTAGACCAAATGATGTGATGATACAGAAACAGGTGATAGTTTTGCTTAAACTGTACAACTTTCTCAAAGAAATATTATGTCGAAAAACGAATATTTTTTCGCCTTTCGATAGTAAGTCGGTCAGATGACCAATACATTTTGTATAGGAGTATGTCAAAGTCAAAGTCTAAAATAGCTTTATTCAAATAAACTTAATTATTAAGTAGTTTTGATTCGTCCATATTTTCCTACCACCCGATCAAGAAAACAATATTTCGTTTTTCGACCTAAGTATGTCCCTAGAAGAAAGTTTTTCAGTTTAAGCAGCACTACTTATTACCTGTTTAAGCTAACAACTTGACCTGAACACTACAATAGAAACATTTTTTTATCCAGAACAGGATAGTGCTTGTCCTTCACCGCAAAGGCCGAAAGTGTAAGCGCACTAAACCCGGAATCCTCACCACTGAGGAACTGGCTATCTTACCTTTAACTGCGGGAACACAACCATTTTTAATTTGTTGTTATGGCGTCAGACTTATGTAAGATGGTGGTAGCCAGGTGAACTTGAAATGAGCTCTACCACCAACCAAACCGAGCATAAATGTAACCCTCTCCTGGGAATCGAACCCGGGATTCCTGCGTCTTACACGAGTGGGCGAACCACTAAACCGCAGAGGTGGTTAAATTTTTTAACTGCCATAAAAAAGAAATTAATTCAATTTGTCTCTTTATGTCTGAAACACACCAGTATTTTAGCTAAAACTTTTATTTTTCAGATAAATGACAAAATCAATAAACTATCGTCCTATTTCATTATATTTATGAGTATGGCTATGATGATTGGCTTGACCTTATTCTGTCTTGCTCCAATGTACAACAATTATCAGCATGGAATCACTTCAAGAAATCTAAATGTACCAGACAATTACACCGTTCAATTCGCCATTACTTATCTATTCCCATTTTTTAACCCGTTTAACCATTACAACTTAGTAACATGTTACAATTTCTGGTTAGGTTATGTCTGCTCAGTGGGAATATGTGTGAATGACATGCTTTTATCCTTAATGGTGTTTCAAATAATAGGTCACATAAAAACGCTAAAGCACAATCTACACCAATTAAAAAAACCCAAAACTCAGATGGCAAAGATACGATGCCCTAAAAACCAAACGGTGTTAAACGTGTACGTTGAAAAGTTTGATCCTCAAGAGAATGAGCAGATTAATTTGAGGATTGTAGAGTGTGTTGAACATCATAAATTAATTGTCAGGTAAGTGCAATTAAAAGTCTGGCTTCAAAAAATTTAATATCTTGTGTGATTAGGTATGTAATAAAAAATAGTTTATAGACCCGTACTGAAAAACAATTTGGAAATCCTACTGCCGTCAATAGCATAGTTACAGTAAGTTGGATTTTTGTCAAAACTGAGTTAAATATACAGCCGTGATCACGATAACGAGATCTACATTTTCATCTTACCCATTTTGTGTGTATCGTTTTTTAATCCAAATTTAACAATTAGAAATTAGCAGTAAGTCGAACATTTTTTTTTACATTACCAAGCATGATTACAGTCGGTACACTTTACTGCAAAGGTGCTTATTCAGAGTCTCTCGGCGAAACTACAGTATGACATCCATACCACTTATATGTTAAGTCATTTACTGTATAATGATTGGATATGAGCTGAGCAAATAAACACTAAGAAGACATACTGTTTTGATCCTAAGCAGTTCCCCAATATTTACTAAATGAGTGGTCTAGTCTTAAAAACAGTATGCTGCGATACTGTAATTTTGTTTAGTATCAGTGTCATCTTGTGTAACAGTAAATTAGCTATACTGTACTCATGCTTAGGAAGTCCAAACATACCTATATAATATGATCTTACAACTTATTATAAGAATATAATAATAATAATAACATTTATTTCAGAAAACTGGTTCCATTTTTATTAGTAGGTACCATATGAAACTTATAAGCTAATGTTAGTATCTTATATCTAAAAACAAAAGACATTAATATTAGGGCCTGGCCCTCCCGTCGTTGGCGAGAGAGTGATAGCCCACCCAGGTTCGCAGCATGGGTGAATCCCACCTTTCAGACAGCGTCGCCAGGAGGGGAACGCACACGCACGCGTCTTAATAACGAAGCGCTGCGTAAGCGCATCACAGCATAAAAATCTTGTACCCCCGCCTCCGCGAACATCGCAGACGCACTGCACCAGCGCGGCAGCCCCATCATCGCCCTGAACGCGTTGTTGTATTGCACGCGAAGGGCGCTATATGCCCGCCGCGAATACCCCACCCATAAACTGCAAGTGTACATCGATTGACAGTATGACTTGAATAATGTCACTTTTACATCTATTGTACAACGTGCGAATCTACGAGCGAGCATGTTACACCGCACAGACAGTGCCCTCTGCTCCCTCTCTATGTCCATATCATCTAATAAGTCCTCAGTGACCCAGTGGCCCAGATATTTAAAATATTTCACCTGTTTTATCAGGGTACCACCAAGAGAGATTGCAGGAGCCGAATATTGTTTTTTGCCTGACTTGAAAACGATAAGTTCACTTTTTTGGCATTATATATGAGCCCATGTGTCACTGCATACTCCTCACATATCTGGATTAAGCGTCTCAACGCACCGATTGAAGGGCTCAGCAGCACCATATCATCGGCGTAACTTATATTGTTCATACATATGCCGTCAATGGAACAACCGATACCGGCACTACTCAGCCCCTCAATCAAGCCGTTAATGTAGAGGTTGAAGAGACTCGGCGAGGTCAACCCCCCTTGCCTCACCCCGCACTGCAACCCATACACCTGCGACTGAGTGCCAGCCCATCTAACGCTGTTCAGCTGGTTATTGTACCAGAACTTCAACAGCCTAATCATTTCAGAGGGGAACCCCGAAATAGACCCAAGTTTTCTCCACAGAACATCGTAATTGACCAGATCGAATGCCCTGGAGAGATCCAAGAAGCATGCGTAAACTGGCGTATTTCTGGCCGTGTAGTAGTGGACAGTCTGCTTGAGACAGAGGATAGCACTCTCCGTGGATAAATCCGACCTAAAGCCGAACTGTGCGTCGTGTAGTTGTATATGTTTCTCCAGCTGTTTATCAAGCAGGCTATCCAGTACCTTTGCGATAATCGTTGCCAAAGAAATAGGTCTGTAATTTGACAGGTCAGAAACGTCACCTGTTTTATTTTTTATAATAGGAACGACCAGTGTACGCATTAGATCTCTAGGTAAGTGGCCGTGTGCAAGTGACAGATTAAACAGTAAAGCAAGAACCCTGGGAAGGTGGACTCCAGTGTACCTCAGGTGCTCGACACTGAGACTATCGTGACCAGGTGACTTACCCCTAGACATTTTTTGTATGACCTTATCTACGTCCCTTGCCGAAAAGTACAGTTTCACATCATTGTCACTCGTCTCACTGTCGGGCACCCGCGATACTGTTGCAGGTATAGACGGTGGTTCCACCCTGAAATGATCCCGAAAAGCATTGGCTATATCACGGTGGTTGTGTAAGCCGTTCACGCTTGCAGGTAACCCCGACCCTGGATTCAGCTGTTTAGTAGCTTTCCAGAATTTGCCAAAATGTTTATTATTGTGATGTTCTGCAATAATATTCATCTTTATTTGTTGCTCTTTATTTTGACAAAAATGTAATCTAGCTTTGAATATTTTCCGCGATTCATACATATCATAATAAACCTGACCTGAGTTCGGTTTACCATAAAGTAACCACAACTGAAAACAACGTCGGGCCTCACCGTGCGCTTCCCTCACAAACCGGTTCCACCCCGGTACTACCTTATGCTTACATTGCTTATTTACAAAACAACTTACAGCTGCATCTGTTAAAATGCTAACAACATTGGTATACATATTCTCTATCTCCAACTTATGATCATTATTATTACACTGTTTGTTGGCACACATACCAAAATTTTGAGGAAAATCAATTTCTCTTAACTTGGAATTACAAATATCTGTGTATAACTCTATTTGATTGGCACTACGCTCTCCCCATATTACATGATTACAAAAATTATTTTCCAAACTAACATTTTTCTTACTTATCTTACCTAAATCACATTCAATCATCAAAGGATAGTGATCCGAAATATAAATATATCATACAAGACAGAGGCAGAAGTACCTACATGTGTATATTCTTTGTGATGAGGTAGGAGGGTTTCAGTCATACTCCTCCGCGGAGACCAGCCGGACCGGAGGAGAGTGAGGGAGAGGGGTCCCAATTAGTTTTTTTGTAGATTTTGTTCATATGGGCCTGATTCTAGAGCTTTTATCGAAAGTACAGTATTCATGTAGACGGTTAAAAAAAACGATTAGTAAGGAATAGCACCTCGTAGTATGGAGACAATATGGAGAAACCTACATCTCACTGTCGGAGTTTTCTCAGCCGCCAAACTATATATACAACTTCCAACCATCATCGGGTGGACCGCGGTCCACGGCGGTTTGTGTTTATTCGACACAAGCACCATCTAGTAACACCGGTTATGAATCTTATTGCAACCGTGTGTTGGTATGTGCGGCGTCGTAGGTAGATGCCGCTACAGGCGGTAATATTATTGTTGGCTGTCTTATTTTTCTTTGGGATTTGTTTGACTCATTGGTCATTATTTTAGAGAGCGGTATTTTGTTGTTCGAGTGACTCGGGCAGATTTCGTTTCTGTTTTCATGCCTCTGTATTGTTTGGATTTCCTTTTATAATTAAAATTTTGTCGTAGCGCAGTACGGCGATTTGCCAAGCTTACGCTCTTTTTCTACCTCTGCTTGCAATTTTTTACGCTTCATATATATCTCTCGTGGAAAGTCTTCTTTAATGCTAATCGGTGACCCACTCAATATTTTTTTCTTCTTTAAAATTTAAATTTTCCTTCCCAATGTTGACAGCGTTACAGATAAAGGTCTAGTTATATTGCCTTTCTTGCCCAATCTTTTTACCAATTCTGTTTCTGAATGCTGATCTCTTGTATGTTTCTTATTTCCTGTTTTTGTGAATTTAAATCATCTTGTATTTGTTTAAGAATTTTTAATCATATCTTCCATGTTTGCTGCCCTCTAGCGTCTGCTCGTTGTACTAGTTTTATTAATTAAAATCGCCCAGAACGCGTTGTGGTAATCATAGAAATACCACAAAGCACAATTCGCGTCGTAGTCAACATACCAAACGACCACAACGCGTTGTGGAAATGAAGGAAAGCATGACTTTTCTTCATTTCCACAACGCGTATGAAACAATGATAAATATAAAATACGACGTACACTGATTTGCAATAATAGGCATTACGTCGTATGATTTGCAATACCTATAAGTGAGTCCTAACACTATCAAAACTTTTGATAGATATCTTTAAGAAATATTTTTGTACTTTAATAAATGTACTAGGTAGGTTGACGGAAAATTTAAAGAAATCGTGTCATTTAAATAAAAGGACATAATTTGTTGGATTAGAATTACTTTATTAAAAAAACAAATTGTTGATTGCAAATTATTAGTAATAATTAGGAAACTTTAGAACTATTTGGATAAACATTTTATTTAAAAAAAACAACTTATAATTGTAACAAATTAGTCATTGGGAATTTGAGTTTTTTATTACAATAGATTTTTTGCAAATCAACATAATTGGTGAACAGGAAATATTAGTAATTGGAAACAACAATTTAATTAAAATGATTTGGAAAGTAAAATTTTCTATTACAATAGATTTTTTTTTAAATCAACAACATAAGTAGCCTTATTATGTTGATTTAAAAAAAGTATTAGTCATCAGAAACTAACAACATTTTACTTTCTTCAAATAATTCGTAAATATAAGAATTTTTATAATTATAACTCTCCGAAATTAATGATAAGAAATGAATAAAGTAGTTTACCGATGTTTTAATGCATCGTTATACGCGTTCGGACAATTACTTTCTGTCCGTCGTGTTATGTTTGCACTAATTAGTGCTCAGAACGCGTCATGGCTTTTCTTCATTCCACAACGAGTTGTGGTCATTTGGTATGTTGACCAGCCCACCGATTACGTATCTCTGCTGCTAACAATTCTCGATTGAAATCGATTGAAATCGCAGTTGCATTGCTGCTTTAAGTAAGATAGTTGTCACATTGGTTCTTACTAAAGCTGCAATGTCACTGCGATTTCTGTCAAAGTTGATTGCAACAAAGTTAGACAATCAGTGGGCAGGACGCGAATTTCGCTTAGTGGTATTTCTATGATTAACACAACGCATTGTCGGCGTTTTTATAAGGGCCATGACACGAATTTTGCATTGTGGCATTTTGGCAGTGACCAGAACGCGTTGTGAGCGTTTTTTTCGCTCAAAGACCGACATCGGTCTTAAAAATTAAATAAATAAAAATATAATAAACTACACCATTAGTATAAACCGTCAAAAGAAATTCGTCAAAAGATATATTTTCCTCTGATTTATTTTTTTCATAATTGTCAAACTCAGCATTTAGCTTTCATTGTTTAATTTAACTGTAAGTACCAAATTAATTCTGATTGACAGTTTTACAGACAATTTTTCAAATTTCTTCGGACCGATGCTTGGGGCTAACTACTTGTTCCAACTACTTTCATGCTGTTTGCTTCTCGTAGAATGCTTTCAAGGGGTAATAAATTGAATTAACTTAATAAAACCAATATTAGTTGATTTTGTACAGCTTCTTCCTAATCGATTCAATGTAATGTAACAAATTATTTGCAGGAACCTGATGCTGTGGCTCGATACGGACCCCTTACAGTTATAATATTTTTTCAACTTATACAAATCTCTGTAACATTTGAGTTTGTTGGATCAGAAGTAAGACTTTTCTACATTGCTGAAACAAAAAATAATATTCATAAAAAGATTCTCCGGCCCGTAATGCCCGTAATGCAACCGCTCAATGTTCAAAAGTGCAATAAGCTACAAGCTTTGGCACGTATCTTTAGGGGTGGGTGAAGTAATTTTTGGGTCTCATTGGCGGGAGATGTGGTGTGGGGCTACTGCAAACATGCACAGTAATCCACTCCAATTTCTCTCACCGCTAAAGATACGTGCCGAGGCTTGCACATGAAATTTTCGGTCCTCACAAGATTGTAAACTTCTCACTGGTTATACTTCCAAATTTGCTAACTTAATTTTCAACTTTGTCGAAGAGCGAGAACCTGAAGGACTCAGTGTACTATATGCCGTGGGAGTGTATGGACGTGCGCAACCAGCGCTCGGTGTACCTCCTGCTGCAGCGCGTTCAGACCCCCATCCGCATCACTGCTATGGGCATGACCGACGTTGGAGTGCAGACTATGGCATCGGTTCGTATCAATTTCATCAATCGATAGTTCGATTCACTTTTTTGCGATGGGGGACTATTTTTTTATTAAACTTCATTCCTATTTATTTTTATTTTAGAACTAAATATGGCAGTTATCCAAGCATAGAAAGCAAAACGAAGCTTTTAGTATTTTCAAAATATTTTTTTTTTGCAGATCCTGAAAACTACATTTTCTTATTTCGCTTTTCTGCAATCGATGAGTGAAACGTAGTATTTTTGAATCCTATTGGAAATAAACGGGCACTTGCACTCGAATACCAGTAGATCAGATCACATTTATTTATTAGAATAAAAAGTAAAATTTGAAAAAACATTATTTTGAATCTCTCTTTTACAAGTACCTTAAACGTACCTACCGTAAATATGGTATGATACACAAGATGGTGAGTTTATGGTGTGATACTACGAGAAATATCACAATTATTATTTTGGACCTATTTACCCATCCCTATGATGAATATCAAATATTAATTTTTTTTTCATCACATGCTTACATATTCTGTGAACATCCATAGCATCTGCTAGACAATAAATTCAATTATTTCTCTAAAATAAATAATTCTCAATATTAAATACCTACCTATTTCATATATTTTAGTCACATGGTTAGTGGTTACCATATTTAATAAAATGTCTGTTTCATACCCTATTCTGCATCTGCATCTGCCAGTTTTAGTACAGTAGCCCGTAGAACATTTAAATCACCAAAAAGGTTACTGTTTGCCGTTGTGATATAGTTAATTATTACGAAATTATAGATACTTTAACCCAAGTTTTACAGATTGCACCCGCCGTATATTTGTATATCTCCAAAATTTATATTTTTTTATTTTTCGAAGTTTACCACATAGTTTAGCTCATAGAAATAGAATGTCAAAGAACAACAATGTCAATAAACAGGTGATCCGAAAAATAGTGCATACATTTTATATGAGATACGTAAAATATGTCTTAGATTCATAAAATATGACTATATACGGCAAAGGAAATTAATAAACTATGTTCCATACTGTTTTCTTCGTCGATAAGCGAATAAATGTAGAGAAATTTGGTTTTAGAGAAATGTGTGGCAATATCTTATTTACCTGTGAAAAGTGTGATTACTTGGATTATTTCTTTTTGTTACATCACAATTACTTAGAGCACAAGACACCATGGCTCCACGATACCTTTATTTTAAATTATAATTAAGATTAACAAATATTTTAAACAAATTGTGATTGCTCATTTGCTATGCGAGACGCTAGGGGCTCTTACTGTAAAAAATGTTGGCACATGTCACTTGATCCTTTATCTCTTTTTTACATAGACCGTGTTCGTATGATGTTAAGTTCTCTTTTCCACGCTTTGTTGGTCTTCTTGAGCGCAGCGAAAATTTTTCTATGTCTATGGTTTAGCTATTGTCGTGTTCTACAGCTTGGTTTGATTGCCACAGATAAAAGTAAGACTGTAAAAAGTAGCCATACACAGATTTAAGACCTGATGAAAATGGTTGGATTTTATCAGGTCTTAAATCTGTGTATGATCACTTCCCATGGTCTTACTATTATCAGTGGCAATCAAACAAAGCTGTAGAACACGACAATAGCTAAACCATGTGGTAAACCTTGAAAAATAAAAAAATAACATTTTTGGAAATATACAAATATAGGTTACGGCGGGTTGCGATCTGTAAAACTTGGGTTAAAGTATTTATAATTTCGTAATAAATAACTATATCACAACGGCAAACGGTAACCTTTTTGGTAAATTAAATGTTCTACGAGCTACTGTATTATTTAGACTCATTGGATATATTAGGCCGCTGATTAAAACGGTGCCGCAGCCTGCTCGCTTTGGGGGGGGGGGGGGGGGGGGGGGGTCCGCCTAATCACGTTGTAATAAAAAAAAATCGGGTTGAAAAGAAGTGAAAACTTGAATATTAACGTTGTGCATTTTTGATATTTTAAAATTAGCGGCAAAGGATTAAAATTATTTTTTTCCTATTACTTTACAGTCACACAATTCAATCAGTTTGTAATTAGAGAAAAATCTTGAGATACCGCGCCAATGGCCTTTTTAGGGTTCCGTAGCCTAAATGGCAAAAAACGGAACCCTTATAGATTCGTCATGTCTGTCTGTCTGTCCGTATGTCACAGCCACTTTATTCCGAAAGTATTACGACTACACAGTTGAAACTTGGTAGGTAGATGTATTCTATTAACCGCTTAACGAATTAAATACAAAAATAAAAAAAATAAAAGATTAAGGGGGGGGGGGGGGGAAATTTTTCTTCAAACTAACACGTATTGGATTGGTCTTTAAAAATGACATTGAGGTTTAAAAGAAAATTTTTTCTCAAACTCAACCGTTTGAAAGATATACACTGCCAAATTGGTAAAATGTGTGTCCCCCTCCCCCCTTTTACTTTTTAAATAAGAGAGTAGAAAATCTAAAAAAAACATATGCTGTAGATATGAAATAAAACACTTTTTAACGGATACTAGCGCGGTTTTATTGAATGTACTTTGGTATTTAGTTGGTATTTGGTTTGATTTTTGGTTTTTCCCGACGTTTCGGCACCTTTGCAGCTGCCGTGGTCACGGGGGACTGAAGCTACCCGTGAGCCTACCCTCAAGCGATGAATTTTTTTAGACGTTCAGAAATTAAAATTTAACAAAATTTTTAATTATTTTATGTTGATTTATAATTTAATTTTATGAATTATTTAATGCTAAAAAGAGAGAGAAATCTACTGAAACTACCACCATTTCATAAAATTGGGAGGCCCCTCCAAGAAAGAAATGGCGAAAGAAAACTTGGAGAGGGAGCCGACCTCCGTCTTTTGTATTAATTTATTTATTTGCAAAAGGAACTAACCGTATCATTAGATCTTACAGTGTGTGTGAGGGGCTTTAGCTTGTGAATGATGGGGTCCCAAGCTGGTGGAATTTTCCAACCATCATCTCTATTGAAATTAGGATATTTATTTATTTCGATAGCCTCGCGGAGCATTCTAGGGATAAATCTACGTTCCCTAGCAAGGATTTGGGGTTTGTCAAATCTAATATAATGGTTGGGCCCCTCAAAGGCGTGTTCACTCACTGCAGACTTGTTATCGCGCCTATGTTTCATGTCAGCTACATGCTCTTTGACGCGGGTCCCTATGCTTCTCTTTGTTTGCCCGATGTAGGAGAGTCCACAGTCACAATCTAGTTTGTAGACGCCTGCAGCTTGAAGGGGGATATTACACTTGACAGGTCGTAAGAATTGGTTGATCTTCTTCGGCGGCTTGAAGTAAGTTTTGATTGACGCTCGCTTCAGAATGTTTCCAATCTTGTCAGTGACACCCTTCAAGTATGGTAGGATGGCAGGTTGACGCTCTACTGTGGCTGGTTTGGCGCGTTTTCTGTGATTGAGGTGTGGTACTTGCAACTTGTTGTTACGCAGTACTTGTTGGACGTGCTGAAGCTCAGCAGTCAGGTGTTGTTTGTCACAGATTCCGCGGGCTCTCTGAAACAAAGATTTCCCTACGGTAGCTAACTGTGTAGGATGATGGTGAGAGTCACCATTAAGGTATCTGTCTGTATGGGTTGCTTTACGATACACTGTGTGGCTCAAGGTTTGGTTCGGATTCCTGATAATGAGAATGTCTAGGAAAGCTAGTTTATTGTCTGCCTCTAACTCCATAGTAAATTGTATGTTGGGGTTTATGGAGTTAAGATGGTTAAGAAATGCAGGGACACTGTCTCTAGGTAGTATTGTGAAAGTGTCATCTACGTACCGTTTGTAGAACCGGGGAGTCACTGGTGCTGTGGCTAGTGCTTTCTCCTCAAAATCCTCCATGAAAATGTCAGCAACGATGGGGGATACAGGAGAGCCCATTGCTACGCCGTCCACTTGTACGTAGAACTCCTCGTTCCATAACAGATAGCCAGATGTTAGGCATAATTCTAGTAGTTCTGCATATTCAATTGGCATGTTGTTGTCAACTAGCTTTTTCCTGATGATATCAATGCAGTCCTGTATCAACATAAAATAATTAAAAATTTTGTTAAATTTTAATTTCTGAACGTATAAAAAAATTCTTCGCTTGAGGGTAGGCTCACGGGTAGCTTCAGTCCCCCGTGACCACGGCAGCTGCAAAGGTGCCGAAACGTCGGGAAAAACCAAAAATCAAACCAAATACCAACTAAATACCAAAGTACATTCAATAAAACCGCGCTAGTATCCGTTAAAAAGTGTTTTATTTCATGTCTAGTGAGCGCGTAAGCTTGAGAAGTGAATATATGCTGTAGATCTTAATAAACACTTTCAACGAAAATTGGTTTGAATGAGATATAGTAATTAGTTTTTGAGATATAGCACATTTTCCAAAACCGCAAATATAACTTTGTCATTCATACCAACACTGAAAAACAAAGTTATTTTTGCAGACGAAAAATTATAGGTGGTATTAAATATGGTATGGTATAAGGTAGCTACGGAACCCTACGGCGCGTGGCCCGACACGCACTTGGCCGGTTTTTAATTTCTACATGCACGCATTCTACGATTTAAACTTATAGTCACAGAGTATAAATAAGTCTATGATTTCAGCGAAGAGATCGCTGCTATTGGTTCCATTTTCAAAATTAACGCGTTGCTGGTGACATGTTTACGTCTTAAAATGACGCGCCGCCCTTTTCAACGCGCCCCGTGGAAAGAGAGGGGGATACTCCTGCCACCAGCTGTCTACTCTCCATCCGTCACATCCGTCTTACGCATTTTCGATCAGCCACGTGATTCTTACTGACGCGAGTTTAACATTTTTTCCCCATTACAAAAAAGCGTACAACGCCGCTAAAGAAGTTTTCACTTCAAAAATTGCCCCGCGGGTATTGATGGAATTTATCTCAAAGAAAATTTTAGTCGGTAGAGCAGAGGGGTTGTGTTGATTTGTGTGGCTCAGTCATCCATGGACTAATATTGATATTGGGCGCCGTTAATAATAATAAAATTGAAAAAAAGTAAAAATATTAAATGTCCGTGGATGAATCAAAGTGAGTTTAATAAATCAAACAAAATCGACATTTAAACAAGCATTTATTTAAATTAATGCATAATGATTACAAAGTAAAAGTACGGGTACAGACGTTACCAAGAAACCTTTTTCAGTCCAGATGGGACTACAGTTGCTTGTGTTAATATTTTAATAACGATTCACTAGGGAACACATCATAAAAAATTAAAACCACATGAAGACTAAGTGGTTTAACAAGGAACCCGAAGGATTAAAGTGAGGTCATACATTTTATTTTAAAAACAATTCCCTTGGGTCCCACTATAAAACTAAAACCACACGAAGAATAAGGAATTTAAGTAGGAACCCTTAAAAGTTAAAGTGAGAACATACCCGCGGGCTGATTATCTAATTAGAAACCACCTAGCGACCGGTTGCAGTTAATAGATGATAGTGATCCATTGCTACTTCTTTTTGGATTAAAAAAAAACATACCAAAGAAAAGTAGCAATGTATGTGGAATGAAACCGGTCGCTAAATAGTTTCTTTTAAGATAATCAGGGTGCCGTTCGATTCCAGCCAGTCAGACGGACGAAATAAGTTTTCAAACGTCAACCCGCCCCTGAACTCGACAGGCCGTCGGGAACCGAACCCATATGTACTCACAAGACTTATGCTAAGATAAATATTACTTATCACCTTAACATAAAAAACCCTGAATACTTGACTTACAGGACAACCTTACTAATATTATAAATGCGAAAGTCCGTTTGTTTGTTTGTTTGTTACGCCTTCACGTCTTAACTACTGAACCAATCATCATGAAATTTGGCACACACGTTGTCAGGGGTACAGAGAAGGACAAAGGGTACCTTTTATCTCAAAAAAAGTATTGTTCCCGAGGGATAGCAAAAAAACTTTCCACGCAGACGAAGTCGCGGGCGGCCGCTAGTCCATAATAAAGTAGAATTATTATACATATATTTATATGGTCAGTAACCAGAGTTTACAATGAAGCTAAATTAATTAAAGATATACATAGTACACTCATTGACTGTAGACCTGCTCCAGGCTGAGGTTGAACATCTCACCAGGAAACCATTCCAGATTTATAGATACTTCGAGTGAAAAGGATTTATATGAACGTGGATTAATTCCCCGGATACATGATACAAAAAACACTGCCGTTACAGAGATTAAAAGGAGACTGCGGAATACCTTGGCTAAGTAAATTTTCCCATGGCAGAGGTAATGCATTACACCTGCTGCGTCACGCTGACATTAGCGGTACATTAAAACCTGAGATCACGCTGGCTGGCACACACCCTTGCGGCGTAACCTCAAAACGGATGCGTAAACCATGTTCTTGAAAGGTAAACTGCACATTGAAGTATATGTTGAAGCGTATTTTTAATGATTAAACGAACTTACCTGTAAGTGAAGTTCTATCATAATTATACGAAGGATTCGTCCGAAGATATTAGTATATTAACACATGTAGTACCGCTTGCATGTATCACCACTTAGCACGTTATTTTAAAGCAATAACCTAAAAAACCTAAAAAGAGAAGGTTTTTGACTTAAAATTGACAGATATTTTGACATTTCCGGTCCAAGTTTGCCCTGTCACTGCTACACGCCAACCACTTCATTTAGTTTAAAGTCCAAATCCTATGATATTTCCTCATTTTCTTCAGTGGGTAAACAGTTATTGTAATTTACAATAATGAGTAGGGAGGGTGGGATTCTATACTAATATCTTCGGACGAATCCTTCGTATAATTATGATAGAACTTCACTTACAGGTAAGTTCGTTTAATCATTAATTATACTTCAGATTCGTCCTCGATATTAGTATATTAACACATGTAGATGTTAAAAGCATTATAATAAGAAAATGGAAATATCATTTCTTGCGTATTAGTCTTTTTAAAAAAGAAACGAATACCATTTAACATCATTCTGAACGTTTTACATGATTACATATACTAAAAACGGTACCTATAGATGGCTGGTACAATATATATATACACGCACATATATACATATAAATATACAAGGTTGGTTTGGAAAACTCAGTTTGATTATCGGTGATAATATGTTTTAATATTTTGCAAATATAGCGGAGTCATTGACCATTTCGCCGTGTTACCTGGAACATCTATAGTAATATTTTTTGTTAGGGCTATAAAGGTATCGGCATACGTCGAGTACTAAAACTGGTTGGACACAACACAAGTCTACTTCATTTCATTAAATGTTTCATTTCAGCAATCTATTACTTACATTACATATAGAATTTAATTTCTTTCTAAATAAGAAGTGATTATGAACTGTTTATTTAATATAAATATGTATGATCCATTCTTGTTTTTTTTTTTTTTGTATTGTTTGCATTATTTGTGCAATAGGCAAGGTAATCAAAGTTAAACTTTTAAGATAAAAATGATGAAAAAAGAATAAAATTGGAAAATATGTAATAAAATGTCTTAAGTAATCTAAGATATCCATTGTATTTGTACAATGAAGTCTACGCAAAGGCGTACTTAGTTAAATTCTTTACCAAACCTTGAGATTAGCTTAATTTTGTCCATTCAATAATGAACGCAATATTATGTAATACTGATAATTGTGTTATACACATCTGTAAAAAAAAATGTTTATTTTGTCTATATTAGTATTTGTTAAATAATCGAACCGTTTCTGTTACCAAACTCTGTACTTCTTGATAGTATTAACAGACAGCAGCTTCAATAATAACATAAATAATATACCTGTAAAATAATAGCACCTTGATAATGTTATGAAAACCAATTTATTTGTACGATTAATTTCCGTCCCTGAAATTAAAAGTTATAGAATGTTAATACTTTATATTAGAATAAGATATACGAAGAAGTACCTTACATGTGAATAAGAGGTGCCAAACCGAGGCTCAAGATTGTGACGATTATGATGGCACAATTGTTACACCTTCGTTTAAAAAACTGGTGGAAAAGAATTAAAATAATAGGTATCTTAGTGTCAGAATAGTCTTTGTACAATACTAAACCAAAATAGCATTGTGAATGCTATAATCTCAAATTAGAAAATAAATATTTTTGAAATCAAATGCTAGAAATAGAGGAAAAGAAAATCTACTCCATTTTATCTCCACTGCTTAATTCGACTTGCATTGCATTTGAATTTACTCAATCTCAATCTGGAAAATAAAAACCAAAACTGGTGATTAGTTTTTGAATTTATGAATTGAATAATTTCTATTTAGCATCAGAATAATAATATCTAGAATACTTAACACCCCGCACTGAATACAATAAGAAAAATTGCAATGAAAGCATATTGAACTGCATGTTCTAGATGATTGAAATGCAAATATTTTGCAATTTGTGATTCCTGATGTGACCACTAGTGTCTCCTAGTCCACCCCATTGTTGAAAGGCCCAAAAGAAAATATGTCGTCTCTAATTAGACTTACGTGGAATTCTGTGTAAGTATCGATGACATTCAACTAAGTGATTTCTGCAGTTTTGTGAACGTTTGTCTTGTAAAGATCATAATTGCTAATACATCTGTAATATAATGGAAAGTTGCGACGGTAGCTGTATATAAAAAAAAAACATTGTTTATAAAAAGATGAACTTCATTTCTTTAAAAAATGTTCTGAGACCCTTATTAATAGTAAATATTGTCCAATAACAGGGAAATCATGCTATTTAAAAAACTTTATAGCCGGTGGCGGTAGTTTTGTAATAAAAATATGGGCACTAAACTGCCCAAAATTTATGATTTTAAATTCGTATATTACTATCACTTTCCTTATCAATATTAAAACCTTAAAGGTGATGGGATGTCTAGACTGTGTTTTTAAAAACAATAAGTTACATTTTTAATCGTGATAAAATTATTTTTAAGTACTTAGAGTACGTAATTTTTTTTATAAAAGCTAAATTAAATTTAAAACAGTTCTTAACTAAATCTGATATGACAACCTGTTCTTTTTTTTTTTTTTTTTTTTACTCATGTCACCTTCTGTTGAACCTTCAACAAATTGTAACAAAACTATTATTTGTATGTATTATAACTGTTATGCATTCTGCTCGACTGGAGATGATATACTATAATATATATACATAATAGAAAAATATAATAATAATCTGGGTGACCTGTGTAGCGCTGCTAAATGGTACTTATATTCACACAGACGATTACCGGCGCAAACGATTAAGTGGACCTTTGCGCCTGTAGTCGGTGACCACTGCCTGTATTCGCTGAATACAGACAGATGTCACACCAGCACGCACCCTCACGAATACATTATCTTAACGGGTGTCCTTACCTCACGTATGATGATTGAAGGCAAAAATTGATGATGCATCATCGACAACTATTTGGATGGGCCGTAATGCCCGTCTGCGAGTCTGCTGTGACTGACGAAACAAACAGCTGATGGGGCTTCCTCGCCGCGTCTCGCTGTTCGCTTGCCGTCGGAGATGAAGCATGTGACATACCTGCCTACGTCTTTTGTTGTCGGTTTTAAGGCAAATAAATATATAAATCAGTTTTAAAATTGTTTTATTGAGCACTGTGCCCGATTTACTTAGTTTTTTTTTTTTTGTTGGTGGATATCGTTCACATCAGGCCTGTGGCCAATGCATCATTCACATTCGACTGAACTGTCGGTGGCCTTTTAAGTGAGCAGCCTCAGCTACACTAGAGTTGATCGTGTACGGTATAATTGAACGTCGTAATGCCCCACATTATGTTAAAAATTCGAAATACTGTCACAAAAAGGTGTATATAGTTTTGTATTGGAAAGCTGCCTAAAACTTCACTGACACTTGTAGCTAATAATTTTCCCACATCAGAAACATTATTTTGTACACTTTCACACAAATTAAATTTACAAAAGTAATAGAGATAATTTGTACAAGGCCATAGCTTAGAAAGAAACGTACTAAATAGTTAGTAACGAACAAGTTCAACATGTTAGGTCTACCCGCCTGAAATACAAGGTTTCCTAGTTAAGGCAAATGATTAAATTTTTTACTGTATTCCAACAAACATAAATTGCATTTATGATTTACTAGCGGCCACCCGGGTTTTCAACCGTGTGGTTCCCGTTCCCGTGGGAATATCAGGATTAAAAGCATTCTATGTTTTAATCTAGGCTACTTACCATATGTGTGCCAAATTTCAACCAAATCCGTTCAGTAGTTTTGGCGTGATTGAGGAAAAAACATCCAAACCCACAAACTTTCACATTTATAATATTAGTAGGATAATTGCATTGCAATTATGATTCTTTTATAGATAATAAAATGTAAGGATTATGTTATTCCATTTTTAGTTGAAATTTCTATCAGCATGCGCTGGCATGCTGATAGAAATTTCACCAAGACACCAACATACAAATTTGCTAGCTATTTCAGCAGCTAAGCTATTTCACATAATAGGTGTGTGAAGTATCAGGTATGAGCTATTTGCTGTAAAACTCAATATCTGGTTCCATTAAGTTATTAAGTTTTAGCATTTATAGCTAACTTTGTCAGTTTTGTAAACTATAAATTTACCTTAGTACCGATGGTACACTATAATACCGTTGAGATTAACTCAACACCAAGGATATCATGATGTCAAAATTCATACCTGATGAGCAACGCTGTTGTCAGGGCTGCTCTTGCAGCTCCAGCACAGCGGCCACCTGCCTGGAAGGTGGATGGTGGCGATTCAGCGGACGACGGAGTCACCCGATTGGTGCTCGGCAGCGGTTCCAACAACGTGGCAACCTTTGAGGGTAGTCTGCTTTTTTACAATGTCGCGTCGTCAACGGCACTTTGAGTTGCTGCAGTAGCGTTGTTTGACGTATCTATGCGGTGAAATAGTCCAGTATGACTATCTCGAGTGCAATAGATATTAAAATGTGTCTTAAACACAATGCTTTGACAGAAAGTACCCAGTATGGTAAATTCGCATCAGACAAATAAATAAACTGACAGAAAGTACCCAGTATGGTAAGTTCGCATCAGATAAATAAAAAACTGACAGAAAATACCCAGTATGGTAAGTTCGCATCAGATAAATAGCAGACAATTATGCTGTTTAACCAAGTAAACGGCATTTAAAAGTGTTCCTCCGTCTTGACTTCTTCTTCTTGTCCTCTTCCATCTTGAAAACTTTTTTCTTTCTTCACGAAGTAAATGCTTAACTATAATTTAATTTTCACTGTAAAAATATAATTCTAAAGAAGTCTCACTTTGAGACTGTATACGTGCGTCCGTGGCGAAGCACGAAAAGCGAATGAAGTGGTTGGCGTGTAGCAGTGACAGGGCAAACTTGGACCGGAAATGTCAAAATATCTGTCAATTTTAAGTCAAAAACCTTCTCTTTTTAGGTTTTTTAGGTTATTGCTTTAAAATAACGTGCTAAGTGGTGATACATGCAAGCGGTACTACATGTGTTAATATACTAATATCGAGGACGAATCTGAAGTATAATGAAGTATAACTTGAAGTAAATCTTGAAGTGTATTTTGAAGTAAATTTTGAAGCCCTGTAATTTAGAAATCAAAGTCACAAACCGTCGCCATTATGAACACGACGCTTTCCGTATAACAAACATCATAACAAAGTTGGGAAACTTACCAAATTTTGGCATCAATTATTACAGGTTTTATCCCTTTTGAAGTATAACTTGAAGTAAATCTTGAAGCGTATATTGAAGTAAATTTTGAAGCCCTGTAATTTAGAAATCAAAGTCACAAACCGGTCGCCATTATGAACACGACGCTTTCCGTATGACAAACATTATAACAAAGTTGGGAAACTTACCAAATTTTGGCATCAATAATTACAGGTTTTATTCCTTTTGAAGTATAACTTGAAGTAAATCTTGAAGCGTATTTTGAAGTAAATTTTGAAGCCCTGTGATTTAGAAGTCAAAGTCACAAACCGGTCGCCATTATGAACACGACGTTTTGCCTACAACAAACATAATAACAAAGTTGGGAAACTTACCAAATTTTGGTATCAATTAATACAGGTTTTATCCCAAAGGAATCAACAATCTTATGACATGCTATGCACATACTATAAATGTATTTTAATGCCTCTAACAGGTTTATACAAAACTCTCCTCCTCTAAGAAAAATAACTAAAAAACCTGTAACAGGTTTAAACAAATTAAACAGGTTTATAGAAAATTTTGGTAAGTAAAAGTATCTTTAGTAACATAAAAACTATAAATAGTACTAATATCTATTCTGTTCTAAAACTACGCGGGCATGTTGAGCTGAAGGATCATCATAAAGTAAGATTCCTATCATAAAGTTTATAAAGAGTATCCCTACTTTTCCTAATGCCTTTTGTAGCCCAATCACTAAATACTAGCTTTTTCTTTAAACATACCTCTTTTTTTGGGAAAGCTTTATTAAACTCCTTTGAGATCGATTCAAATAAATTATTGTATGCATTGTTTGGCTCTTTTGTATCTAAATTTATACTCGGTATGGCTTTTAATATATTGTTTCTAAAAAGTTCAGTTCTATTTTCTGTAATGGGACTAAACGAAACAGTTTCATTCTCTGTTTTGTTTCCTTTGTAAACGAACTCAACTTTTTGTCCCTTATGATCAGAAGGTATTTCACTTAACAGTTCTTTACTTTTAATATCACAATTTACAATTACATTATCTAGGCATGTTGCAGAATTGGGCGTGATTCTAGTAGGCTCGTTAAATAACCAACGTAAATTATAACAGGTTAATAATAAAGTAAAAGCAGCTTTTTCTGAGTTTTCTTTAAGAAGATCTACGTTAAAGTCGCCACATAATACAAGTGACTTATTGCTGTTTATCATTTTTTCTAAGACTTCTTCCAAAACAGTAATAAAAGAATTAAAGTTACTAGCCGGTGGTCTATACACACAAACTACAAGGAAAAAATCAAACTCTTCACTAGCTACTTCACATACTTGTTCAACAGAGAGTTCTACTATTTCTTTTCGTTCTTTACTTTCATCATGTCTCTTACTAATATAATACAGCCTCCTCCTATAGCGTTATCTCTGTTGAGCACACTGGCTATTTTATAATTTTCTATGCCAAAGCACATTTTATCTGGTGTCAACCAAGTTTCTGTTAGGCATAATATATCCACATTAAATTTGTCAAGCAATAACTCAACGTTATGTATTTTACCAGAGAAGCTAAGAATATTTTGATGAACCAACGTCAAAGCATCATTAGACCTCTCTTCAGTCAACCTTACATTCCTAAAAAAGAGTTAGCAACAGTTCCTTTAGTAACAGTACTATTAGACACAGCTTTGTCAGAATAAAAGTTGTTGAGTTTATATGCTAGCATGTGGGCTATATTCTGCCTACATCGTCTAGCAACATGAGCATAATCTCTAGTCACATAAAAATTCTTAATAAATAAATTGCTATCAAATAGCTGGAAGTCACCACTGTGACGAGTTACTAAATTATGAAGAGTTTTGTTCAATTGATATACACTGTTATTTTGCACATCTGTCAAAGATTTAGAGTAAGGGAATGCACACCATGTTATCAGTTTACAGTCTAATGAGTTTCGAATTTCAGTTAGCCTTAAAGAGTATTTTGATCACAGTAAGAAATAGGATCGTTTGGCAATAAAAAATATTTCAAGTTGATTTATTGTTTTTCGGTACAAAATGTATGGGAAAAGTTTTTGGCCATTTCTGTCGTTTCTAGTACTCATTCCTTAAATGGTCCTTTAGAGTCTTTTGATCCTCACACGAAATAGGATCGATTGGCATAAAAAAAATTTTTGGTATTTTAGCATTTTTTTTGCTAACGGTATTTTCATTTTTTTTGCTAGCGGTATTTTTTTCCAAAATCTGTGAATGCAGTTCAGAATATCTTAAAAAGTTATGGATGGTCTCCTAAGAACGTTTTTCTGTAACTATAACGGTTAAGGTACCTGCCCTGCCCTTAATGTACCGTCTAAAAAATCCACCCTGTTTATGTGGAAAGTTATAATTAAAGTATTATGGAGAGAGTAATAAGAAGAAAAAAGAAGAAAAATATATCAAAAAGTGAAAATATAGAAGTCAACAACATTCTCCATAAACAATTTAAGAGTATATTTATATAAAAAGAACAAAAACAAAATTATTTACCTTCTCCCTTATTTATGTGAAAGTTGACCAAATGCGAAATGGACGTTCTGCGAAATGGACTAAATTAATGCGAAATGGACGTTCTGCTAAATGAACTAAATGCGAAATGGACGTTCTGCGAAATGGACCAAATGCGAAATGGACCAAATGAGAAATGGACCAAGTGGACGAAATGAGAAGTGGACCAAATGCGCCTAAACGTCTTTAGATGATAAGCGCTCGAAAATCATCATCGCGTTCAACACATAAGTCGAGTATTGTTTCCGGAGGTAAATTTTGCGTCTTATTAAACCATCCTTCAATTCAGCGCCCTGCTCTGTTGAACGGTAGGATGTATTACAGTCTGCTTTTGTAAAATTTACCTCCGGTACAGTACGAGGCATATAACTTGAAATCGGGTGGGGATTGCGCGAAACGCGTATTTTGGGTATGCGTAGCGGTGAGGGGCGCGGGCGGCGGGAGAGGGGCACGCGCTATTGGTCGCTCACAAGAGCACATGCGCGAACTTATCCCCACTCCGTCGAAAAAATTTCAAGATACGTGCCTAGTACTGTAACAATACTCGACTTGTGTGTTGAAGGCGAGGATGATTTTCCTAGTAAAATCATTCTTCAGCTCAACATGCCCGCGTAGTTATAGCACAGAATAGATATTAGTACTATTTATAGTTTTTATGTAACTAAAGAGACTTTTACTTACCAAAATTTTCTATAAACCCGTTTATTTTGTTCAAACTTGTTACAGGTTTATTAGTTATTTGTCTAAGAGGAGGAGAGTTTTGTATAAACCTGTTAGAGGCATTAAAATCCATTTTTAATCAACAAACAAATATAATGAATAGCTTTATACAGAGAGAAATAAATTATCAACTATTACTTAGCTTTAGGCACAATATCGGTCACATTTTAAGACAGATTGTGTCTTCTTTTCCTTTTTAGGGTTCCGTACCAAAATGGTAAAAAAGGAACCCTTATGGTGTGACTCAGTCTGTCTGTCTGTCTGTCACAGCTGGATATCTCGAGAACTACTAATGGTATCAACTTGAAATTTGGAATAGTTTAAGATGACATGTTCCCAAATATTTTGCAAATAAGAAAGAAATTAAAAAAAAAATTTACAACAGGGACTGAAATGGGGTCTTAAAAATTTGAAGTGAGGTGACTAGGGTGTGTGTCATATGAAAGAACGCTGTTTGCACATTTTTTTTCTTTTTTTCTTAGGCCGCATAGTTTTTGACTTATGATGAAAAATGTTAAAAAAAAATACCGTCCCCCCGCCCTTATCTCCGAAGTTTGAAAAGAAAAAAATCTGAAATAATTCTATGTGATAGTAGTTTATGTAAAGATTACAGGAAAAATAGAACGATGTCTCTATTGAGACATATTTGAGTTATATTTAACACACTTTTTTAGAAATTCAAAAACAAACAAAAATTCTTTAGTTTCATTACCAGTCAACAGATGGCGCTGACCTAAGAATGCTGACCTAAGAAAATAAAATAGTTCCACTATCGGTCAAGAGATGGCGCAACCTAATACTACAATAATAATTGGTGGCTGGTTCTAATATAATTACCAACTATTTGCCTTACGAATAAACGAAGAATAAGTTCCTACTTAGTAATATAAACAGTTTGCAATGTGGAGTGGCTACAACGTTTTTCAGTCACCAAAAGCAGCTGTGGTTAAGATTTGTAAATTAACTGTCCGCCTGTTCGCCCTTCCACCTGTCTGCCGTTTATCCTACTTTTTTAAAGACTGTACTAAAGTAACATATCCAAATATATTTATGATTGTACGGAACCCTCGGTGTTATCAATGTTATATTATAGTACTTGTTTGGTCACGAGAACTCATCTCACTTGTAAACAAAACTGATCGTCATTTTCTTTTTAGGGTTCCGTACCCAAAGTGTAAAAACGGGACCCTATTACTAAGACTCCGCTGTCCGTCTGTCTGTCTGTCTGTCTGTCCGTCTGTCTGTCTGTCCGTCCGTCTGTCTGTCTGTCTGTCTGCCTGTCTGTCTGTCACCAGGCTGTATCTCAACCAGAAGATGAACCGTGATAGCTAGACAGTTGAAATTTTCACAGATTATGTAATTCCGTTGCCACTATAAAAAGAAATACTGTTGACACTATAATACTAAAAACAGAATTATATAAATATTTAAGTGGGGCTCCCATACAACAAACGTGTTTTCTTTTTGCCGTTTTTGGTACGGAACCCTTCGTGGGCGAGTCCGACTCGCACTTGGCCGGTTTTTTTTTAATTTCAACTGTTCACTAATATCACTCAACAAATTGTTAATGTCTTCTTCACACACACTGGATATCTTTAGAAAGACGCAAAATGAACTATTTAGTTAAAATATTCGATGAAATGTAACGTATTAAAAATGATGTTATGTTTACAAAAACCATATACATAGAAAAATTTTCGCTGCACTCAAGAAGACCAACAAAGCGTGGAAAAGAGAAGTTAACATCATACGGACACGGTCTATGTAAAAAAGAGACAAAGGATCAAGTGACATGTGCCAACATTTTTTACAGTAAGAGCCCCTAGCGTCCCGCCTAGCAAATGAGCAATCACAGTTTGTTTAAAATATTTGTTAATCTTAATTAGAATTTAAAATTAAGGTATCTTGGAGCCATGGTGTCTTGTGCTCTAACTAATTGTGATGTTACAAAAAGAAATAATCCAAGTAATCACACTTTTCACAGGTAAATAAAATATTGCCACACATTTCTCTAAAACCAAATTTCGCTACATTTATTCGTTTATCGACGAAGAAAACAGTATGGAACATAGTTTATTAATTTCCTTTACCATATATAGTCATATTTTATGAATCTAAGTCATATTTTACGTATCTCATATAAAATATATGCATTCGTTTTCGGATCACCTGTTTATTGACATTGTTGTTCTTTGACATTCTATTTCTATGACAAAACAAACGATCGCGTGATAAGTAGGTAGTTTTCAAAAATAGCAATGACCACTGATTGGTTGAAAAAGAGTACATTTTTCCCCATGCAAGCGACAGAGAGCGAATACGAGCTGTAGTTCATCACAGTCACAGTCAGGTGTTGACATCGAGGATGATTTCCATGTTATTACTATTTTATTTTACTTATCTACTAAATCCATCCTACTGTTCACCACGAGTAGCAATTCAGGACGTGCGAATTAAAATATCGCGGTTAAAACCATACTGCATTTTAGTGTTGACACGAACTATGGATTCTGTAACAGCGTTGTAAAAGAAGATTGTAAGATGCCGGCATATCAATTGGTAAGATAAAGATGAGACAAAAGATGCGCATACTATAGAATATAGATTGACAATATAGATGATAATTTTACAAAACGCGCCCCACGTTTTTAAGTTTAAAATTTTTAGGTTTAAAATTTCTGTAGGTATAGGGTCGTAGGGTTATAAATATTTACAGAAAAAATTTTTTTTTACTTTTTAGTTTGTTTTTAATACTCCGTTTTAATATTTTTAGTCCTATTTTTTTTTGTAATAATTTAGTCCGTTTTTAAAACGTGTTTTTAAAAAAGTTTTTTTTCAGTAAATTATTATTTTCTGCTTTTTAGTTTACGAGCTAAGACTAAAATAATATATCATCTCCTACTCTCGCACTCACACTCGTCAAGACGATTCAAACGAGCCCAAACTCGATGGGGTTGCATGGTTTTATTACAGAGTCCCAGTGGTCTTTTTCCGGCTCCATCATCAGACCCTGGAAACTTTTTCCCAACAAAGTACTCGTCAAGACGATTCAAATGAGTCTAAACTCGATGGGGTAACATGGTTTTATCAAAGAGTTCCTGTCCTTCTTCCGGCTCCATCATCAGATCCTGAAAACTATTTCCCAACAAAGTACTCGTCAAGACGATTCAAACGAACTCAAACTCGATGGGGTTGCATAGTTTTATTACAGAGTTCCTATGGCCTTCCTCCGGCTCCATCATCAAATCCTCGGACACTATTCCCCATTAAAGTACTCGTCAAGATGATTCAAACGAGCCTGAACTCGATGGGGTTGCATGGTTTCAATATTGAGTTCCTATGGCATGGCCTTTCAGCTTCATCATCAGACCCTGGATCTCGTCTCCTATTAGAGTACTCATCAACAAATGGTATGAAAAAGATATTACATTCAATTTAATAATATACATACATATTTACAGAAATTATAACTTCAATAAATTTTCTATTTTAATGACGAGCCTTTTATGGCGTTTCGATTACTTTTTGTTAATTGTTAGTAGGTATATTTCTAAACTTAGTTTGTATTGGAGATGAATATTGAGATGCTTACACATAACTAATTATTCTGAGACTTAAATAAATAAAACAAATCTTCTAAAATTATATTTTTAAGTTTGCAATCTTTATAGTTCGCTGCAATATTATTTCTTTAGCAATTTATTTAAGGTATACTTCAATTTTAAATTAACTTCTAAAGTATATTTTTAATTATATTGATGAATTTTGATGTTGACAATCTATGGTCAAACAAGCTACTGCTCGTGTTTATAACGTGCTCAGATGAAATGCCATACGTCTATATTTTTATTGATGCTAACAAAATTATATTTATATTAAGTTAAGTAATTTATGTGAATTGTAGACAAATAATTGTCACTTTATATACCTACAATGTCTCTTACAAGATGTTTTCTGAATACCTATTTATGTATAAATAAAAACGTAACTGCGCTTTGTGTCATGTAATACATATTTGTAATATAACTAAACAATAATTATGACCTTCGCAAACATGCGAAATATTTTGTTGGAAGGCTGCTATTTTTCTTCTAATAAAATGATGTTTTTATTTAATAATATTTAATGACTTTTTGACTGGATGTACTCAGAATTATACAAGTAAAATCACAAAGAGATTGTTTTTACTGCCGTCCGTTAACTAAAAGGGCGCAAAGCCACAAAATCAAATTTTGAAATATGAGCGAAAAACGCGGGAAATATTTGAAAAATATGCTACTTGAAAACCTTGGTCGTACAAAATAAAAATAAACGTTCAATTAAAGCTTGATAAATTTATAAACTTATGATCATAATCATGTTTAAATACAATTTGTTTTAAGTCTTAAAAAAACACTTTTTTACTTTTAGCTGCGCATAACTTGGTAATTTTAAAATAAATACTTAACTATAAAGTCACTAAGTGCACCTTAGCGCCTTTATAGCTTATGATTCCAACATAAATTAAGTGTTTTATTTTTGTGTACAAAAACTATTCCACATTACTTAGCTAAAAAGGCATTTAGTTACTTAGCGGCTTTATACTTATGTATTGCCGATTTCCATTTAGCATTAATTCTTAGCTATATTAACACGATAGTGCTTTAGTGCCTTTTTATGTAAGTTTTTGAATTTAGTGTCGTTTTAAGAATATTTTTTATCAGACTTACTACACTTAAAGGCCGTTAAATGTTAAACCTTCACTGTAACGACTTTTTAGTTATGTATTAGGGATTGAATATTCTAAAAGAAACACGAAATAAATGAAATGCGTTTAGTAAAAACTTTAGAAAAATTAAAAATAAATCAACAGCCTTTCTTGAAACACTAAAACTTTCTGAACTTATACTATAAAAAAGCTTGCAAAAAATATGAACAAGCTTTTGTTTTAAACATATTTAAAAGGTTAATTAATAAAAGGGTCCCGGGTCGGACGGAATTATTCAAGTGGCGACGGTGAAAACTAGTTTCGGGATCTTTAAGCGGCCTGTTGTAAAATTATATCCTATTCCTACTCAATGATTTACTGTATTATATTTAGTTGTAATTTAAAGTTGTTTAGGACTTAGCCATGAATCTTTTACATTTCCCGTTTAAATATGCTGCATTTATATTTAGCTGATGTATTTCTAGAGTATTTATACAGCAAGGACCATCAGAAGTCTCACTGACTCTAATCGCGCTACAGGTGCAAAGTTTTCTCATAATCAATGCCATAACGTTGACTGAATCCTTGAGCGACAAGCCTTGCCTTCTTCTTGATTGATTTGTCTACATTAGTTTTAGTAGTTAGAACATATCTACATCCCACAATATTTTTATTTACAGTTCTTTTAACAATTTCCCATGTAACTTTTTGTACAAGACTTCTTACCTCGGAAAGTATAGCATCTTACCATTCTGAATGCTCATGACTTCGCAGAGCATCTTTTAATGTAAGTTGTCCAGTCCCTATAAAATCAACATCATTTTCTATGTCTTCTATCTCAGGTTGATCAATTCTTTCTTCTTCTGTACGATCATGATCATCGTTATAAGATCTTGGCTTCTCAACTTCCACCATCCTATAGATCTTTTTTGGACGACCAGGCTGGCCAGTGTGCAATAACTTTGGTCTACCACTGCCTCTTTTCAATAATTGTGGATTTTCTAATTGTACATGATCAGTACTTACATTTAAATCTGTCAAAGGTCTCATCATCTCCGATGCTTCATTATCTGTATCTTGAGTAGTTTCTTCCTCTCTTTCTTCCTCACACAACGGTTATGCACAGCTTTCACGCTGTTGAGAATTATAGTCTCTAGAAATGCAAATATCTATAAAAATCTTCTCATCTTGCATACAATACAATCAGACCTATTTAAAAATTTTGGTGTATGTGTCGACCTTTCTACTCTCGACTCACTGAATTTAATATCTCTAGCAATAGTAAATTTTCTTTGCTCTGGAATCTATACTCTAAAACCTTTAGAAGTTGTAGGATATCCTACAAATATACCAGATATTCCTCTTAGATCGAATTTGCCTTTATTTGAAGTCTTATCAAGAATGTATACCTTAGATCCAAACTTTTGTAAATAATAAATTTTACTGGTCGGTCGAACCACTTTTCATATGGGATCTAGGACAACGGTTTCTTAGATGGTGTGGCGTGTAAATAGCCAAGCACCTTTGGGGTGGATTACACCTAAAATATTATGGCTGGGAATATGAGAAGACAACGATTAGGATGCTCTCACTAACCTGGTGGATGATGCGGAGCAGCTCACGTCGTCCGAATGGTCTTTAGCGACAGCACTTTGAAGTCGCACAAGATTTTACAGTTTTTATTACCACATTCTTCAAGATGATTTTTCACGTTGCTTTTTTAGAAGAAGACTATGTTTTAAGTAAAAATATCATGCTCAAAAAATCTTTTATCCCTTGCGAGATTCGAACCCGCAACCTTTGACTACGTAGTCCGGACCACTAAGTTAAGACGCCGACATAATAAGCCATCAAGCTAGTAAAATAAAATAGCCCCATTTGAATAATTCCATCTACTATAAGCTGGCTAAATCATTACTAAATATATGTATTAGGTAGTCTCAGCGATTACTCCATACTATCCCGAAAAATAGTACTGATTCCGAGGGATAGACAAAAAACTGTCCACACGGACGAAGTCGCGAGCGGCCGCTAGTTTTAATATAGTGTGTTGTTTATCAATGTGTTTTTATTCCGTCAAAATTGTAAGAATAAATGATGGTTAGTGGATCCAGAATTTTTTTTTGGGCCCTGCTAAGGCATTTCTCTCAGAAATAACAACGAGACGGGCAAAAAACCATTATAACCGTTAGGATGAATCTCCACAATGGGGCCAAGCGGGCGGTGGGGTGTGACCCATCGCCTGCCTTGCACAGTCCCAACCGTCTAGGGAGATGGCTAAACTTGCCCGGCCGCGAAGAGACCCGGAGAGCCGGGCCGGTCGGGTCTAATGAGGCAGATTCCTACAAGGGTCCCTCAGGGCCAACCGGCGACGAGAGGGCAAGTGCCGGAGTTTTTAGTGGGTGTTCCCCCCTCCCGGGATCCCACCGAGCCTTTTGGCTGGGTGGGATCACGGGAGGCGGTCATGGAGGGAGCCGCAACGCTGAATGTTGCGGTCCCCTCCTGGAGAGTCCCACATTTCGAACCCCTGTTCACCTGCGGGGGGGGGGGGGGATGCGTAAACGCATTTTCTCCGGCAAAAAAAGCAAAAACGCCTGCTCTAATTCTAAGAGCAAAATTCCACTATAAGCGTTGCTCTTCACAATAAGGCAGGCCTAAAAATGGAAAATAAATACATAATCGCGCTAATGTACCAAAAAAAGCCGGCATATAAATTGGCTAGAGAAAGATGAGACAATAGCCATAAGCACTTAAGTTTATGGCTACTGCGCATCTTTTGTCTCATCTTTTTCTTGCCAATATAAATGCCGGGCAGTTACGTGAGTTCGAAACATAGAGTACCTAGTTAATTATAATGATTATTAGTTTTGTAGTTAAAAAACCGGCCAAGTGCGTGTCGAGTGCGGCCGGTCACGCCCAGTGTGGTATAATAGGCTTCCGTACGGTACGTAGTAACCTCATACCATACCTTTTGGCTATAAACTTCTCTTTTTCTTCACTACTTAGGACTTTAGGACTGCAACTAAGTATAAGTAATACCTAAATACCAGTGGCGAAGGGTTCATACAAGCCGATTCCCATCGGCTTACCTTTTAGAAATCCTACACCACCGATCCGCTATGCAGATCACAATATTTATGTAGAACGGCTTACCTTCGCCATAATTTCACCCCTCGCCACTGCTAAATACTCAAAAAAAATTGTCTTGTTTATGCACAACGGGATAGTATTTGGCCTTCAACCTCACCTGATTAACTGACGATTAGGCCGAAGGGCCACTGAGGAACTGGCTATCCTTAGCTCTAACTGCCAGAACACAACAATTTTCAAATTGTTGTTATGGCGTTAGACTTAAGTAAGATGATGGTAGCTAGCCAGGTGGACTTGAAATAAGCCCTACCACCAACCAAACCCAGTACAAATTGTACCCCCCTTGGGAATTGAATCCAGGACCCCTGCGTCCACTAGTGGACGCGCACTCACGCGTGGGCGAACCACTAGAACACATAAACCCTTTCAGAGTATCGAATGGATTATTCGTCAATCTTGTAAACCTACCTTGAGCAAGGCCGGCCGCGCGTCTTTGGTATACCGCGTGGCTCAGACCTCGCTCACGCACTCACGCGCAACGGAGAACGGCGCGGTGGCCGCGCCGTTCTCCGTCGCGGGGACCCGTGCCTTGCTCCGTCGCGTGACCCGCGAGGCGGGCACTCCGCCACACGCAGCTTTGCTCTCAAGAAACAGCCCCGCTCGCGTTACCCGTCGCACGGGACCCGCAAGCGTGCTCGCCGCCCGCACCGCGTGCGGCGGGCAATCCGCCACACGCAGTGCTGCTCTATGAATATACAGGAAACAGCACCCGGAGCGGACGCCCGCGCCGGGATCCCACTCAAGGCAGCGGAGGGTCCTCGCAAGGCTCAGCCGCGCGGCTAGCGGTTACCCGCTGCGAAGAGTGCGAAGTGAGACTCGATGCGAATTTCCATTCTCATTTAGTACAACTGCACTGGGGCCATATTTTTAATACTTCGGCTGGCATCGAGCGCTATTTTGTACTGATTCTCGTACGACATTTAACTCAAATCTTAGAGCATTCAACCAAGTCAAATGATTGCGATTGAGTCAAATGTCGAACGAAATTCAGTAGAAACCAGGCGCTCGACTACAGTCGAGCGATTCAAAAATAGGGCCCTTGGTTCATGTATTTTGTTATTTGGTTAAGGGAAACAAACAGCATACAATATTACCTTAAAAACTATGATTAATGACTATTACAAAAGCCAAAACAGTTTCCACAACAGGATATAACATTTCAATCAAGTGAACTCAAATATAACATTAGGTAGGTTGAATTTAACCGAAACTAAGGTTTTTAACTAAGTGCAGTAATAACTACTTAATTTAATCAAAAAGGAAATAAACTCAAGTATAAACGTTAAGGTAGGTTGGTACCATAAGTCAAACATGGCCACAAAATTAATTCCCAAAAAAAATAACCGTGTAGTGTGACACGTTTGGAAAAAAATTCGCATCGAAAAACAGTGGGACTCGATGCGAATTTTTATTCTATGTATATGTGGGAAATGTATTTGAAAAACTTTGAAATTCATTTCCCACATATTATGCTATTTTGGCAGTTTAGCAATATGATGCGCTTTTCACCTTCATCGTATGGTGGCCGTTCCAGACGAGCCGTAAAAGGTTATTTGAAATCAAGTAATTTATTGAGTACACCAAAGTTTTTTTATTTAGAAACTTTTGTGTAAAGCTACCACACGTTCGGATTCTTATTGTTACAGACAAAGCTAATTAATATTAATTATAGCTACTTACTTAAAACTTACATTTCAAATATTTTTTTTGACATCACAGTTATATAATTCTGAATACAAATCAAAGTAAATTTAAGGCGAGCGCGAGGCGCAGCGGAGCGTGAGCCTTAAATTTCGAGGTTGTTTTTTTATAACAGACAACAGAAATATACTTATTTTATACATTGCCGGTGGACCAGCAGGCATTGTATACAATACCTAGGCAATTTAAAAAACAAATAGTATTTCATACATTGCCTGATCGTTTCAGGCATTGTATACAATACCGGATTATACACATTGTAATGACAACTATTCAAACTAGGTACTATTGGTATTATTGTAAATTCGGACATATAGACAGATAAAAACATATAAATTCGGCCAGACAATAATTATATTAAACAATTTTTATGCCTTAAAAATATTCGTTATTAGAAGATTATGCCAAGTGTGTTATGCCAAATAAATTCCGGGGCATCAAGATTCTGCCAAATAGAAGTAACCTCATGAAAAATATTTTCTTAGACAGCTTTCATTTTAATTCCACGCATTTAATATGCCGATCAAATGATCGAATATTATTAAATATTAAAATAAGAAACATTAAGAATATCATTGATCAAAGACATGGTATTTAAATTGATGCTACATAAAGGTTTTTTAATAGCTCTTTCTGACATTAGATTATTGTTACTGTCGATCATAATAAGACAGTTGCTCCTTTGTAGTCAAATAAGTAGTTTCAAATAGGCATTTATCATTAATCAACTTCAGTTGTAGAAAGCTCAAGCTTTCAAAGTTAACTTTCGTAACTGTAGAAAATAATTATTGATAAAAATAATTATGTAAGTTACCGATTAAACTTTACTGTGATTATTATTATATTTGATAATTACTAATTTATTCTAAGTGTTAACTTATCAAGGCCCGGAAAATGAGTCACAAGGTTTTTTATCCTTGTCTAGCCGCATGCGGCCGCTTGGGCATTGATATATACAGCGAACTAAAATCTATGGAAGTGTAATTACAAACAAATATTGCTTAAAAAATGGCACCACGGGGCCGAAAAAGTACAACCCGCTCAGCTTTAGTCGGGCCAGCCACGCACCCGGTTACTGTCGTTATTGTTCTTTTCAATAAATTGCAGTTTATATTGTAGAGAAAAGTTAGAAAGGGAGAGTTTATTAGAAATGACGTCCTTTATAGTCAAATGGTGGAAAAGATGCAAAGAAGGCAGTAAAAAGATGCAGAAATAACGTATCTTACTTTTCGTTTAAGTACTGAAAAGTATACAAATTATGGTTGCTAATAAGCAATCAGTGTTCAGAAGCATTGTGCTGCATAATTAAATGCCAGCATTTTTAGCTCTATCCACTTAGTTGTACTTTTCGTGTGGTGCCATTTTTTGAGCAGAATGCTTATTCCATAGCTTTAGTTCGCTGGATATATACTATTATGTAGTAAGTATATCTCTAATAGAATTAAAAAGCTCTAATCAACAGATTTTTTTCTCTTTAACAGGGTCACTGCAGATCCTTTATCCCTTAGATATATGAAGATCACCCGATTTTTCTTGAGAACTATCGGCGGCTGGCCGAGTGATTCAATATCTGGTTGGAGTTATTGGTATCTTCGGTACTTAATATTCCAAACTACGTTAATTTTATTGGGAGAATACCTCTTTATAAACGCAAAGTTTCATGCACTCTCATTATTTGTTCTCGGCGATAAGATATTGAACGTTATGCTTACAATTTTGGAATCGGTGAGTACAGATATTTTTGCAGTTGTTGTGCAGACGAAATTGATTGTATCGACGTCAAATTTATCAACTATTTGAGCAAAGACTCAGTCCAGAATAAAATACCTGGGTATTAATATGTGACGAGCTTTTTTGTAACGTATTGCTTCTTAAAGGGCCAATAATTGGGTAGTTTGCCCTATGTAGAGTTTCTTTAGTCCACCATAACCTAAATGCCTTAAAGGATTTGGATGTATGGGGTATTGGGGTATCGTTCGAATCCTTACATCATCATCATCATCCTTACTGACACTGGCTACTTTTTTATTCGCCTAGCCTATTCGCGTTATCCCTACTTTTTTCAAAAGGATGTTTAATTCCATATTTTATATTTTTGCCCGATATCTCTCAGCGGGGGACAAAAGGGGGGGGGGGGGACAAAACAATATGGCGACTGTATGACGTGATGCCACTTTCAAATGGGAAAAAAAATATTTCCAATTATTACACACAATATGGGCGTCAAACTAAGGCCTTAATGAGCAAATTCCATAACTATAATTTTTCTTCACTAAAATGTGTGAAATAAAAATATTTATAAAATATTAAAACACCACTGCCCTGCCAAAAACAAACAAGTGTCATTGCCGTCGGGGGACCTCTTTGATTAAAAGTTGTTCCACAAAGCGGTCCCCCATCTGCAATTAGATTTTCTTTTCTTCTCAATAAATATTATTTTCCCCAAAAGGGGGAAAATTTCCAATCTGGCAGCCCTTGCTGGCTACACAAAGGATAAGCTACAACCTAGACCTTAAAAGATAGAGAGATCCTGTTTTTTTTTTCAAAATGCAGCCCAATGTAATATGTTAAGGGTTTTTTTCATTTGACAATCATTAAATGAAAAAGGCACCTGCCCAGCCCAGTCCAGCCAGGCTTTCGTTTTCGGAATAATCTACTTTATTCCAAAAAAATGCGAAATTTTGACGTTTCTTTTCACCACTTTTGATTTTCCAAAAAAGCGAACCAATTTCACTAAAATTTGGTACCATACGATGTCCCACAAGCTCCTGCATCTTTTGACACCACTTCCTTTAGTTTATAACTTTCGAAACCCCCCATGAAAATAAAACGCACAGCGTGCGGCAAAATCAACTTTTCACACGCTGTGTTTTCAAGTTGTCAACGTTGAAAGTAGTATTGTTGTATGGTCTGTGGTTGTCATCGAAAGCACACATTTTCAAGCAACTGTACTGAAATATATGTAGCTAAATGTTCAAAAAAATAAATAAATATAAAAAATTTCAAAACACGACTGCCCTGCTAAAAACAAGCTAAAAAGTTAAATAACAAGTGTCATATTGCAGTCGGGGGACCTCTTCGATTAAAAATTGTTCCACAAAACAGTCCCCCGACTGCAATGACACTAGTTATTTAACTTTTTAGCATTGATTTCAAAAGGAAGGATGCGCCCATCCGAATGTTTTGCTTTATAATTCCTTCATACCAGCAAAATCAGCGACATCTTTTAGAACCTACTCGAACTACTGCGGTATTAGAGGTGGGCAAAAAAGATTACTGAAATGAACGATTTAGTTCAATTGGAGTTAAGAACTAGATCACTCATCTTTAGGTCGCTAGAACTTTTAACAATTTTTTAATTATTTTTATTTTTGTAATTATATCAGTTTTTCGATGGTATTAAGGCCGTAAATAAAAAGTAAACATAACAAAATCTCAATCATATTTATTTCAAATTAGATATTTTTGTGATTATTCTCAGCTACACTAAACTAATATTATAAACTATAAATTATTGAATATAAAGAGATTTATTATTAAATATAAAGAGAAACGATTTGTCTATTATTTTGATTGTTTGTAATGCATAAACTTAAAACTGATCAGATTTTAAAATTCTTTCACATATTGAAAGCTTTTATCAGCGAGTAACATTAGCAGTATTTTATTAAAAAAAATAGAGATCCCTATGAAAATTGAAATAATGAAACGAACCCACAGTATATTTTTTTTCTATAAAAGTAATAATTATTGATTGGAAGATGATGACATTCGTATCACAATCCTTATCCAACTAAATAATGTCATTGTCAAAATTTATTATTTACATGCAAATTTCTCTTAAAATTTAAGCATCAATATAGCATTAATATATCAATATATATACCTACCTAAGGTTTTTTTAAAGGTATGTATAAAAAACTTTTTATTGATTAATCTTTATGTATAAAATCTGTAAATTACACTGAAGCGAAGCGAGAGCGGGTCGCTAGTTGATTATTTTTTTTTTTTTTAATTGGACAACCATCAAGTACATACACCCTTACATGCTAAAAATTACATTATTTATTTGATGATTACATGGTGTTGACTTAATTATAGGTTGCCACGGAAAGCATTAACTGATTTATTATCGTTGGGTTGAGGGCAGGAAGCATCCCCTAAATTAGATTGATTATACCTACTTACATAAATTACTAATCTTATTATAAATATAGTCTGTTTAATATGTCAGAGATACAACAGTGATTATTTTATCTTAGGTTTTTACACAAGGAATAAATCTTAAAGCAAAGCTGCGGCCGGTCACTATACTGCATATCCTTACTATAATATTATAAATGTGAAAGTCTGTTTGTTTGTCTGTTACGCCTCCACGCCTTAACTACTGAACCGATCATCATAAAATTTTACATACACATTGTCAGGAGAAAGACGGTACATTTCATCCCAAAAAAGTATTTTTCTGAGGGAAAGCAAAAAACTTTCCACGCAGACGGATTCGCGGGGCTGCTAGTACTGCATAATTATGGGAGGCAGGAGTTTCATTTTCTGAGTTTAGTTATTTTGTTATACGCGTGAATGCAGTAAATATTTCAATCTCAATTCGCGGTATTGCCATTGCTTTCAGCTTCCGTAGTCCAGCTTTTGACATCTGTGTCATAAAAATTAGCAGAAAATATTCTTGCGTTTTTAGGAGGCTTGAAATAGGGCTCTTTTCTTTATTTTGGAATAATGTGACTCCATATTTCTTTTCACACTAGATCATTAGGCAATCTGTAATTATTTGAATTGAAATGTAATGTAGTGTTAAGTGTAGATACTTAATAAAAATATTTTTGCAGCGAATATGTTTCATAGGAGACATTTCGGTACGTAGTGTTCGTAATCTATCCTTACCGTTTACTCTCGTTCTTGGAGTTAATTAGCTATGGAACTAAATGAACTAAAGATCTTATATGGACTCAAGTGAATTAGTTCATTTGAGTCATGATGACCCATCTCTAGTGCCTCGAACAATAACTAGTAATAGTAAAATCTTTTATACTTTATTAAAATTGTTAGACACGTAATAAAAATAATGTAAAGCTACTAACCGATGATACGATATTCCATGAAATTTTTAACCTTTGCATCATGTTTTTTGCAATCTTCAAATGCACAATTCGGCATTTTTATGTTACGTCAATCACCATCTGTCTGCCATAGTCTCCCGCGTATGACTGAAATGCGTTGGCCCTAAAAGTGTATTTTTAGGGCCAACCAACTGGCGTCATTTCATAGTGACTTTGACCGGGTCCTTACGCTAGTAATATAATAAGTCTATGCTTTTTAGCTTGTTTTTAGCAGGGCAGTCGAGTTTTTATTTTTTTTTTTCACACATTTTAGTGACAAATTATATATTTTTGAAATGTGCTTATTAAGGCCTTTCATTTGATGCCCATATTGTAATAATTGAAGAAAAAATTTTTTTTCACATTTTAAAATGGCGTCATACAGTCGCTATATTAACTTTTAAAAAAAAAATAGCCAGTGTTACTTGGAATGATGTAAGAATTCTTTCAATACCTCATACATCCAAATCCGTTGAGCCATTTGGAAGTTATGGTAGAATAAAGAAACTCACATACCCACAAACATACATGAACCCTGAACACATATACACTCTTTTGGGCAGTCGTGTAAAAACAGACCTTAACCCACTTCTGAACAAATGCATTTTCTTTTACCTACTCAATTGAAAATATTTATTTGTAATTACAATACATAGATATTATATTTCAGTACCGACTTTGTATAACTTCACTCAAAATATATGGAACCATCATAGACAACCTAATAATGAAATTTCATTTAATCCATTTTAAGCATAAGGGAGAATATAACAAAGAGGTTTGTATCAAATCTATAAATAGGTACTTACGTAGTATTGTTGTATGATCTGTGATCAAGTAAACCAATAATTTCATAGATGTCTGTTTCATTAGTATTTGAAAAACCCTCTAAAAAAAGGAAAAAAGATACTTAATATCATTCACAGATCTGTAATTAATCTTTTGGCTCCTAAAAACTCGCAATAAAAGTCGATTTCTAGTTGCCCTCAGTCCGTCGTCTACTTAGTATTTCAGTACCTAAACTATATTTAGTATTTTAATACCCGAAATGGAAATTTATTGTTACCCGATTAAATACTACCCTTCAAATTTGTCTCTCTATGTTTGAGACACCCCAGTAATTTAATAGTAGATTATACAACAAGTGAATAAAAAGGGAATTTAGTCCGAGGGACTAAGTTGGATCCGAGTAGCGAAGGATTCTAGAGTTGAATCCCAAGCGTAGCGAGGGATTCAAAAGTAGAATCCTGAGCGAAGCGAGGGATACAAAGGACCGAGATGAAAAATTTTTTTTCACGAGTCGTGTAGGTACTCTACTTTTTACCATTGACTGTGAGAAAACAAATACCTAGCAGTACTTATTTATAGTATTAATAGTTGACCATAAGCCATTTTTAATGTCCCCACTGCTGGGGCACAGGCCTTCCTTATGGGTGGGAGGATGGGCCATAACTAGGGATGGGCAGGGAAAGAAAAGAAAAATATGGGGAAAGAAAAATATGGGAAAATACGGAAAAATACGGGAAAATATGGAAAAATTCCAAAAACGCGGGAAAATACTCTTTGCTATGAATTCCGTTACTTATGATACCAATATTTTTCTTTGGAACGTGTTTTTAGTGATATTATACTATAATATGTATGATCCAAACATATTTTTCTAATTAGCAATCAAAACAACTCAACAAATTCAAACACTTGTACTTGTATCTGATTAATAGCATTTATTTCATCATCATCATATCAGCTACATTTATTTAAGTAATTACCCGACTGCAAGAGGGTTATGTTTTTCGCGCGTATCTTGTAAGTTTGTATGTAATATTCTTTATTACCTCATATCTTTCAAACGGCTGAACAGATTTCCATGATTAACATATCGTTAGATTTGTCTCGTCAGCCCAAGTGTTCTCAAGAAGGTGGCGTTATAAAAAAACCAACATGGCGGCTGTACGGTGCTATTATACGTAGTGGTTTTTTTTTTCTTCTGTCAACAATGACAAAAGCTGTCGAGTTTAATCAAAAAGAAATAGATAGACAAGCGCTTGGCCGCTATTAGGATGCCCGCATAAGGATAGCAGCTTGCGGGTCGGTACTGGTCGGTACAGGCGGATGTACGCGCAAACCGGTACCGACAACCTGTTTTGTATATGCGGCCTCACATAGAAAAGTATGGGCTACTTTACCTTTGCCGAACGGTACAGACCTGTACCGACCAGTACCGACCTGTGGCCTGCTTTCTTTATGCGGGCACCCTTACCCCTGGTTAAACGATGATGCGATCTACGATGAAACGCGCTTGCCTAAAGATACCTATTTACTCGTGACTTGAAGGCCCACAGATTGTACTTATCGTGTAACACAGACTCGGGCAAGGAGTTCCACTCTCTAGCGGTACGGATGATAGAAACAAAACGCTTAGTGCAAGTTTCTTTAATATTAGTATTTTAATTTTATTGTCTTTAAACAGTGGCGCTGATTTCTTTTCTTGCGATATCTCAAGCAGACATAGAACGGTTTCTTGCGCTTCTGGAAAAAACCAGTGTTGATTTTGGTCTCACTATGAACCATGATAAAACAAAAATGAAGGTGTTGGATCGTAAGAAACCTAACAATCGACCTGACTTACGTGAAATAGCTGATTGAGAAGTTGTCCAGAGTTACACCTACGTGGGATCCACAATCACAAATATCGGAAGTTGTTATAAAGTGATCAAAAGATGGTTTGCCATTACACGATCAGCCATGAAAAAACTCACGAAGATATGGAAAGATCACCGCATAACTAAAACACCAAAGTTCGCTTGATGAGATGCTTAATATTTTTCTATCTTCCTCTATGGAGCTAAAACATGGACAGTCCACCAAAAATATAATAAAAAGATTGCCGCCTTTGAGATCTAGCGGCAACAGACTAAATCAAATCATCTACAAAATTATCCCTTACCTACTGAATGTACACGCAGTGCCACGAATACACAGAGATGGAGGAGTATCTCAAGAGCGGCAACAAACCTTACAGACAATCCATAACCGACCACGACAGCTCCACCAGGAGTGTACGACTAAGAAGAAGACAGGAAAGATTATCATTTCCGATGAACTACCTGGCCCTCCGCTCAATGGACTCAAGCATCTGGAGCTGGAGCTGGTGTTTGGCAGGCCTATTCCAAAAATATGAGAGCAGTAGGTACTCCATACACGATCAAACTTGCATTTGGTAGATATAGATTAAGCAGCTGTTCCAGCGTGAAGTAGGTACCTTCTCATCTTTGCCAGAACCCAATTGTGATTTACTTTCAATGAAAGAGCAAAAATTGAATGTTGGAGTCAATGACATGCCGAAAAGCTCTAGTTGTTTAGTAATTGGCACGGATATACCTCAGAAAGTTGGAGTTAGATCGAAATGACTCCGTTTAGCACATAACAGACACGCCTGGGTTCTTGACCGATTGGACCTGACCAGTTGGCATCGCCCCAGTCGGAACTGCCTACAACGATAGGTTCATGCGTCTGACCATATCGCTTCCCTAAGACATTGGATCTGTTCTGCACCGGCTCGAGCATCTCTCTACAACAGTGCTATCATCAGCGTACCCCAAAATTCCAGGCATTAGCAGATCACTAATATGCAGCAGGAATAGCGTTTCAGAGAGTACCGATCCCTAAGGGACGCTAGCATTGATAGCCAACTGGTCGGACGAGCAGCCATCAATTACAACTCGAATAGATAGATTCCTCATGAAGTCTGATATCCAGACATACAAAGCGGTGCTCGTCCGGCGCGCCGGGTGGCCACGTGACTTCCTCGCGCTTTTTTAGGGTTCCGGTAGCCCAATGGCTAAAAACGGTAGATTCATCATGTTTGCCTGTCTATCTGTCGGTCCGTATGTCACAGCCACTTTATTCCGAAACTATTAGGATTACACAATTGAAACTTGGTAGGTAGATAGATGTATTCTGTAAACCGCTGTACGATTTTTTTTACACAAAAATATAAAAAAAAAGCACGGCTCCTAATACATGGAACTGAAACTGAAATTTTTTCATCAAATCGTGCGGGGTGTTTAAAGATAGGTCTTGAAAAATGACATAGAAGATCTTTTCAAATATATACACTTCGAAAGTGGTAAAATGTGTATCCATTCCCCCCTCTACCTTTTAAAATGAAAGGGTGAAAAACAAAAATATGCTGTAGATCTTTTCAACGAAAAATAAACATTTTTAACGAAAATTTATTTAAACGAGATATGGTTAGCAGTTTTAGAGATAAACCGCAAATACAACTTTGTCATTTATACAAATACTATGAAAAACAAAGTTATGTTTGCAGAGGAAACAAGATAGTGGTATTAATATGGTATGGTATAAGGTAACTACAGAACATTACTGCTGGTTTTTACAGCTACATAGGTACATGTTCATAGAAAAAACGTGCCACTGCGCCGCGCCGCTAGCCTAGGAACTACTCTTAAAATTAAGTTCTAAGGTAAAAATTCAACGTAATGTAGTTTTCCCTTATAAAAAGTCATTTCACTTGAATTAAATATCGACATAAATCTTAAAGATCATACATACAATAGAAATATGTAGTCGTTTATCAAAAAAAATATCAAATATTGTCAAATGAGTATTTTCCCGGCCATCGGGAATATTCCCGGGTTTTTTCCCAGTCGATTGGAAATATTCCGGAACTTTGGAAAATTTCCGGGAGTAAACCCATCCCTAGCCATAACCCACCACGCGGGCCCAATACGGATTAGTGGGTGTTAACGACTGCAAATGCAGCCGGGACCAACGGCTTAACGTGCCTTCCGAAGCACGGAGGAGCTCGAGATAATACATTTTTGGTCACCCATCCTATGACCGACCGCTGCGAAAGATGCTTTACCTCCGCAATTGCTGAGCCAGGCGCTAAACCACTGTGCCGTCGAGCGCCTCTTTATAGTTATCACATTTTATTATTTAGGTAATCGCTAATATTTAAACATAGAAAATAGTGAAATTAGAAGTTTTCCAATGACATTAAACAACCACACTAAGAGAGAGATTACATGATCAGTCTGGCATCAGTCCATTTCATCAGTCTGTATAGACTATGACTTTTTGCAGACTAAATATCGTACCAGACTGAATATTGTACCAGACTGATGGAATGGACTGATGCAAGAATGAACATTTTATCTCCCTGTAATAGATAGAAAAGAACCCAAAGATAAGACACGAAAAAGAACCTAATTAAATTTGGCGGGATATTTTTTTTTCGTTTAATTTAATTGTGTAACTAGGCTCTCTTCGGCACTTTTTTTGTACTAATTCATGATACGCGCTTTTTCCAAATGCAAATTATTTTTATTCACTCGGTGAATAAAATCGCTTATTATTATCGTTGAATTGAACGCACTTTTTCGAGTGGCGATGGTAAAAATATGTTTTTTATTTCAGATTAATGACAAAATCCATCGACTATCGGACTATTACACTATAATAATGATTATTTTTATGTTTTTTGGCTCGACCTTATTCTGTGTTACTCCAATGTACTACAATTATCATGAAGGAATTTCTTCAGGAAATCTACCAGAAAATTACACCATACTATTCTCCGTTACTTATCTTTTCCCATTTTTTAACCCCGAAGACCATTATTATTTAGTTTCATATACCAATTGCTGTTTTAGTTATATCTGCGTAGTGGCAATATGGGTGATAGACATGCTCTTATCCTTGTTGGTGTTTCAAATAATAGGTCACATAAAAACGCTTAAGCATAATCTACACCAATTAAAAAAACCCAAAACTCAGATAGCAGAGATATGGTGCCCCAAAAACCAAACGGTTTTAAACGTGTACGTTGAAAAGTTTAATCCTCAAGAGAATGAACAGATTCATTTGAGGATTGTTCAGTGTGTTGAACATCATAAATTAATTGTCAGGTAAGTGCTTATGAAAATCTGACTTAAAAAATCCTACTTCCTTGTAAGATTACGAAATGTAAAAATATTGTTTACACCTTTACTGGAAAAACAAAATCTACAGATCTTGTATCGAGAAAAAGCCGCAACGAACTCAAAATTTAATATACCGGGTCATTTTGAACATACCATCCAAATTTTAAGGATGAGTCCATTCCATGAAAATGAACAACTTTCTCTAAGAAACATGTGTCAAATTTAGCCAAAAAATTTTGGTCGACCCGTACTAAATTGATCACGTGATCTGTTTGATTTGTATGGAAAGTCGATTTTTATTTTACATATTTGACCATGTGTTCCTAAGAGAAAGTTGTTCAGTTTCATGGACTGAACACATCCTTAAAATTTGGATGGTGAATACAGAATGACCTTGTATGTATAAATACACAATTTCGTTCTTGTGTTGGCGATAAATTAAATGCGTGAAATACACTTAATTTTATTCGGTAGTTTCCATTTGTTCTATGGAACATGACGTCATTGGACGAAATAAGACATTTTTTTCTCATTTTGTACTATGGAATAAAATATGTAATACTTATATTTCAAGGAAAATAAGATAAATTATATAAATTTAAGCTCATCATATTTTAAGTATTTCTTTTTTAAATCATCACCTATTTTAAAGAGTGTTGCTAAACAGTTTAGTCTTCATGCATGACGGACAATCTATTCCGTTTCCGTTCCATTCCATGGAATGGAATGCATCTGAAAACCTGCAACCGAAATATCTTTTAGTGGTGCAGGATTTGCAATAAAAAACTTGATTGCAAAATCTCTAATAGAGCTCCCTAAAGGTATTCATGACTTCGCTTCGCATGATTGACACTTCGCATTCATATTGACGATGATAAATATCTACGTCTTGTAAATGCCCCTACACTCACATCCTCCGATGAAGACAAACTGAAGTTTTATGATAATCTTCGAGCAGCCCTACTAACTGTTCCATCGTGCTACAAACTGTTGGGAGATTTTAATGCGCGTGTCCGATTCGACTGCGAAACTTGGAATGATATTCTGGGTCAGCATGGAGTCGGAAAATGTAATGATAATGGTCACACGCTTCTTACGTTATGTGCAGAATTCAACTTAAGCATTACTAACACCTTTTTTAAACTCCCTGATAAATACAAATCTTCTTGGATGTGTCCTTTCTCCAAGCACTGGCATCTGCCTGATTAGATCATTGTCCGTAGGAGATCTCTTAAAGACTTTATGATAACGCTAGCCATGCGTGGTGCTGAGGGTGGGACTGACCATCGTCTTGTCAAATCAAAAATGAAACTACTGGTAAAACCAAAACGTATAGCTAATCATAACATTCCATCTAAACTGGCCGTTAATAAACTGATCAATAGTGAAGACATCAGAGTTGAGTTCAACGCCAAATTGGGGACCTATCCATCTCAGACCAGACTCAGAAAGTGCTTCAGTTGACGATAAATGACGTAAGTACGCGGATTCCCTTCAAGATGCAGTTCAAAGTGTTATCGGTAAACCAAGGAAGACAAATAAAGACTGGTTTGACGACTTCGATGAACCTTTCATCCCGAGAAAAGGGATGGTTCCCGAGGGATAGCAAAAAATCTTTCCACGCAGATGAAGTCGCGGGCGGCCGCTAGTATGGATATAATTATTGAGGTTTTATGGGATGTTAAATGCGAAATTAATATTTATTTTGAAGTCCAACACTGTGAGAATGATTCAACCCCTAACGAAACGGAACGGAACGGAACGAGAGCTGAAGCTGAATCGGGTGCGGAAACTAAAACGGTAACGGGATAATAATATCTCTGAACCCAGGATTGTCTCGAATATCCACGCGGACGAAGTCGCAGACAGAAGCTAGTTATTAATAAACGGCTCGGTAGGCTCGCAGAACAAGTTTTACCGAAAACACAATGTGGCTTTCGGCCAAACAGAAATACTGTGGATGCGATCTTTATAGTTTACATATATCCAAGAAAAGAGTATCTAGAACAAAACCGTGATCCCTTCATGTGCTTTATCAACCTGGAAAAAGCCTTCCATCGGGTGCCTGGATGCACTTTGGATAATTCTGTAAAAAATTCGGTATCCTGCCAAGTTTGTAGAGCTAATTAAGCAATTTCACGTTGGCATGACTGCAAGGGTCCAACATGACAACTCGTTCACCAGTGCATTCTCAGTGACGAGTGTCGTAAAACAAGGATGTGTTATGGCTCTCACACTCTTTCCGATATATTCTTCTGCCGTTATGAATGATGCTCGCCACTCGCCAACACTGTCATGATGGCGTTACACTTAATATAAGAACGGACAGGGGCGTGTTTGACCTTTCTCGCTTTCGAGCAAAACGAAGTGTTCACCAAATTACTGTACTGGATATTCTTTATGCTGATGACGTTCGTATTATGGCGGATACCATGGAAGGTTTGCAGCTCTTTCTGGATCAACTCAATTCCTCTTGCTGTAGATTTGGGCTGGTAATAAATGTGTCAAAAACCCAGATCTTAAAATAGCCTGTCAGGGCCTCATCTGCGTGTGACGCCGCCTTAAATCTTTGTAGTAAAAACCTCGAAGAAGAAGAAGATTTTTCGTTATCTAGGTTTTATGTGGCAGAATAAAAATAGACTAGATTTTAATGTTTCTACCAGAATAGCGAGGGCTGCTGCTGCTTTTGAGAAAATGTTGCGGAAATAAGAAGAGCCTGATTGAGTAGAATAATACCTGGTGGTTTCAATACCTTCTCCTGACATGACACAGCCGAAAAGTGATAATAACATGGAAAGTATTTTGTCGCCGCCTCCATCATTTAGCTATGATAGCAATTCAGTGGATTTATTATCCGGCAATCTTAATGATATGTGGATAAAATGGAAGCGGAGCTATGAGATATATACAAAGGCGTGTGAAATCACTGGAAAAACACCGGATGTTCAATTATATATATTTCTTCACGTAGTTGGTGAACAGTGCCGAGAAATTTAAAATCAAGACGTTGGTGCAAACATTAAAACCGTGGAGTATGTGTTAAAAAAATTGGATGAGCATTTCAAATGCAAGAAAAATATAACCGTCGAGCGGCATAAGTTTTTTTCAAAAGAACAAAAAGAAGGTGAAACAATTGAACAGTACGTGTTTGAGTTACGTAAATTATCGCAGTCGTGTGATTTTAATACTACAAATGAAGAATTAATAAAAGATAGATTGGTTTGCGGCGTAACTAGTGCGAACATTCGAGAACGGATGCTACGGGCTCAAAAAGGCACTAGAAATATGTCGAGCTGCAGTCGTATCCAGAATGTACTCGGAAAACATTAAAAAGGTAAAAAACTAAAAAGGTGAAACAGTGATGTGTTTATAAAAAAACAAAAAAAAACCGGCCAAGTGCGAGTCGGACTCGCGCACGAAGGGTACCAAAAAACGGCGAAAAAATACGTTTGTTGTATAACGTGCAACAAAAATACATCATCTGTGAAAATTTCAACTGTCTACCTGTTGTAGTTATTAATATCGACCAAAAAACGGCAAAAAATCACGTTTGTTGTATGGGAGCCCCCCTTAAATATAAATTTTATTCAATTTTTAGTATTTGTTGTTATAGGGGCAACAGAAATACATCATCTGTGAAAATTTCAACTTTCTAGCTATCACGGTTCATGAGATACAGCCTGGTGACAGACAGACAAACAGATAGACAGACAGACAGACAGACGGACAGCGAAGTCTTAGTAATAGGGTCCCGTTTTTACCCTTTGGGTACGGAACCCTAAAAATAGCTTGATTTGGTAATAAAGAAGTTAACAATTATTCATTTTTGTTAAACTTTAAATTCAATCTTATAGAAATTTAAAATAATTTCTAAATTACATAATTGTGTAACAAGAAATTAGCAATTAAGACCTACCTATTTTGCATGTAAAAAACTTTTTTTTTTGATGAGAATGATGTTAATAATATGTTGAAGGTATCTGTGAAAACGCTTGTGCGACCCTTCTATAAATAAATCAGTAGCTCTACCATGAGTTGGTATAGTAAACTACAATAGTTTACTATACTCGCTAGCGAGCATCGAGTAACGTTTTGGCCTTTTTCGTAGCAATTCGGTACCATGAGTTACTAATTGACAGATAGTATCGAGAAATACCATAACTATAGTAGTAAAGTTACTCACTTGCGTTTTGAGGCGTGAAATCAATGAGTATACCTTTTACTATCCTCTATGGCATAGAGGAATGTAAAAAATAGGTACAACAAAAGAGAATGTAATCAAACCGCGGTACAGCATAGTGATTGGCGTGAATACTTCTATTTTAATTTAATTTAGTATTTTTTGTGTCTAAAATAGTCCAAATAATGTCTTTCAGAGCTTATTTAGCATAAAATATGTGCGCCACAGCTGCATAATGCAACGAAATCAAGGGCAAATTATAAACCGATAAATATGAAAACCCGTGAAATATGATAAGTATGAAAAATATGAAATCCTCTAGTCAGGGGGTGGGTCAGGTTGTGCCCAACGCTGAATATTGGCCCTTCTAGGTGGGCCCTCCATTCAGTGGGCTTACTAAGGTCACCATTCAAATACGCCGTAACGTAACGCATTCCTCCACTTTGAAACTAATGTAAAAAAATTAATTAAGTACTTTCCTATCAAGCATGTTACAAAATTAGAAAATATTGTGTTAAATCTAAATAATAATCTACTTAGTTGCAAATATGTTAATTCCGTCCATATCAACGTAATACTTGATACAAAGAAGGCCTATCTAATTTTAAGTCTTTATATATTATTTAATTAATTATTTAACAGTAGGAATATAAGAAAACAGTTCTAACTAAATCTAATTTTCCGAAAACTTGACTTTGGCCGTAATAAATCGATTACACTTATTAAATTAAGGCCTATAACTTTTTTATTTGAAATTGAGGTTAAATATGAAACCATATTAAATAAAAACAACTTATCAATAAATTTGAAAATTTATTATTACAAAGTAAAGATTTATGTTATATATTCCTAAAAAAAGATCTCACTTTAACTCGTAGATTTGTATCATTTGGGGCCTTATTTGTTTATTTAATATCATATTTGAATAAGGCACAAAAAACGTAGGTATCTGCCGCATGTCGCTCTGCCAGGTTGTATTTCGTCCAACTTGTACGTTTTTATTAATTTGGAAGGAAACTGGATATTTTAGTCGATTGTGGGATGATACACACATTATCTGTAATGAAATAAGTAAACCATAAGTTGTATAAGTTGTTGGATTCTCATTAAGCTCTATCGTGTTAAAATAAGACCTAGGCTATTATCGTAATCACGCTGTCCCCCTACTCAAATGGCCAACATTCTATGCGTTTGAACGCTACGTTATTACGTGTCGAAAGCTTGTCACACAATATCAAAGTCTGAGATTTACATAAGCTTACGACACGTTATTTAATCGTCTATTGCTCATATTTTAAGCTTTAAAAGTAAGGTTGGCAATTGGAGCATGGGGCAGGTCGTCTTTAAAAAATTGCAATTAATGCATCTATCTTGCATCTAGGGCCGATAGTAAAAACAAATCAAGGTCATGGATAGCTAATCATAAATATAAAGAAACAATTATTAAGAGAAACTTAAACTAAAACAGCGTAAGGTTTAATAAAAACTTTCATGAAAGTATTTTTCTGGTTGGATTTAGGTTTATCTGAGTTTTCTAATGATTTGTACTTGGACGAATCGTCCGAGGATTTGTATCAAGTACCAACCTTTTATTTCACCTTTCCATAAACTCCTCTAATCGACTGCTTCTAATTTTATTCTTATCAATCTTAACAAGCTAGCTTTTACACAACAAAATACGCAAAGAAAACACAAAATAAATAATTATTAAAACGTGAAAATTACATTTGACATTTTCGATTTGACACAAGGAACATTTATACTCACAGGAAGATTTGACATAAATAGTAACCATAGAGGAAAGTAAAAAGATAGTAACCAACATAAATTCAAAATTCACTTACATTCGGCATACACGCACTAACTAATTATTTTTTACTTAGTCGGATTATAATTGCAAACTACAGCAACTAAGGTAAACGACCAATATTTCGTGTTAGTAAGTTATTTCGTTTAGTTTTTTTTCTGTCACAAATTATTAATTATTACACCTACATTAGTACAAAATATAGCACATAAACTGTCTAAAAATCAAGTACCAACATTTTGGTGACTGAACTAAGACACGGTTACGGTATCTATCCGTTACCGTGACTGAGGGCAATGCTACGTTCAAAACTCTCAGTCGTCGGCACAGACAGCTTTATGGCGTGTATTCCTTGTCACCACCATAAGATTAGCGCTCGTATGTACCTACTTTTTAAGCTCACAGAAAGTCAATTTGAATAAAACTTTAAATAGTTAAGTAGTAAAATGATCCCATATACTCGTAGTAACTTGCAAACGAAACGTCCGATTAGAATAATTTAAAGAAGACTATATTAAAATCTTTTATTTATTTATTTATTATCAATAGTTTTCACAGTTCACGCTAAATAATTTTATAGGATTTTTTTTGGTAGGTTTTCACTATTGCAATTACTATAGAGGTTATAGATATTTCTATTTTTTAAACAACTATAGCCTATATTTCTCGCTGATTATGCAGCTTTCTATTCTTACTCCTTATCTATGTGGGGCAATAGTACAGACTGGAAAAGAGCTTTTATAGCTCAAAAAAAATGCATCAGAGCAATCTGGGGAATTCCGCCAGATGAATCGTGTAAACCATTGTTTAAAGATCTTGGTTTATTGCCGCTACCCTCACTGTACATTTTAGAAATTTGTAACTTTGTGGTCAGAAACAGACATTTATTTAAAAAAGCTAGCGATTGCTCAAACTCTAGACAACGTAGATACCCTCATACATTAGTTCCGAATGCAATTAATAAATATGTTCGTTACGGGAAAAATTGTTTGGCCATGAGTGTCAGAGTATTTAATAAAATTCCTAATGAATTCAAAGCATTAAGACCTGAATCATTTAAAAGGGAATTATTTAAGTGGCTTATTAATAAGAATTTTTATAGCGTTAATGAGTTGTTTGACCAAAGACGTTTTTGACTATAAGTATGAAAACGATATTTGACTATAAATAAAATAAACTTAATAGTAGGTATTGTATAATGTAATAGTAGGTATTGATAATAATTTTAATACGAAATATGAATTAATTTGAATTATTTTATTTGTGTAATTGATTTATTTTTAGCTTCATTATAATGTCATTTGCTTACCATATTAAAATTGGTAAAACATGAGTCCATTTTAAACAACTTAACACCTTTATACCATGTTTTGTGCAAATAAAGATTTCTTATTCTTATTCTTATTCTTATCCTTATTTCATCTGGTAAGAATTTTTGGCGTTTTTTCCGCCAATTTCGATTTTCCCAAAAAAAAAATCAGAATTTTCAATACTAAAATATCTTTATTTGGTTCTAAATATGAAACCTTTTAATAGCCCATCCGCACATCTATCATATCTGCGATACTACAGGCAAATGACACAACACAATTTCATAAATCGGGGCACTATACTCGATCATGAAAACCTAAAATATTACAATTTTAAAATCTTGAAGTCATTAAGAGTCTTAAGATGCCGAAATATGGGACATTTACCTTATTGAGTTCACATTAGCGAGGATGGTAAACTCGTGGATGGTGAGCACTCTTACCATAGATTTTAGTTCTTCGCGTATCCGCTAGAGGCTCTGCTTCAATTTCCCATACAAATTGCTAACGCGGTCGATATCGAGAATGGTTTTTGTAAACTCATGGTAGTGCTACAGTCTTCAACCAATCACCGTGAAAAACTTTAAAAGCAGTTTCATTTCTTTTTAAAAACAAAATGAAGTCTTATTCCAGTAAAATTTTCTATCTTCAATATTAATTTAATGTACTTTCCCTCCGTGTGGCAAAGTTTTGGGACACCCTGTATAATAATAAACGAAGGAATACCCGTCAAAAGCTTTTCCATTTCGACTGACTCACCAGTAGCTTTCCTTGTTTAATTCATTTGACTGATGAGTACCTCTCAGTTCACCAAGTTCTTTCTGATTGACAGTTTCACAGACGATTTTTCGGATTGCTTTGGACCAATGCTTGGGTTAAACTACTTGTTCCAACTACTTGCATGCTGTGTGCTCCTTTTAGAATGCTCTCAAGGGGTAAGAATTAATTAGATTAACTTAAGAAAAAAATTATATTAGATTAATCCATTAGGTTACATTATATACCTAATCAATGAAAGTTAATATTTGCAGGAACCTGATGCTTTGGCTCGATTCGGACCACTAACGCTAGCGATATTTTTTCAACTTGTACAAATCTCTGTAATATTTGAGATTGTTGGATCAGAAGTAAGTTCTGTTTCTAATAGGGAGATTTTTTGAACACTGCATAAAGGTGAATGCGCAAAAATCCCCGAGCTCCGGCGCAAATGAAATCTATCTCAGGTTTTTACCTTTTATGTGTATAACCTTTGTATAACAAAAAAATATGTGGGACCTCTATGATCGGTGACTAACATAAAAAAACTGCAATGAATATTTTTTCAGGCGCTATAGCGCTACAGAGGTCCCATATATTTTTTAACCGACTTCCAAAAAGGAGGAGGTTCTCTGTTCGGCTGTATGTATGTTTTTTTTATGTATGTCCGCCGATTACTCGAAGACGGCTGAACCGATTGTAATAATTCAAACGTTATTAGATCAGGTGCCATTTTTTGAAATTTTGAAATCGGTTCAGTATTTTTCAGGAAAACCTGAAAATACTGTCGTTTTCGTTACCATTTTATGAACTTATACGGATGATCGACCATATCTACTTTGTTTATGTATCAATTTAGACGATTCTTTTTTTGTTTAAAAGATTTTAGTGATGATTACTTACCATTTTGATTTCATTGTTATTTGACCTTGGATTTTAAAGATACACAAGGGAACTCCTCAAAATCAAATAAAAAATGTATAGTGATTGAAATACTGACAATATTATGACAATCTTAAACAAATTAGGTATCTAACTATGGTCAAGGACGTTTTGGACTAGACTTGAACTGCGAAGGAACAACGGAACTCCTTTACAAAACAAACAGCACGAACAGTGGAAATTGAGTTTTTAGTGGTATACCACGGAAAAGTGTCAAATATAAAAAAAAACATAACATCATCGCTTACATTTACATAATATACCTACATACCCAAAAAAAGGCAAAACTACCTAATACAGAAGGTACTTACACTAAAAAGAAAAAAAGAAAAAAAATTTTAAAAACAAAAAAACCGACTTCAAAAACCTGAAAATAAAAACAAAATTAGCTTCAAAATTAAATACCTCTAAAAAGCAAGAAATAATTTTCAAATCACTAGATACGCATATCATTGTAATAAAACACGTCGGGTGGGGCTCTTAGAATAAAAAAAGAAGTTGTCCTCCAGCCCCACCCGACTTCAATAGACGTGTTTTATCACAATGATATGCGTATCTAGTGATTTGAAAATTATTTCTTGCTTTTTAGAGGTATTTAATTTTGAAGCTAATTTTGTTTTTATTTTCAGGTTTTTGACGTCGGTTTTTTGTTATACACATAAAAGGTACTAAAACCTGAAATAGATTTAATTTGCGCCGGTGCTCGGGTAATTTTGTATGTAGGCTGCGCATTCACCTTTTCTGGTGTGGCTTAGACCGTCAAACTGAACAAGTTTGGCTACGGGACCAATTATTTATTTTATTTTATTTTCTTTATTTAGAAACAAATAGTCGTACACATATTAACAAAAATATAAATGACAAGTTACATAAGAGCTATAGTTTTCTTAATTAAATAATGGAGTGCAAATCATTAATATGATATTGATGTTTATACTTAAAAACATGCGATGTTATATAATTATGGCCGATTTTTATATTAGTTAGCAATTATAAATAACAATATGGATGCAATTTTAAAAGCTATATTACTTCTCTGTACAACATAATTGATAAATTCAACATTTTGACATGTCAGAAATGGGCATCCTTCCTTAAGATTCATAAATCCCTTTATAATCAATGCTTTTAATGCAATAAAAAGAATAACCGTAGTCGCATGCCACCTCCAGCATTGTCTTGCGTATCTCGGAAAAAGTGGCTTTTAATGCAATAAAAAGAATAACCGTAGTCGCATGCCACCTCCAGCATTATCTTGCGTATCTCGGAAAAAGTGGCATGACTGTTATTCTTTTTATTGAATTTTGGACTTAAAATATTTTCTTGTATCGTACTTTTTAGAGCGCGATTTTTCTGTAGTTAAGTTTTAGTTTTTAAACTTCTTTTTGTCGTGTGCAATAAAGCTATTTTGATAATTATTTAACTTTGTTGCAGAGTGAGAAACTGAAGGACATAGTGTACGATATGCCGTGGGAGTGCATGGACTTGCGCAACCAGCGCTCGGTGTGCATCCTGCTGCAGCGCGTACAGACTCCCATCTGCATCACAGCTATGGGCATGACCACCGTTGGAGTGCAGACTATGGCATCGGTTCGTATTTATGGATGGGGAAATGAATTACATATTTCATTTATATTAGTATAGCAATGAGCTTGGGCGCTCGTCTACTCAAAGCATTGAAACCCAATAGAACCAAAACCAAACAAAGCTTTTAGCATTTTTTAAATGTATTTTTTTTGCAGATCCTGAAAACAATTTTTTCATATTTCACTTTTCTGAAATCGATGAGTAATTGAAGAAGAGTGTTTTGGATCCTGTTGGTAACAACCTATTGGGCACTTGCACTATAAACCCAGTCGATTATGATTATTAGAAATAAAAGACAATTGAAAAATACATTATTATGAATCTCTCATTTACAAGTACTTTAACCTAACCTAATTATGACAAAGAATTTGGCAATTTTATGGTGTGATACTACGAGAAATATTACAATTATTATTCAGAACCTATTATTACCCATACCTATGAATATTAAAATATTAATAATTTTTTCGTCACATGTTTACTTACCCTAATCTGTGAACAGCCATTGCATCAGCCAGCCAATTAGTTTATCATCATCATCATCAGCCTATCATCGTCCACTGCTGAACATAGGCCTCTCTGAGTGCACGCCACTGAGCACGATCCGCGGCTATACTCATCCAGTTTATGCCAGCCACCTTGCGAAAATCGTCGCTCCACCTTGTCCCACAATACGTTTGCCCATACGCGGTCTCCACTCAAGAACTCGTCTGCCCCAGAGGCCATTGGTTCTACGGCTAATATGGCCGGCCCACTGCCACTTCAGCCTGCTAATCCGGTGGGCTATATCGATGACTTAAGTTCTCTGTCGGATCACCTCGTTCCGGACCCGATCTCTCAGAGAAACTCCGAGCATAGCCCTTTCCATAGCTCGCTGCGCGACTTTAAGTGCATGTGCTGCCCAGCCTAGCTGTATCCTTCTGTTGGCATCTTCCTCGAAGTTGTTTCTACCCAATTGCAATGTTTGCCCGAGGTAGACATATTTCGTAACAACTTCGAGAGGACTACCTTGTACTGCAATCGGTCCTGGAAGTACATGTTCGTTGAACATAATCTTGGTTTTGTCCAAGTTCATCCGAAGACCGATGCGTAGAGAGGAATCAGCTAGGCTGTTCAGCAGGCATTGTAGATCCTGCAACGTTTCGGCCACAATGACGATGTCGTCCGCAAATCGCAAGTGTGATATGTATTCGCCGTTAATGTTAATACCGCGTCCTTTCCAGTCCAGCGTTTTAAACATATCTTCTAATACATTTGTGAACAATTTGGGCGATATCACATCCCCTTGTCTCACACCTCGATGCAAGGGGATATGCTTAGCCTGCTGGTTCTGCAGTTGGACGGCCATAATTACAGCACTGTCATTGACATCTCAACACTTCGATGTATAGCCAATCGACTTGGCATCGTTGCAGGGATTCTAAAACAGCCCAGGTTTTGATAGTATCAAATGCCTTCTCATAGTCCACAAATGCTACACAAAGGCTGGTTATACTCTTCGGACTTCTGTATAATCTGCCGCATTGTGAAGATGTGGTCTATGGTGCCGTATCCTCCTCGAAACCCTGCCTGCTCCGGGGGTTGAAATTCGTCTTTGCGCAAGGCGGTTTGTGATGACTCTTGAAAACAGCTTGTAGCTCCTAAGAGCGAGATAGGTCGATAGTTCTTCAGTAAGGTCTTGTCTCCGTAGCGAAGCGTACAACTGGCTATAGAAGTTTTCAGTTTCCGAAAGAACCTCCGGCTTCAAAGCAACGACGACTCCACTGGCTGTAGTCAACTTCGTCAAGTAACTTCTCCCAAGAGACTGGACAAACACTTTCGATCCCCGATTTCGCTCAATTGCTTATTCAATCGAGCGTGTATTGGAGCATCGGAGATCGTAGCGCACCAGTTTACCAATCTTCTTGTTGAGAGCCTGTTGTTCGGACGAAGTGACAGGTGGGTCTTCTCGTCGCTTCTTCGTGAGCCTTATTAATGAAATTTTTGCTGTCAAGTTGCTTTTGCGATTATGGATGTACGATTTGACAGTTTCAGTTGCTAACAGAATGCTATTGAAATTGAAACCGAAATTTGGCTTATCGATAGAAATTATTCGTATGAAACACCGATTATGGAAGGTTGTTGCATTCAAAGTGACAGCTTGGATTGGCAACAATTGTCATTGCAATTGAAACAATCCAGAGGCTGTTTCTAATGGTGCTATTTTCAAGTTTTCTTTTTTCTGTAATCTAAATTTTAAAATGTAAGTATCAGAATTAAATACTAACGTGATTTTCTATGTTTTGTATATTCAGAATATGTAAATAAATACAACTCGAAACAATTTCAGTACAACAATGGCAGGCACAATATTATGGAATTTGGCGGAGAAGGAATGGCGTAAGAAGGAGTTAAAGATCAGTCGGCGTGCTAAGAGCAGTATGAGCAGTGGTATCGAACCTACCGATTTTACGGTATTTCAACCGATATGGAGCGAATTGGCGCCATATTATCTACAAAACAAGTTAAAGTTAACATTCTTCGTGATGTGTTGATAAAGGGCATAATTGTACAAAATACACTTACTTTCTTTCACAACACGTTTTTATAAAATAAGTACAATAATAAACTAAAAACTTCACTTCTTTCGGTCGAAGCAGTTGGTGCATTATCCCAGACATATCTCTGAGTCATCGATCGCCATAGAATACATTTTAACCATGAAAAGTAAAATATTGAACATTCCATACAAATTGCTTTCGTTGGTTAAATTTTACTCTATGACGATCGATGACTCAGAGATTTGTCTGGCAGAATGCATCCAACAGTTGATAGATACAATTTCAAAACATAAACAATATTATAACACTGTTAAATTAAAATGTTTCGTTTATACATGACGCTGCACCGCAACACTGGCTTTTTAAATAAGTCTGGTTATCCGAGTTTCGCAGTAACTTCATGTTAGTGTTTTATCGATAGAAAGACGATAGCAATGCAACAAATCTTACTGTATCACTTTTACGTGATCGCATTTCATCGATGGAAATTTTACTGTGTTAGCAACAAAACATCGGTTGAAATAATTTCACTGAAAATTAGATAATCAGCCTGCCGACCACATTTTTGAGGGCCCGGTTGACGTGAAAAGCATTTGTAGTTTCCACGGCAACGAATTGGTTCTTCAGGTTCGACTGGAACGTTTCAGACCCTATGATGGTTTGGAACAGGTTAGAAGAGAACTGGACTTCATCAAGCGAGCGCGTTCAAGCTTAAACTCGATATTCAAAGAGCCTCGGATGAGTCGGTGATCGCTGCCAGTATTAAACCTGTTGATTACTGAGACGTCTCTGAATATATGCTTTTTATCCGCCATGATGAAGTCGATCTCATTTTTAGTCCTGCCATCGGGGCTTCGCCATGTCCACTTTCTGTGGGGCTGTTTCTTGAAGAAAGAATTCATCACGAAAAGCCCTTCTTTCTCAAGAAAGTTGACAAGCATTTGCCCCCTGTGTACTTACACCCCTCACTCACAACATACACACATCCCACGCACACAACTCTCAATACACACACTTACTGAAACTGTACACACATTAAATTACCATTTTTAATTTCTTTTTACATTTCAAATAATTTATTTGTCAATAAAGTAAATAGTATTTGTATTAGATGACGCAATTTCATGTAACTTTGCTTTATACAACATCTTTGAGGGTTGGGCCTAGCACCTTTTATACGAGTCGTCTTCTCAACTTAGCAAGGGTGCTAGTGTCACCATTTTTAGGGTTCCGTACCTCAAGAGGAAAAAACGGAACCCTTATAGGATCACTTTGTTGTCCGTCTGTCTGTCTGTCCGTCCGTCTGTCTGTCAAGACCCTTTATCTCGGAAACGCGTGGAGGTATCGAATTGAAATTTAAACCATATACTAAGGTCTACGGGCCCTTGAAGCTGTAAAAAAATCAAACTTCTAAGTTAACGTAAAAAAAAGATACTGCCGTTTAGGGCGCAAAAAACGCATTTTCGATACTCTCAAAGGAATCAAAATTCATAGGGTACTTCCCGTTGACCTAGAACTATGAAATTTGGCAGGTAATAGCGTCTTATACTACACTTACAGGAATAAATCTGAAAACTGTATATTTGTATTTAAATCATAATAAAATATGGTCATTAAAATACGTAATTATTAATCATCTTGGTGAAACAACGGTATGCGCGGTCATAGTTTAACTTCTAATTACTTTTGGATTAATCGCGCCACTAATTCTTTTTAAAATATCAATATTTATTATTATTAATTATTCAGATCCTTTCAAATATTGATATAGTTAATTACTTTTAAAAATAAAATTAATAAGTAATAAATTTGGCTCTAAATATTTTCGCAACATGGCGGTATGTCACGCTGTATGACGGGGGTCTTCTTCTTCTTATTTTTGTTTTGGCAATCTACTTTCTTCTTGGAAGTAATTTTTGCCAGTGTCAAGTGTTGAATAGTTCAGTGGTAGATTGATTCAGTTTACATTAAAATGCGGGTGCATCGCATTCCAATGTTGCTTGGAGCATTTGGCACCAAGTATAATCAAGACAGTTTACTCGGTAAGGTCAGCCGAGGTAGCCACCACTACAATAAAAGTCTCGGCTTCACACAACCAAAGGGTCCTGTTGGAATACACCCATTTTCTCTAATAACATTGCGATAGATAAAACCATTTCACAGAACATTATACAGTGTACTATTGATATACAGCGCCATCTGTTGACAATCAACAGTACTTGTATTGTACACACCTGTATAAACAGGTGCGGTGGGTTTGTAATTATTTTATTTTTTCTCAAAAATGCTTGGAAATTCGAACATTATTTTGACAACCTTCTTCGTGCTAAATCGGAGTTTACGGACAGACCTAAACCGCGCCGTCAATATTTGTATGAGAATCCATTACTAACGTGTAATAATGGATTTTCATACAAAATTGCTGGCGTCTGTCCAGCAATGTTTCTATTAAATTAAAACTCATTACACACGTGTAATTCAGAAATGGAGCGAACTTTTCAATGAAACACAATTATAGGTATCAAATGTCGCCTTGATGAGCGAGCACATTCCAAAATTTTTTTTTTAATATTCGGTATACAGTACCCTTAGCACGAACAGCTATCGAAAAAAATAACGCGCGTAAAATCATTCGATAGTGCAATTTTGTATGGGAAATTTGTACAACGCCATCTACCGCCGAATAGCTAAATTAAAATTTCCATAGATAATTCTCTATCGAGTAATTTTACGTGCGTTTTTTTCTCGATAGCTGTTCGTGCTAAGGGTACTGGTATCACGTGAAAGGCCTTGATGAGCATTCCAAAAAATTGAAAAAAAAATAAAAACGAAAACAAACTGTTTTGGTGCAATATGGGTATCAAATGAAAGGCCTTGATGAGCGCATTCCAAAAAGATAAAAAAAAATTAAAAACGAAAAAAATATTTTTTTTCATTACCTATGGGTATCAAATGTAAGTTTTTTGAAAAGTTTTTTGGAATATGCTCATCAAGGAGCATATTCCAAAAAACTGACAAAAAAAAAAAAACGAAAGGTAATTTTTTTTTTGCAATATGGGTATCAAATGAAAGGCCTTGATGAGCACATTCCAAAAAACTGAAAAAAAAACAAAAAAATATATTTTTTTGCAATATGGGTATCAAATGAAAGGCCTTGATGAGCACTTTCCAAAAAACTGGAAAAAAAAAATGAAAAACAGGAAATAAAGGAAAAAAAAACGGTTTTTTTTTTCAATATGTGTATCAAACGAAAGGCCTTTATGTGCACATTCCACTTTCCATTTTCTTTTATCAATTACTGAAAGTAAATTAAAATTAAAATAAAAAGCTTAAAACTTTTAAAACTAAAAAGTTATAAGTTTAAAAGTAGTTGGCCGCAACTAGGCATTGATGGACTCACGTATGTTCTTCAATGCCTGTCTTGAGTTCCGCTGCAGTAATGTACTATTCCATTTCAAACTTCGCCCGTGGTCAATTCTTTGTCGTAATCCCTGGAAGGGTTATTTTCTACGTGGCGACAAAGGATTTCAAATGGTTATCTATATATAGCAGTCTGCTGAACGGATTTTGATGGTATTTTTTTACAGTTTGGTAGCTTGGAGTCCAACTTATAATCTAAGCAATTTTTCACATAATTTCTGTAGGTAGAACCTGGGATAAAGCTTGAACTCTCCGTAGTACAGTTTTCATATAAAAAACTAATAACTACCAACCACTTTTTTTTCAAAATATTTCCTTTGTACCGACACAACTTTTCTATAGCTTTATTTTATGTATAGATGTAACGTCTGTACGGAACCCTCGGTGGGCGAGCCCGACTCGCACTTGTCCGGTTTTTTTATTTTGTAACCGTTTGTGTCAAATCTGAATTATGTATGTATTACATGTGTAATACTTTTATGCAAATAAATTATTATTATTAATTATTTCTCTAAAATAAAGAATTCTTAATATAAAATACGTATTTCGTATAGGTATTTTCGTCACAAGGTTAGTAGTTACCCTATTTAATCAACGGAACAAGCATCTGCCAGTTTAGACTCATTGGCTGGATGTCGATTGGCGAGCAGCCCGTTGCGAGGCTCACCGCATCCGATAAACGCCTCCGTTCTGCCTCGCGAGGCAGTGTCCTACTTAATTGGAGGGGAGGGCAGGGGGAGGGGGGCACCTAATCAAGTAAAAACGGCTGATCGTATTTTGATAAATTAAAACATATAATATATTTTCTCGAATGCCCACGCGGACTAAGTCACGGGCGGAAACTAGTACGTATACATATAAAAGTACCGTAAAATGAAAAATATTTTGTTATAGTGCTTTTATTCTAATTACACGCAATCAATATGCCAATCAAATCATCATCATCATCATATCAGCCGCACGACACCCACTGCTGGGTATAGGCCTCCCCAAAAGATCTCCACGACGATCGGTCCTACACTGCCCGCATCCAGCGGCTTCCCGAGACCTTCACCCTCACGTCGGTCCACCTTGTCGGGAGCCTACCCACGGAGCGTCGTCCGGTGCGCGGTCGCCATTCTAGAACCTGTCCGCCCCAACCGCCATCGGTTCTTCTCGCTATGTGTTCAGCCCACTGCCACTAGCTGAACAATCCCTCGAGCGATATCGGTCAAATCCGGGCCAGACTGTTGCAAACAAGTTTTCTACGGGGGTGACCTTGGTGGGAGGCTTGTGGAGCCCACGGTTGGTGTTTGCGTCCACACTGTTTACAACAAGGCTCATTGTGTTGTCGTATCGTCGCCATCGTTACAAACGGCGACCCGTCCACAGAGGTTGTGGAAGGTCAAACGAATTTTGGTTGCATACAAGTCTCCACCGGCGGTTTACACTGTTGTAAACCGCCGGTGGAGACCGATGTGGAGGGCTTGTTTGCAACAGTATGGCCCGGCTTTTACTTTAGTTCTTCTGCAGATCTCCTCATTTCTTATTCGATCACACAGGGAAACGCCGAGCATGACACTCTCCATCGCACGCTGGGTGACCTTGAGCCTCCTTATGAGACCCATAGTTAGCGACCACGTTTCACTGCCGTAAGTCATCACTGGCAACACACACTGGTCATAGACTTTTGTCTTGAGACACTGAGGTGAATCGCACGCGAAGATTTTACGAAGCTTCCTGAATGCTGCCCATACGAGTTGGATTAGAGATCTCTTTCTCGAAGTGGAATTTACCTAACTGGACTGTCTGTTCTAAGAATACCTAATGGTCAACATGGTCATTCAACATGATTTTCGTATTATCGGTGTTCATCCTGAGATCCACTCTTTGGGAAGCACTACGGAGATCTTCGAGCATTGTGTTCAGGTCTTCCAAGGTCTCTGCCATAAGAACTATGTCATCGGCAAAACGAAGGTGTGTTAGGTATCGGCCATTAATGTTGATGCCGACGAGTCTTTTCACTAGCAATAGCAACTTACTGAGTTATATGTCGCAGATTGTTCCTCTAGTGGACGAAGGAATACAGGTAGATGCTGCTTACTTTGATTTTCGTAAAGCGTTTGATGTCGTCGATAACGATATCCTGCTTAGAAAATTTGCTGGCATTGGATGCACCTTACATTTATTGAGGTTCTTAGCAAGCTACATGAAGGATAGGAGGCAGTATGTTGACTACTCAGGCTACACCTCTGATCCCTATCCAATCAGGTCAGGGGTAAGTCAATGGAGTAATCTTGGGCCTCTTGAATTTATCATCATGGTCAATGACTTACCGGGGGTTATGAGACACTCAGGATGCTTGTTGTTCGCTGACGATTTGAAAATTTTTTTACCAATCAGAAGCATAGCAGACTGTGAGAGACTCCAGAATGATATAAACCGAGTGGTGGAATGGAGTAAAGATAATAAATTATTTTTTAACACTACGAAGTGCACAGCCATTACTTTTACTAAAGCACATAATTCTTTTCTCTACGACTACAAGGTTAACGAGACTTAGTTAAAAAGAGTGGTAGAAGCAAAGGATCCAGGCGTTAAATTCACAGCTGACCTAACGTTTCGTGATCACATTTACAACGTTTGTAAAAAAGCCTATCGAAACTTAGGGTTGATACTCCGTCGATCCCATGGCTTTACGAATGTAAGAGCGATCATAGCTCTATACAATGCATTGGTCAGAAGCAACCTCGAATGCAATGCAGTTATTTGGGCTCCACATGAAGCTAAATATAGTCTCATGGTGGATCGTATTCAGAATAAACTTATTAGGTATATTTATCTTAGGAAATATGGGGTATATCCTTTCTATCCGCTCATGTATCCTACTCTATTTGTATTGGATATGGTAAGATATAATGAGTTACGGGTGAGAAGAGAGCTGTACCTTGTAACGTACATTTTTAAATTAATTAGGGGTAAAAATAGCAATATGCAGGTATGCAGGCAGCTCGATAAGTCTGTAACACCCTTTTTCCACCTACCTATGTGGTAGCGAACACTTGATCTTTCAGGTACTTTTTATAGCGAGATTCTCGCTATAGTCATGTAGGTTGGACAAGCAACATTAGGTATAAGGTCTAGGTATTAGCTTTAGGTAGGTATTACAAAGCACATCCAGTGTTTTCATATGTTTATTGTTAGTTTATTGCATGCAGATTACTACCTTTGGTTTGAGTTAATTTCCAATGGCTTGGCGAATGTCGGCGATTGTACCACACATTCTGGCATTCGGGCATTCACTTAAATTCGTTTTGAAACATAATTCACTAAGAATTTTAGTACTTTTTTGATAATTAAAATAATGGATTTTCTTGTTTACTTATTTCACACTGTTGACTGGCACTTTGACAGTGACAACTGTCAGATGTGACGTTTGGCGCTTCATTGGTTATGCTAGTTCCACAGACCAATAAACTTATACTTTGTCGATAAAATAAGATAAATAAATATGTCTTATTTGTTATTTTAAATAATTAAAGTAAATGTTAATGTCTGGCATGTTAGTTAAAGATTTTAATAATTGTTTCGCTATGAAGGGTAAATATGTTCATAGAAGGTAGTTTGTCTATTGGCGTGGTCTTTTTGTCGGTGGTATTCGAGATTTTTCTGGACATTTTCCAACGATGACATGTCGTAATTCGGCGGAAGTTTTTTACTTTCATTCTCTTATCTGCACCTTTATCGAAGAGTTGCAGTATTTTAGCAATGTGAAACCACAAGTTTTTGTAGCTCTTTGGGGGTTTTTGTCATTAATTTCATGATGCGTTGAGCATCCTTTTAAGCGGTGAGTGTGGTGATTAAAATGTGGATTTAATTATTTGTCTGTTTGGCAAGTGGTGTCAAAATTGTAATAATGTGTCTTGTTTTCTAGGGCTCGCAGGCTCATTAATTTATCTTCCAACATGTCTCTTATGAGATAAAAACCTGTAATAATTCCAGCCCAATTTGGTAAGAAAATAAATTTGGTTATAATATTTGTTGTAAAAAACCTTGTGTTCAATGTGACCACAATGGGGTAACTTTATCTTTTAATTGCAGGGCTCCTATAGTCTACCCCAAAATTTACGTCAGGAGTATGGCTTAGCGTTGCTATAAATATGCGCCGTGAATGATTCCAGTTCCATAGTTTACCTCAAAGTTACGTCAAGACTAAGGTTTAGCTTCGCTATATGGCCCGCCGCATGTCGCAGCCGTGGTATACATTACGTCTGCAATGGGTATATCAACATAAATGAGGTATTCTGAAGTTTCCTTTCACTATTACCGTAGCAGCAGTGGTCCGTAACATGTATCACGGGAATCAATCCACGTTCGGATAAACCTTTTTCACCCTAAGTACCTATAAATTTGCAAAGGTTACTCGCGGTCATGTTCAATTTAGTCCAGTGCAGTTCTACAGCCAATAAATGTCTTAAACATATTTTAAATTAATTTAGGTTCAGCGTAAACTCTGGTCATTGAGCCAGAATGTATAAATAATTATATTTTACTATGAATGTCTTGCGTTAAGTTGACAAATGATTTGTATTTTAGCATAAGTCCTGTCAGTAGGTACATATAGGTTCGTTTCTAGGCAGACGGCAGCTTATTTCGTCCGACTGGCTGGAAGCGAGCGAGTATGTCCTCACCTTAACTTTTAAGGGTTTCTGGTTATAAATCCCTCACTCTTTAGTGGTCTTAATTTTATAGCGAGTCCCAAGGGTATTAATATTGTGATAAATGTATGGTCTTACTTTAACCTGTTAAGGGCCCCTTATATGCCATTTTGCCTTCTTGCGGTTTTAACTTTAGTATGGGTTCCCAAGGTAATATGTATTGAAATATAATGTGTGACCTCACTTAAACCCTTCGGATTGTTCGTTAAACCCCGTATAACCCATGTGGTTTTAAATATTTTTATGACACGTTTCTTAACAAATAGTTGTTGACTTTGGGTTAGTTATTCAATACGTTAAATAAATGTTTGTTTCAACATAAATCTTGGTTTGATTTATTAAACTCACTTTGTTGCTTCCTTTATGGAAATGAAAGAGCAGAGGACTGTATAAAACTGATATATATATTGGCACATAAATAAAAATGTATGGAAAGCCGTTATGGTCGCCCGCTCGCGCGCTAGGTGGATGGCCAAGTGGGGGGCCGTCCGCCGTCCGGTCCCTGCTGTTGGGCCCGACCGCCGACCGCCGCCGAAGAATCACGAGCGCGCCCCACGCGCTCCAACATGCTCCCCGGGTTGAAGTGGGAAGCGATGATGACTTCAATCGAGTGGTAGTGGGCAGATGCAGTTGAAGGCCCGCCGAATGGTACCACTCTTGGTTTTAATTTCAGCCACGCGCGTGACGCCGTCCACACCAGGATAGGTCTTCATGACTCGCCCCAGACGCCACAGCAGCGGTGGTGCAGTTCGGTCTTTTATGAGGACGAGAGACCCTGTCTTCACCTCGCCTGTGGATGAGAACCACTTCGATTTGGTCTGCAGCAGAGAAACATATTCATTAATAAAACGCCTCCAGAAGTGCTGCGTGATGTACTGCGTCCTCTTCCATCGGTCCAAGCGGGTGATGTTGCTGGTGGTCACCTGTGGGTGTGGTACAGATAAAAGCGATCGTCCAATTAGGAAGTGCGCAGGGGTTAGAGCCGAAAAATCATTAGGGTCAGAAGATAGAGGAGTGAGAGGACGTGAATTTAGTACTGCCTCTATTTGGGACAAACAAGTAGACATTTCCTCGAAAGTGAAATGAGTAAGATGTAAAAGCCTTTTTAAATGGTGCTTACAAGATTTGACAGCTGCCTCGGCTAAAGAATTAAGATGTGGAGCATAGGGAGGTATAAAGTTAAATTCGATGCCCTGTTGAGCTATCTCAGATGCAACATTCGACGATTGCAGAAACTTGCGCAGTTCATTAGCCGCACCGACAAAGTTAGTGCCGTTATCCGACGTGATACTTCGAGGCTTGCCTCGACGTGCCACGAAACGGTTTAAGGCGGCCAGGTAAGACTCTGAGGTGAGGTCCGTGACGAGCTCTAAATGGACAGCCCTTACTGCGGAACAAACAAAGATGCACAAATATGATTTTATTAGTTTACAGCCCCGCCCCTTTCGATCAACTATCAAAATTGGCCCAGCTAGATCAACAAATGAATGTTGGAATGGAAATTCAAGATACGTCCTTGAACTAGGTAACTGTCCTATAATAGGCTGCACGATTTGAGCTCGATGTCTAAAACAAATTTGACATTTATGCACAGTTACTTTCGATAAATTCCTGCCATTAAGTGGCCAATAATTTTGACGAACACAAGATAAGGGTAGCTGAGGACCAGCATGTAAATATTTTAAATGTTGCATTTGAAATATAAGTTTAGTTAGACTATGCTTGCTACAAAGTAAGATTGGGTGTTTTGCATTAAAATCATAAGGGGATTCTCAAGCCTCCCGCCCACGCGGATGAGGTCGTCCTGGTCTAAAAAGGGTGAAAGAGAAATTAACCTATTTTTGCGAGGCAATTTCTTATTACTTTTTAATAAAGAATATTCCTCTGGAAACATTTGAAGTTGAGCACAATGTAAAATATAATTTTGAGAATCTAGTAATTCTTTTGTTGTGAGATTGCCACACAATTTGTTTGATTTATTTCTTAGGTTAAATAAAAATCGTCTAATAAAAGCGACTACTCTTAGTAATTTTGAAAAACTTGAATATCTATCTACTAAATTTTGCACTATGTTAATAAGCGTACTACTTTTGCTACAGCTACTAGCACTATCGCCACTACTGTGAAGCGTCACTACTTCAGTCGTATCCCGTTCCACGTTGTTTGGCATTTTGGGCCATTCATTTTTATCACGTAACAAAAATGAAGGGCCGGTCCACCATAATGGAGTGTTGCCGATAAAGTCGGCTCTAAGACCACGTGAAACGAGATCCGCTGGGTTGTCCTTCGACGGTACGTAGTTCCAGGTATGACCACAGGTACTCTCTTGTATTTCATGTACTCTGTTGCGTACAAAAGGTTGTAACTGAGCGGTTGGAGTAGACAGCCAACCCAAAACGATGGTCGAGTCACACCAGAAAGTACAGGAATCAATAGGCAAACTAAGCGACTCTAGAACCTTAGTACACAGTCTTGAACCTAAAAGCGCCCCGCAAAGCTCAAGCCGCGGCGTGGATGTAGGCTTGATCGGAGCCACACGGTTCCTAGAGGTCAACAGCTGTATGCGCGCTACGCCCGAGTCGTTGAAAGAGCGTATATACAGACACGCTCCATACGCCCTCTCGGATGCGTCTGTGAAAACATGAATTTCATTAGAAATTGAATTATTACAAAGTACCCAGCGAGGAATATTTAAAGAATTCAGACAAATTAAAGTTTTTTCAAAAGTAGACCAAAGACTATTAATTTCGACTGATACAGTTTGATCCCCGTCATACTTTTCGATCCATAAGCGTTGCATGATTATTTTTGCCTCTACGACGCATGGACCGACGAGACCAAGAGGATCGAATATTTGACTGATCACTGATAAGATTACACGTTTAGTAACCTTTTTATTTTGTTTTAAATTAATTGTGTACGTTAGGGAGTCTGTATCGCTGACCCAATTAAGGCCTAACGTTTTTGTACTGACTTGACCCTGCTCTGAAAAAATTAAAGTGTTACTTTCATTACAGTTTGAATTACTGATTTGAGCTAATATTTCAGTATTGTTCGATCGCCATTTGCGCAAATTGAATTTGGCGGATGAAAGTATAGATTGTACTGATTTTGCAACCTATACTGTAGCTGAAATAGAGCTTCCCCCACCCAAGTAATCGTCGACATAAAAGTCACGTGATATAGCTGACTTCACGTTTTCGTCGGAAGCTTCAGCTGCTAAGCTACTTAGACATTTGGTAGCTAGATATGGAGCTGAGGTCATACCATAGGTAAGCCTATTTAAAGTATAAGTAGAAAGCGCGTCTTTTGGATCAAATCGAAAAATAATTTTTTGAAGAGGTCTTTGAACCGTATTAATTTCGATTGCCCTGTACATCTTTTCGATGTCAGCTGACACGACGTACCTGTGTTGACGAAAACGAATTAAAATGGAAAAAAGGTCGTCTTGAACAACAGGTCCGGTCATTTGAATGTCGTTCAGCGAAATACCGGAACTGGTAGGGGCCGAAGCGTCGAACACTACCCTAAGTTTGGTGGTTGAACTTGATTCCCGAACAACACCATGGTGGGGAATAAAATAATTGACTTGGGAGTTGTCGGTATCGGAGTTAGTAAGAGGAATAGTGTCCTTTGACATGTGGCCTAGATGTTCGTACTCACGCATGAACTCTAAATATCTTGATTTAAAAAGAGGTTCCCGTTGGAAACGACGTTCTAGGGATAAAAAGCGGTTTTTTGCAGTGCCGTAAGAATGCCCTAGGACACATGGGTCTTTTTTAAGAGGCATTGTAACTACAAAACGACCATCGTCGTTACGAAAGGTATTTTTTCGAAAATTTTCTTCACAAGCTTTTTCTTGTAATGACAAAGAATGATGAGATGGAACATTATCGAGTTCCCAAAATGTTGTAAGGTCGGGAGAAGAATGTGTGAAGTTACAGAACTGTGAAGAGGTAAAATTTTGAGTATTATGTGAAATGCTACCAGAAATAAGCCAGCCAAGCTTGATTTCACATAAACGAGGAAGATTTTTACCGAGTTCTATAGAATTGGAACCTAAGACGTTCCAGAATACTTCGGCTCCTACCAGGATGTCAATGACCGACGGAATATTGAAATTCGGGTCAGCGAGCTTAAGACCTGATGGAATAGGGACATGATTAATATTAATAAATGAAGACGGTAGAACGTTAGTTATCTCAGGCAATATAAGACACTGAATATCCGTTACGTACGCACAGCATAAAGACTCTATTGTGAGATTGCAAGACTGTGTACTAGTGGATACGTGATTGTTGATACCTGTGACCTTGGTACTCGTACCGCGTCGTGACAAACCCAGTTTATCACACAAACTCGAAGTGATAAAGTTGGCCGTACTACCGCTGTCCAGCAGCAGCCGTGCCGTGTACTTCTCACCGGTCGCGCTCACCACTCGCACCATCGCTGTGGACAGTAAAACATTCGAAGAAGTAGCAAGCTGCACAGAGTTAGCCGACAGTGCGACATCATTGGAGGTCGACGGAGAAGGCAAAGGCAAAGGATTTATTAGAGGTTTGGCCTCATTCGACTCTAAATGCAAAAGAGTATTGTGCTTTTGTTTACAATACCTGCAATGTGTTAATTTGCAATGCTTAACACCGTGGCCTAAACGTAAACAGTTCAAACAAACTTTAAGTTCCTTTGCTTTTTGGATTCGATTCTCAATAGACAAGTTACGAAAAGATTCACATGAAAATAAAGAGTGAGTCTGGGAGCAAAGCGGGCAATTTATAGTATAAGTTTTATTTATAGATTTATTAGTTTTATTTTGATTATGTTTTTGATTATTATTACTGTTAGGATAGTGCGTATTATTAAGAGCAACTATAGTATTATTCGATAAATTATGATTCGATTCAATCGATTCCAATAAGTCTGCTTTCCTGTTAATAAATGTACAAAATTGTGACAAAGTGGGATCATCAGTTAAGGTATTGCGAAACTCTTCCCAGTGGCGACTAGTAACAGAATCTAATTTCTTTGCCATAATAAAAATAAGAAGAGTGTCCCAATATTGAGTAGGCTGATTTAAAGTTGTAAGCGCTCTTATGTTTTTATTGATAGTATCAACAAGGTTACGAAGAGAAATACTAGATTCTTTTAATATTGGTTGAACATCAAAAATAGATTGGATATGGTTATTAATCAAAAGACGATTATTATCGAAGCGCTCGCATAGTAAATCCCAAGCAATTTTGTAGTTATCCCCCCGAAAATCAATGTTTTTAATAATTAATGCTGCTGTTCCCGTGAGTGAAGCTCTTAAGTAATGAAATTTATTTATATCGTCAATGCAACTACTAGAATGAGTTAATGAAATAAAGGTATCTCGAAATTCCAACCAAAATTGATAACTTCCGTCGAAATGTGGCAAATCAATTTTCGGTAAACGAATAAAATTAGGTTTATTGTTTTGTGCACCTGAGTAAAAGTTGTCTGAGCCCGACACTGAACCTGCAACCTCGGTGACCTTCATCAAGCTGCGTGCGAGTGCTGATAGCGAGTAGTACTGCGACTCGAACTCCTCACGCTCAGCGACCGCTGGCTGAGGGTCTTCCAACAAGATTTCGATTTCGGTCTGTAAAACATCATATTCGGAATATAAGCACTCAAATTTACTAAAGCGTTCTTCTAAGTCTAAACGTTGCAGCTGAGATAGGGGTGAAATATCTTTAATTGACTTTAGGTATTTGTCAAAAATTGTAAGCTTAGATTTCATAGAACTGCGTTTCTTGTTTAAAATTTTAATATCAGCCATTTTGAAATGAAGATGCAATCGATGTGCAATGAATGCGAATAGATGTAGGTATTTAAGTAGCTGCGACAAAGGAATGCGCACAAAAAATATATGGGTCAACAGCTGAGTGCGATAAGCAGTTATTCTATTAATAGATCTTTTGTCAATCGATGCACAAAAGACATGGAATGTGGATCGGCTCAGTAGCAAGGTGCGTGCGCACGTGGCCGGTACTCGATTGCGGAAGTAGGTATATTTCGTGCTGTGCAATAAGCAGGAATGATGTGCAGTTATACGAATGAATTAAATGATTTTAGTCTTATTACACAAGAAATAGTGGCTACTAGGGAAAATAAAGACAGGTAGGTATGACAATGATTTTCGAAATCGGCAAAATTATGAAATATGGGGATAGAAAAAGGCTAATTGGAACGAACTCACTGTTTATCTGTACATATACTCCCAGAAAATAAGGTGACTTGGGCTCCCTCGATGATGATCGGTCGAAGTGGTGACGTTCCCACGTTGGCACGGTCGAAGTCCACTTGCGATCTCCGCGCTACTTGCAGGCAAACGACGTTTCGATCGCGGTTTTCCGGCGAGATTATTTAAAAGGACCAATTTATGTTGGTTCCTTTATGGAAATGAAAGAGCAGAGGACTGTATAAAACTGATATATATTGGCACATAAATAAAAATGTATGGAAAGCCGTTATGGTCGCCCGCTCGCGCGCTAGGTGGATGGCCAAGTGGGGGGCCGTCCGCCGTCCGGTCCCTGCTGTTGGGCCCGACCGCCGACCGCCGCCGAAGAATCACGAGCGCGCCGCCCGCGCTCCAACACACTTTGTTTCGATCCGTGGACACTTTTTTTTTCTTTTACTTTTTTACATTAACGGCGCCCAAAATTTATAGTTAGTCCATAGATGACTGAGCCACGCGAATCCACATGACCCCTTTGCTCTACCGACTAAACTTTTCAGTGGGGTTAATACCATCAATACCCCGGGGGTAAAAAAATTTCATTACAAGTCTATTCGTTCCCGATAGGTACGTGTGACGCCGCCACAGGCCACCGCTGCTGGTCGTGCCGCGCGGGCGCACCAACCTGCTGGGCAAGGCGCCGCTAACACGTGCACTGACTACTTTAAACAAAATTTCAAACGAAATTGACTTGTTCTCTGAATGAATTCACAAAGACAGCTTTGTTTGTAATATGTTAGCGTTGTGATGTATAATATCATTGATTTATATTATACTGTTATGAATAGCTTTATCTGTTGCATTAGGGGAATTAAAAAACAAAAAGAAAATTATTAGTAATTTAAAAAACAAAAAGAGTTATGGTTTCGACGAACTTCCTCCTCATTTGATCAAAGAATGTGCTAACCAGTTAATTATGCCGTATACGATGTTAATAAATCAGTCTTTTATTGAAGAACTTTTCCCAACATTGTTAAAGAAAACAATAATCAAGCCAGTTCACAAAAATAATGAAAAGTCTAACCCAAAAAATTATAGACCTATCGCCCTTTTGTCAACTTCGTCAAAGATCTTGGAAAAAGCAATGTACGATCGAGTAATAAGTTTTTGCGAAAAGTATAAGATCTTTGACGAAAGTCAAAATGGCTTTAGGAAAAATCGGTCTACTACTTCGGCTGTGTATAAATATATTCAACAAATACTTAAAGCATTAGAAGATAAAAAATATGCCATCGGGATTCTGCTCGATATGAGCAAAGCATATGATAGAGTTCAACATAATAATAGGTCTTTACCATGGAAATAGTACTATAAACCGGAATGAGCGCTTCGCCCCAAAACGAGCCGACAGAGAGATCAAGTAGATGTATGTGTCCTTTTCTTCATTAGGGTGACCAAACCGTATGGTTGGCCGGAGACATACATAATACTTTAAACTGTTTAATATAAACTTAAATACCTAGGTAGTTCTTTATTTATAATTAACACTTTTTACCGCGTTTTTATTAGGTTGCTTGCTCTTTTGTTTGTTTGAGCACAAATTTTGCAAACGATTTTATACCAAATTCCCGATGAGCTAGAGACTTGAAACTTTGAACACAGGTCAGAAATGAAAGGAAATGCAATATTACAGTGTCATTGAGGTGATCTGATAATGGAGCCGGAAGAACGCCACAGGAACTGTTTGATGAATGAAACTATACAACCCCATCTTGTTTGGGCTTATTAGAATTGTCTTGACAAGTACTCTGACGGGAGACGAGGTTCAGGGTCGAATGATGAAGTCTGGATTCCATGCCATAGGAACTCAATATTGAAATCATGCAACCCCATCGAGTTTGGGCTCGTTTGAATCGTCTTGACGAGTGCTCTGTTGGGTAATAGTATCCAAGAGTCTGATGATGGAGCCGGAAGAAGGCCACAGGAACTCTGCAATAAAACCTTTCAACCCCATCGAGTTTGGACTCGTTTGAATGGTCTTGACGAGTACTCTGATAGGCGGTGGTATATTTTAGTTTAGCTCGTTAACTAAAAAAAAGAAAATTAATATTTATTTAAAAAAAAATTTTTTAATAACAAATTATTTATCACGTTTTTATTAAGTTGCTTTTTTGTTTTTATTTTTTAAATATGGTAATTCAACCAATAAAAATCTAGTTTATTCAATTCAATTTAATTTCGAGTGTAAATAATTACGCAACTTTAAAGTTTATTCCAATTTTTAATAAAAATGCAATGTGCGTGAACTTCGGAAAAACAAATAAATGTTGGAAAAACAAGTAAAAGTAGGAAAACATTGTCTAGTGATCTGTAGTTAAAAAAAGATGGAAACGATTTTCGACTTTATTGACGTTTGAAATTCGATTGCTTTTTCCCATAATTATACTTGTACATTTACTTTGCTGTTTCATTAAAAACTGTTATTTTGGTAAAGATGTCAATAAGGTCTAAAATACTGCACCAATTTCTTTACTTGTAAAATTAATAAAATGGGTGCAAGAGATTTACGACGACACAATGTTAAAAATATATTTAAAAAAAATGGCGGCCAACTATATTGTTCGTGGGCCGATTTCGATGAAACTCGGTTTTTGGCAATATTTTGACAAGAAAATAACAACGCAATTTTTAAAATACTAAAAATCAAAGATGGCGGCCAACTTTTTTGTTTTTTTGGGCCGATTTCGATGAAACTAGGTTTTTGGTTACTAATTAGACAAGAAAATAACAACTGGCCGCCATCATGGATTTTAAGTTTTTTAAAAATTGCGTTGTTATTTTCTAGTCAAAATAGTTCCAAAAACCAAGTTTCATCGAAATCGGCCCAAAAACAAAAAAGTTGGCCGCCATCTTGGATTTTTAGTTTTTTTAAAATTGCGTTGTTATTTTCTTGTCAAAATAGTTCCGAAAACCAAGTTTCATCGAAATCGGCTCAAAAACAAAAAAGTTGACCGCCATCTTGGATTTTTTAAATTTTCAACATTGCGTTGTTATTTTCTTGTCAAAATCGTACCAAAAACCAAGTTTCATCGAAATCGGCCCAAAAACAAAAAAGTTGGCCGCCATCTTGGATTTTTAGTTTTTTAAAAATTGCGTTGTTATTTTCTTGTCAAAATAGTTCCGAAAACCAAGTTTCATCGAAATCGGCCCAAAAACAAAAAAGTTGACCGCCATCTTGGATTTTTTAAATTTTGAACATTGCGTTGTTATTTTCTTGTCAAAATCGTACCAAAAACCAAGTTTCATCGAAATCGGCCCAAAAACAAAAAAGTTGGCCGCCATCTTGGATTTTTTAAATTTTCAACATTGCGTTGTTATTTTCTTGTCAAAATAGTTCCGAAAACCAAGTTTCATCGGAATCGGCCCAAAAACAAAAAAGTTGACCGCCATCTTGGATTTTTTAAATTTTGAACATTGCGTTGTTATTTTCTTGTCAAAATCGTACCAAAAACCAAGTTTCATCGAAATCGGCCCAAAAACAAAAAAGTTGGCCGCCATCTTGGATTTTTTAAATTTTCAACATTGCGTTGTTATTTTCTTGTCAAAATCGTAGCAAAAACCGAGTTTCATCAAAATCGGCCCAAAAACAAAAAAGTTGGCCGCCATCTTGGATTTTTAGTTTTTTTAAAATTTCGTTGTTATTTTCTTGTCAAAATAGTTCCAAAAACCAAGTTTCATCGAAATCGGCCCAAAAACAAAAAAGTTGGCCGCCATCTTGGATTTTTTAAATTTTCAACATTGCGTTGTTATTTTCTTGTCAAAATTGTAGCAAAAACCGAGTTTCATCAAAATCGGCCCAAAAACAAAAAAGTTGGCCGCCATCTTGGATTTTTAGTTTTTTAAAAATTTCGTTGTTATTTTCTTGTCAAAATAGTTCCAAAAACCAAGTTTCATCGAAATCGGCCCAAAAACAAAAAAGTTGGCCGCCGTATTGGATTTTTAGTTTTTTAAAAATTGCGTTGTTATTTTCTTGTCAAAATAGTTCCGAAAACCAAGTTTAATCGAAATCGGCCCAAAAACAAAAAAAGTTGGCCGCCATTATGGAGTTTTAGTTTTCTAAAAATTGCATTGTTATTTTCTTGTTAAAATAGTTCCCAAAAGCGAGTTTCATCGAAATCGGCCCAAAAACAAAAAAAGTTGGCTGCCATCTTGGATTTTTAGTTTTTTAAAAATTGCGTTGTTATTTTCTTGTCAAAATAGTTCCAAAAACCGAGTTTCATCGAAAATTTTGTTAAGTCCAAAAAATCTTCTAGTTCTAGTTCCATCCCTGAAAACATGATATATAAAGGTAAAATTCTATCTAGTGGTGGTGATATCTGCGAGGCTTTTAATGATTATTTTCATTCAGTTTTCATTCCTTCCAGCAGTCATAGTTCTGATTATACAGTCAATTGTGATTCGGGTGGTTCAACCGTGGACATAAGTTCTATTAACATCTATCACGATAATGTTTTTAAAGAATTAAAACACGTAAATGTTCACAAAGGGGCGGGGTCTGACGGGATCCATCCTCTTCTCATATCCAACTGTGCCAAAGAACTCGCAACACCTATAACAATTATTTTCCGTTTCTCTGTCCAGACCGGGACGTTTCCGAGTTTATGGAAAGAGTCTTTAGTAACCCCCATTCCGAAAAATAAGAGACGAGAATGTATAGATGAATACAGACCCATTTCAAAACTTTGTATCTTCGGAAAAATCATAGAAAAAATTGTAACCGCCCAATTGTCGCACTCGTTTCGTAGTTACATTTCCGAGGAACAACACGGTTTCTTTAAGCATCGCAGCGTTGACACTAATATGGTTACTTTTAATGATTTTCTGCTGCGTGCTATGGACGATAACCTACAGGTGGATGCCGTGTACACCGACTTCTCCAAGGCGTTCGATAAAATAAATCATGATCTGCTAATAAAAAAGCTTGCGAGGGCCGGTGTACATGGCAGCCTTCTTAGATGGATCCAATCCTACATAAGTAACAGAAGTCAGGCAGTCTTTGTTAAGGGTTATTCTTCACGATTTCTCCCAGTGCCTTCGGGCGTTCCTCAAGGGTCCCATATTGGACCCTTGCTATTTACAATTTACATAAATGACATAGGTAATTTTCTAAAACATAGTAACCATCTCTTGTATGCTGATGACACTAAGTTGTATCGAATCATTGGATCAGTTAGTGATTGCTATAAACTCCAAGAAGATTTAAATGGATTACATGCCTACTGTGAGTCTAACCAACTATTTCTTAACAGTGACAAATGCTACACAATTTCTTATACTCGCAAAAAAAACAAGTTACTTACGACTACCACATAAATCAAAAGGCATTAAAGAGATAACCACAATTAGGGACCTAGGTATAATTATGGATTCGACCTTATCATTTATTCCACATATCGATCACATACTGGCTTCGGCTTTTCGAAATTTAGGTTTCATACTACGCATAAGTAAACCCTTCAAACGACCAGAAACACTAAAAATCTTGTACTACTCCTTTGTCAGATCTTTTCTAGACTTTTGTAGCACTGTATGGAGTCCTTGCTATGAGGTTCACATTAAAAGAATAGAAAGAGTCCAAAAAATTTTTATTAAATCCTTAAATTACCGTCAATATATTTTAAATCAGTCATACACTGATTCGTTAAAAAAGAACAATTTACTATCTCTACGTCATAGACGCAAAATGTTTGACATAGTATTTCTTTATAAAATTCTAAATAACTTAGTCGACTCCTCGTCATTGCTGAGCAGATTGTCCTTTGTTTCTCGTGTCCGTCTCCCAGTGCGCTCCTCACGTTCAAAACCACTTTTCGTTACTCCACGATATCGAAAGAATTATACACGTAACTCGTTTATGTATCGTTCCACTAACGTTTACAATAATGAATTTACAGATATTGATTTATTTAATATATCATTGCCAAAGCTCAAATCCGCTCTTTTTCAGAGATTGTGTTGTGAGTAATGTGTTATTGAAAAATTTAAAAATGTCGTATGCAGCACTCAACTTGCTATTTGAATTTGTTATTGTTATATTTTTTCAATGATTGTACATCAAGTTGTTAGCTAGTTATCGTTCATACTTAGTTTAATATAAGTATTAGATTAGGACCTGTTTCACAGAATCCGATAAAGTTAAAATTAATATTAGTACGAATAATTCTTAAAAATGTTATTCCATCTTAAAATTAAACCAAAAGTTATTAGTGCCTAACCACAGACTGTGAAACAGAATATCAATGTAAAATCGTCTAGTCCTGAGAGTGGCTCATTAAGTAACAAAATATGATATAATAGATTATTTACAGGCACTATAGGTCTATAATCTGCCACTTTGCTTGGCGTTCGTGGATTATGAGAAAGCCTTTGATTCGATTGAAACCTGGGCGGTGCTGCAGTCTCTCCAAAGGTGCCAAGTGGACTACAGGTATATCGAGGTGTTGAGGTATTTATACAAAAATGCCACCATGTCGGTCCGAGTACAGAACCAGAGAACAAATCCTATCCAACTGCAGCGAGGTGTGAGACAGGGAGATGTTATTTCTCCGAAACTGTTCACAGCTGCGTTGGAGGATATCTTTAAACTCTTAGACTGGAAAGGACTCGGCATCAACATTAATGGCCAATACCTAACACACCTTCGTTTTGCCGATGATATAGTTCTAATGGCTGAGACGTTGGAGGACCTGAACACAATGCTCGAAGATCTCCGTAGTGCTTCCCAAAGAGTGGGTCTTAAAATGAACATGGATAAGACGAAAATCATGTCGAATGCCCATGTTGTGCCCGCTCCAGTTCATGTTGGGAACACTGCACTTGAAGCTGTTGACCATTATGTATACCTAGGACAGGCAGTCCAGTTAGGTAGGTCCAACTTTGAGAAGGAGATCTCTCGTCGAATCCAACTCGGATGGGCAGCATTCGGGAAGCTCCGAAAAATCTTCGTGTCCGATTTACCTCAGTGTCTCAAGACGAAAGTCTATGACCAGTGTGTGTTGCCAGTGATGACTTACGGCAGTGAAACGTGGTCGCTAACTATGGGTCTCATAAGGAGGCTCAAGGTCACCCAGCGTGCAATGGAGAGAGCCATGCTCGGCATTTCCCTGCGTGATCGAATCAGAAATGAGGAGGTCCGCAGGCGAACTAAAGTAACCGACATCGCTCGAAGGATTGCTCAGCTAAAGTGGCAGTGGGCTGGACACATAGCGAGAAGAACCGATGGCCGTTGGGGCGGAAAGGTTCTGGAATGGCGACCGCGCACCGGACGACGCTCCGTGGGTAGGCCCCCGACAAGGTGGACCGACGATCTGGTGAAGATTGCCGGAAGCCACTGGATGTGGGAAGCGCAGGACCGATCGTCGTGGAAATCCTTGGGGGAGGCCTATACCCAGCAGTGGGTGTCGTGCGGCTGATATGATGATGATGATGATGATGATAGGTCTATATCTGTAATCACATTTACAATGTTATTATCTTGTATACATGACTGTTTGTTGCCTTGAATAAATTAAAAAAAAAAAAAAAAAATCGGCCCAAAACCAAAAAAGTTGGCCGCCATCTTGGATTTTTTAAATTTTCAACATTACGTTGTTATTTTCATGTTGAAATAGTACCAAAAACCGAGTTTCATCGAAATAGGCGGACAAACATGAATTTGATTATTATTATTAATTTTACCGTCTCGCCTGCGACCTCTAGCCATTTCAATAGAACAATTTCGTTTTTTTGGAAATCTGAAATGGTGCAGTATTTATGGTCACACTAGTTTTGTAAAGTAACATTTCCTATAGATTGAAATTCTTAAATTGAAATTCGGCGCCAAGGTCAAAATCGGAGTTGCCAAGATTGACACTTCTATTTATTACACCTCACCGATGATAGCTGATTAGCAATATTTTAGATATTTAATTAAATCAAAAGAGTATATAAGAGTAATACAATTATTATGTGTCATTCTAAATTAATATTTAAATAGTATATATTCGACTTCCCATTCCGAATCCTTAATTTTGATACACTACTTGATTGGTAACGTACATATTTTTAGTCCTACTATCGTGGTATTATTGTTTAGTAATGGCAATTGTGCGAACGAGACACCGACCTCCACCTGGTGTTGTCTCATTCACACAGTAGTGCCTTCAGTCAATGTCGTCGATAGAATTTCAACTCTATGAGCAATGCAATAAAGTTGAATTTCTTTTAAACGATAGGTGAAAATTTTTGTAGAGTACTCACTCCCTATTATAAACCTCCTTGGTCTTTACCTATGAAATTGCCGTATTGCAGTACAGACTATTTCAAACAAAAACAAGTTTTCATTGGCTATGAATTCTAAATTCAAATTAATTTTGTTTTAAAAATATGTCATTCTATTTACAAAATCAGTCTTTTGTTTATTGATTAGCGTTGTATTTTCATTACATTTCAACATTTTTCCTCATAATGGATACTTTGAAATTTCGTGTAATTATGGAATATGAGTTCCGTCGTGGCACCAACGCGGCACAAACGACACGTAACATCAACGACGTTTACGGAGAGAACTGTACAAACGAACGTACAGCCCGTTATTGGTTCGCTCGGTTCCGTTCTGGGAATTTTGACTTGAAAAATGAACCTCGTGGTCGTCCGGAAACTTTGGCCAACAATGATGAATTAAAGGCAATTGTGGAAGCAGATGAATCGCAATCTACAGCTGAGCTGGCAGCAGCTTTTGATGTTAGCATCAAAACAATATTGTTCCATTTGCGACAGATTGGCAAGATAAAAAAGCTTGATAGATGGGTGCCCCACGAACTTAACGATCGCCAGCGCAACATACGCGTCGAGACTTGCCTTGCGCTGCTTAACAGGCACAGAAATGAAGGAATTTTGAAGCGAATTGTTACGTGCGACGAAAAATGGATTCTTTTTAACAATCGAAAGCGCTCAGCAAGTTGGGTAGATCCTGGTTCGGTACCAAAGCAATGTGCAAAACGAAAAATGACCCCTAGAAAGGTGATGGTCACAGTTTGGTGGTCTAGTGCTGGTGTGATTCATCATAGCTTTATACAAAACGGCGAGAGCATTACTGCAGATGTGTACATTGAAGAACTGACCACAATGATGGCGAAACTCGCACGTCTGCAACCAGCTTTGGTCAATCGGTCGTCTCCACTGCTACTTCACGACAACGTGCGACCCCATACTGCACAACAGACCGTCTCTAAGCTGCATGAGTTGGGTTTGGAAGTTCTCCCTCATCCGCCATACTCACCAGATCTTGCGCCTACCGACTATTACTTTTTCCAAAATTTGGACAACTTTTTAGCGGGAAAAAAATTCAATTCCCGAGAGGCAGTACAAAACGCCTTTGAAGAGCCTTTGTTGTCTCCCGTCCAGCAAATTTTTTCAAGAAGGGCATCTATAAACTGCCACAGCGTTGGCAAAGATGCATTGATTGCAGGGGTGATTACTTTGAATAAAAGAAAGAAATAAGTTCGAAAAAAAATACTTTAACTTTTTTCAAACAAAACGGCAATTTCATAGGTAAAGACCTAAATATTACTTAAAAAATTATATGGAATAGGTATTCGCGGAATGGCATACAATTGGTTTTCATCCTATTTACAGAACAGGCAGCAATATACTGAAATAGAGTACTTTGACCATACTAACAAGAAAATAGAAAACATTCGATCTGAAAAGATAACTATAAACGCTTCGATTCCGCAAGGTAGGGTCGTTGGATGTCTACTTTTTTTAATTTACATCAATGACCTCCCTAAAATCATTGATGAACCTTGCGTCTTATTTGCAGATGATATCTAACTCTTGACAACTTGTAAAAACAGCGACAATATAGACACTAAACTAGACCCGCTAATATCACAAACTTATAACTGGCTGAAAGAACACAACTTAGAAATAAACTTTGATAAAACTAAATTAATTACGTTTCACCCTCATCAAAAAAATCAATTAGAATTTAAATATACATTCCAAAATAAAAATATCGAGTGTGTTCATAAATTCACTTTGCTCAGAATTAATATAGATTCAAACTTAAATTGGAAATCGCACATAGAGAAATTAAAGTCTAAATTATCCAGCTTCGCATATGCACTTAGAGAAATAAAAAAAACAACTGACCTGAATACAGCTTTGGTTACATATTATGCATATGCTTACGCCTGGCTTAATTATGGAATAATAATGTAGGGAAATAGTACAAAAGTCTCATCCTTATTCATACTGCAAAAAAACTTATCAGAATATTAGTCAATATAGATAATACAGAAAGCTGCAAGCCGTACTTCCAAAAGCATAAAATCCTTTCCCTGTCTTGTATTTATATCTTTGAAATCTGCAAATTTGTCAGAAAGCACATAGAGTTATATACTAAACGAAAAGATGTCCAGTCAAAGTATTCATTACGGCATAAAAATAAGCTAAAAATTCCAACGGCACGCCTACATTTGTGCTCTTCCAGTGCATATAATCTATATATATAAAAGGGAAAATCACTCACTGACTCATCACGAAATCTCAGAAACTACAAGTGCTAGGAGTCTCAAATTTTGCATAAGATTTTCTTTTAGGGTGTAGGTGCTCACTAAGACGGGATTTTGCGAAATTCAATCCCTAAGGGGGTGAAACAGGGTGGCAAAGTTTGTATGGGAGAATGCGATTCCTTGGCCCGATTGACTTGAAATTTGGCATAGACATTTTATCACAAAATTAATTGAACACGTGTTTCCCATTTTTTTGAAATGTATCCCCTAACAGGGTTGAAAAAGGGTAGAAAGCTATTTTTAGGGTGATTGATTTCGATATCGGAATCAAAACTTCTTAGTGCATTTGAATGATTAAGAAAAATAAATGTCAGTTGTCAGGTTGTCACCTCCCCTGAGACTGTAATTATGTCACGCACGAGCTGACATTTCATGTTGTATAAGATTTTGTCCTGATTATCACTATTTTACGAAATATTAGTCTTCTTATAAAATGTGGAAAAATCTGGCAAATATCAGATATCTAACGTGACAAGGAATGTGGTGTAAAGTGTTGAAATTGAGAGCCGGATAATAATGCAAAACATTAGTTGCACCCGACACATAAAAAAATTTTTTTCATGTCAGTGACCCGACATAATTTGCAATGTCACGTTATTTTAGCCGGGAACCTTTTCAGTCATAAGCAGAAATTCAACAAATATTTATTATAAGAAGATTATAAGCGTACCAAAGTTTCATCATAATCGGATGTGAATGGTTTAGGAGTGCATAGGAAACAAAATAATAAACATACATAGATTTTTATTTAAAAAGAAGATACCTACCAAACTATTAAGTATGAGTATTAAATGTTACATAATATTATTATACTTATTTTGTTATATTACTGCTAAGAAATTTTATTAAGTACCTACCTACCTACCTAATACAAAATCGTGAACAGTACGGCGACTCGGTTCTGTAACCAAACTCGAACCCCACTTCGAATCTCACTTCACTGCACGGGACGGGAACTTTAAATCATAAATAAGATAATGATAAGATTTTTTTTCCATCACAAAATATTTTAGATAGCTACCTAAAATTGTTGTAATCGGTAAAATTGCTCATAAGTTAGCTAATTTCTAATAACTAATTCACGCGAAGTGAAGTGAAGTGTAGTGAGATGCGCGTTTGGTTACAGAATCAACAGATTGCGCAGGTAAAACCGCGGGGTGCAGCTATTACCTATACATCACAAAATTGTAAGAATGTGAAAGTTTTGATGTTTGGATGTTGTTCATTTTGTTACTCAATCGCGTCTGAACGGGTGAACGGATTTAGACGAAATTTGGCACAGGGATAGATTTTAGTCTGGAATACTTAACACAGGCTTCTTTTCATGCCGATTATTGGTTTCCAAGGGAAGACTTACAACGATTACCGACTCCCACGCGGGCGGAGCCACGGGCAAAAGCTAAACATAGTATAAAACAAAGTCGCTTCCCGCCGTCTGTACGCTTCTCTTAAACTATACATAAAAATCGCAATTAAATCGATCTTTAAGTTTGGGAGCTAGGTTGCCTCAGAGTCCTCAGACAGACACACACACACTTCAATTATATTTTAACACCCCTTGCGTACGTCGTATATATGTAGGTATCCTGTAGTATTATCAAATAACTTCACACTGACACCACATTAGCACAGTTTTACATTAGTAACTACATTGCACTGCACCCGTGCGAAGCCGGGGCGGGCCGCTAGTATGTCTATAAGACTCTATGACAAATTGCCTGAAAAATTAATAAATGAAGAAAATAACAAATTGTTTAACAAAAGCCTAAAAGATATGTTATTAAATAAATGCTACTATAATGTAAAAGAGTATTTGAATGATAAAATAAATGCCTAAAGATATACATACTTACTCAATATAAACTTAATATAAAAATAATAGAAAAATATTATCTATATACTTAGTCTAGCCATAAGTACTGTTACATAGGTAAAATTTCGAATTTAGAATGTAAGCTGAAAAAAATATTATGAGCATTCGAAATATGAACATTTAAAGAAAATAAAAACAAATACTTTCTGGATTTTTTTTTCATTTTCTAAAATGGAGTATACGCGCAAAGAAGACAAAGTCGCAGTAATTGCATTGCATCGTTGCGGTCTTGAGCCAACTGAGATTTTCAAACTGCTGAAAAATTTGAAAATTTCACTGAGATTTATTTATCGTACTATCAAACGATTCAGGGAAGCTTCAAGATTAGAAGATAAACAGAGGAGCGGTCGACCTCGTACTGTTCGGACTCCAGCGGTCATCAAAGCAGTGAAGGCGCGAATCCAACGAAATCCTGTCCGCAAGCAAAAAATGTTGGCTCTGCAGATGGGACTAAGCAAGATCACTGTTAAAAGGGTGTTGAATGAAGACCTAGGACTGCATGCTTATAGAAAAAATCAGCACATCTTCTTAACGCACGGCTGAAGAAAATCATATTCGAAAGACGCCGGGTTTTGTTAAGGTGGTACGCGGATAAAAAAAACGCGAAGTTCTTTTTTAGGACGAAAAATTTTTTAATGTTGAGGAGAGTTTCAACCAAAAAAAAATGATAAAGTATATTCACACTCTAGTGAAGAAGCGAGCAGACGCAAGCCACGTGTTCAGAGTAATCATCACCCTGCAGCATTCATGGTTTGGCTTAGGGTCTCCTATTTGGGTTCAAAGGAGGTGTTTTTTTGTGAAAAAGGAGTGAAAACCAGTGCCCTCGTATACCAAAATACAGTCCTAACAAACATTGTGGAACCTCTTTCACAAACAAGGTTCGAAAACAGGCACTGGGTTTTCCAGTAGGATTCTGCGCCGACTCATAAGGCGAAAAGTACCCAAAACTGGCTCAGGATCCATGGAATCGACTTTATCAGGCATGAGGATTGGCCCTCCTCCAGTCCAGACTCGAATCCCTTAGATTACAAAATATGGCAGTATTTAGAGGAGAAGGTCTGCTCTAAACCCCGTCGCAATTTGACGTCACTTAAAGCATCCCTGATTAAAGCAGTCGCCGATATTCCATGAAACTTCGTACGTGATTCGATTGATGACTGGCCTCGCAGTTTGAAGGGTCCAATTCAAGCAAAAGGAGGACATTTTGAATAATTTTAATATGGTTTAAATCTGCATTTTATACCCTTTCCTTTGATATATAAATGGTTGTAGTGCGTAACTCATTGTGTCATTTATTTCACTTTCCATATGTAACAAAACTTATGACTAGACTAGGTATATAAAAGAGTAAATCACTCACTGACTCATCACGAAATCTCAGAAACTACAAGTGCTAGGAGTCTCAAATTTTGCATGGGGGTTCCTTTTAGGGTGAAGGTGCTCACTAAGACGGGATTTTGCGAAATTCAACCCCTAAAGGGGTAAAACAGGGTGGCAAAGTTTGTATGGGAGAAAGCGATTCCTTGGCCCGATTGACTTGAAATTTGGCACAGACATTCTTTAACAAAATTAATTGAATACGTGTTTTGTATTTTCTTGAAATGTATCCCCTAACAGGGTTGAAAAGGGGGAGAAAGCTATTTTTAGGGTGGTTGACTTCGATATCGGAATCAAAACTTCTTAGTGCATTTGTACGATTAAGAAAAATAAATGTCAGTTGTCAGGTTGTCACCTCCCCTGAGATTGTAATTATGTCACCGCACGAGCTGACATTTCATGTTGTATAAGATTTTATCCTGATTTTCACTACCTATTTTACGAAATATTAGTCTACTTATAAAACGTGGCAAAATCTAGCAAATATCAGATATCTAACGTGACAAGGAATGTGGTGTAAAGTGTTGAAATTGAGAGCCGGATAATAATGCACAACATAAGTTGCATCCGACATAATCTGCAATGTCACGTTATTTTAGCCAGGAACCAGGAACAAATAAACATACGTAGATTTTTATTTGAAAAGAAGATACCTACTAAACTATTAAGTATGAGTATTAAATGTTACATAATATTATTATACTTATTTTGTTATATTACTGCTAAGATTTTTATTAAGTACCTACCTACCTACCTAATACAAAATCGTGAACAGTAGGGCGTCGGTTCTGTAACCAAACTCGAACCCCACTTCGAATCTCACTTCACTGCACGGGACGGGAACTTTAAATCATAAATAAGATAATAATAAGATTTTTTTTTTCATCACAAAATATTTTAGATAGCTACCTAAATTTATTGTAATCGGTAAAATTGCTCATTTAGTTAGCTAATTTCTAATAACAATTCACCGAAGTGAAGTGAGGTTCGAAATGAGATGCGAGTTTGGTTACAGAATCAACAGATTGCGCAGGTAAAACCGCGGGATGCAGCTATTACCTACACCCTTCTGTGATGGGTCTGGGTGTTACTATGTATAATAAGTATATATTTAAAAAAGTATATAAGTAGTATATCAGTTGTCTAGCACCCATATTACAAGCTTTGCTTAGTTTGGGGCTAAATGGCGCTGTGTGAAATTGTTCAAGCATTTATTTATTATTTATTTATATCACAAAATTGTAAAAATAAGAAATTTTTGATGTTTGGATGTTATTTATTTTGTTACTCAATCACGTCTGAACGGGTGAACGGATTTAGACGAAATTTGGCACAGGGATAGATTATAGTCTGGAATACTTAACACAGGTTTCTTTTCATGCCGATCATTGGTTTCAAGGGAAGACTTACAACGACTACCGACTCCCACGCGGGCGGAGCCACGGGCAAAAGCTAAACATAGTATAAAACAAAGTCGCTTCCCGCCGTCTGTACGCTTCTCTTAAACTATACATAAAAATCGCAATAAAATCGATCTTTAAAGGCTGGTTTACATTATCTTAGTATTTAGTAGAGTGCTTAGTAGCGTGCGAGTGGATTCGAATGCGAGTGCTTTAGTAGTTTTGGTGCCTTTCCAGTGACCGTTTACACGCTTCCAGTAGAGTGCCATTTTCGCCAAACCTAATACCTATTATTTAATTCAATTACACGTCACGCGTTCACCGGCAAATGCACTCTACTAAAGACGCTACTAAAATGTCGGTTTACATGCTTCCAGTGCGAGTGCGAGTAAAATATCGCGCGGGGGGTGAGCGGGCGCACAGGAGGTGCTACTGGAAAGCGAGTAGAGAGGCTACTAGAACGTTACTCTCTTTAGTCATAAGACGACCGTTTACATGTTTCCACTAAAGCACTCTCCTAAAGCACTCTACTAAAGACTAAGATAATGTAAACCAGCCTTAAGTTTAGGAGCTAGGTGGCCTCAGACAGACACACACACACTTCAATTATATTTTAACACCCCTTGCGTACATCGTATATATGTAGATATCCTGTAGTATAATCAAATAACTTCACACTGACACCACATTAGCACAGTTTTACATTAGTAACTACATTGCACTGCACCCGTGCGAAGCCGGGGCGGGCCGCTAGTACTAATATACTTAACCTTAGAGTAAGACGCGCTTACTTAACGATACCATACTACTTATATCTATTGTGACATATGTCAGTTATTTAGAAAAACTATGTATTTTTTAAATACTAATAATTGTAATTTGTTTTTTAATAAGGCGTCCTCTCCTCCTTCAATTGCTATACCCTACTGGGTCCATAATGTTCTCTTTCTATAAAATTACCACCGATGTATTTACTTTATGGTATGCAATAAAATACTGAATACTGAATACTGAATACCTGTAATAATAGATTTAAATGTATGAAATAAAATAAAAAAATCTATTCTGAGGTATTACGGTTCGTTATCTTCAAATACGGTCCCATCACCTCCATCCGGCAGAAAGCATGAAACTTGGCATGCATGTATCTTTTTCTTAATAACACTAGTTGTGGTGTCCAGCTTCGCTCAGGAAGTTGATATGAGATTGGGTGGTAGTTGGAATAGAAAAAGGTAGGTTAATCCCACTTTGAGATAGAGATGTCGAATCTAACTCGGATGGGCAGTATTTGGAAAGCTTCAAAAGCATTTTTTATTAATTATTCATCATGGATCTGGCCTATATATCTTAATAAGAAAATTATTTATTGATGCCTATCTATTAACATATGCATGGTCATAATTAGCGCAGTATAGGCCAATATTTGGACAAAGGGGATAAATGGACGACGCGACGGGTCGATTTTGTAAAAACGAGTGTAATGGCTTATAACGATTGAAAATACTGAAAAAATCATATTGTATGTTTTATTTCAATAAAGTTATTTATCTGAACGGGTGAATCATATTGATTTACAAATATTAATATTTGAGGAGCTTTTTTGTAACGTATTGCTTATAGGGCCAATAATTGGCTAGTTTACCTTAAGTAGAGTTTCTTTGGTAAACGTGGACTAAAGTCCACCATAACCTAAATGCCTTAAAGGATTTGGATGTATGGGGTATCGTTCGAATCCTTACATCATCATTATAGCGGCGGGGGATTTGACGAAGTGATGTTAATGAAAGTAGTTGAAATAAGACGTATTTTATGATATTAAAGTAATATAATTGAAGATTAGGAAAACAATGGAAAATATTAACAAGAGAAAATTTCAATGTATCCCGCCAAAAATTAGTATATGAGAAAAAAAAGAAAAAGACAAAGGCATAGACACATATTATGCCACAGCATAGAAAATCAAAATGAACACAGTGTAAAAAAATAAGTTAAATTAAATATTGTGAAATTGTACAATGTTGCTAGAATGGAAAAATATAAACGTGTTAAATTAAAATGACGACGTTAGCTCCGGCGTAGACAATCATCATCACCCTTACTGAGACTGGCTACTTTTTTATTCGCCAGGCCTATTTCCGTTGTCCCTACTTTTTTCGAAAGGATATATTCTTTCCCGATATCTTCCAGCGGGGGACAAAAGTGGGGAACAAAACAATATGACGACTGTATAACGCGATGCTACTTTCAAATGGGATTTTTTTTTCTCTCTAATTATTACAATATGGGCGTCAAATGAAAGGACTTGATGAGCAAATTCCAAAACAATTTTTTTTTTACAAAAATGTGTGAAATAAAAGATTAAAAACATATTTAAAATATTAAAAACACCACTGCCCTACCAAAAAAACAAGTGTCATTGCTGTCGGGGGACCTTTTTAATTAAAAGTTGTTCACAAACGGCAATTAGATTTTCTTTGCTCCCCAATAAATATTTTTTCCCCAAAAGGGGGAAAATCCCCAATCTGGCAGCCCTGGCTACACAAAGGATACGCTACAACCTAGATCTTAAAAGATAGAGACCCTGTTTTTTTTTTCAAAATACAGCTTAATGTCTTATCTTCAAGGTTTTTTCATCTGATAATTATTAAATGAATAAGGCACCTGCCCAGCCCAGTCTAGCCAGGCTTTCATTTTCAGAATAATCTACTTATTGTCCGAAAAAACGGGAAATATCGTCGTTTTTTTTCACTGCTTTCATATAATGTCCCGTAAGCTCCTGCACCTTTTGGTCTATTGCCTTTTGTTTATTTCTATAACTTTCGGAACCCCCATGGATTGCAAAAAGAAATGTCTGACAGTTTTCCTCAATATAGCTAAGGCTTTTGACACAGTCTCAATCCCCCACTTGTTACGGAAACTAGAACTTTTGGGTGTTGGAGATCTTCCTCTTAAACTCTACGAGAGTTACCTTGCTGACCGGAAGCAGAGAGTTAAGATCGACCAATGGATAAGTAATGAGCAAACCGTATCCTGTGGATTGCCGCAAGGAAGTATTAATGGTCCAACCTTGTTTTTGGTTTATGTAAATGGCTTATGTAACATGAAGCTTTTGGGTGGCTCTATCTTCACTTTTGCGGATGACACTGCCCTGTTCTTCAGTGGCGATAGCTGGGATGAAGTATTTAATTACGCACGGAATGGTTTAAGGGATGTCTGTATGTGGCTTCAAGGTAATGCTCTATCTCTAAATATTACTAAAACTAAATACATGGCATTTGCCCACAAGAAGAATCTACTACCCCCGGAAACATTGTCAATCAGCCTACACTCTTGTCCTCCGAATTCTCCCAGCTGCGCCTGTCCTTCCCTTCAAAGAACAGAAACTATAAAATACCTCGGTGTCACACTTGATGAAACATTGACGTTCAAACAACACATTGAACTCTTAGTCACTCGGCTGCGTAAACTTATTTACATATTTAAAAATCTTAAACATGCCGCCAACAGACATGTAATAAGAATGGTGTATTTTGCCTTCTGCCACTCATTAACAGAATACTGTATCACTTCATGGGGTGGAGCGGCAAAAACTCACCTCATCGAATTGGAAAGGGTGCAGAGAGCCATTCTAAAGGTGAGTGGTGGACCCCCCTATCGCTTTCCCACATCCGAGCTTTACAGGAGGTGGGATGTTTTAACTATAAGACAAACCTTTATTCTTAATATCACACTCAAAAACCACTCCCAACTCCCTTACGACCCAGAACTAAACAGGGATAAGCGTAGGAAGCACCATGCTTGCGATATCCAATCGGTTAACACTAGCCACTCAAAAAGATTTTTTACATTCCTCGGCGCCTTTCTTTACAATAAAATTAACAAAATTCTAAATATATATCCCCTACATAAAACGTCCTCCAAATCTGTTATCACTAAATGGCTCAAAACATTAAACTATGATGACACTGAAGCCCTCATTCATCCAATAACCTAGAACTGATCAAATTTACTAATGCAATGCGACTGAGTTGATGATGGACAGTGACCCACTGCAACTGTAAAACCATATGTAAAAAAAATACAGCTTTAAATATGTCACACTGCTTGCGCTCTGAAGTGCCATTCCAGTTGTACCTACATTGTTAAATTAATTGCATTGTATTACCTCATGGACTGTCATGCCATCAAACATATTTACATTACCTACAATATTATACTCAAAATGCACGCACTCACACTCACACACTATACACGACACACACACTCACACTCACACACTACATTTTACTTTTGTTGCCTCATTGTTTTAATACTAGTTATTCATTATTTTCATTTCTTATTTTTAAGTCGTCACATCAGCATATTGGTTACTATGTTATGATTCACAAGTATCTACTGATTACTTAAGTATGTTTTTTAATCCAAGGCGGGAGGCACTGGTGACCTGTATTACGGGTTTAAAAAAACCTATCTCCGGCGCCAGTCTCTTACACTAGGGGTTATTATTGCATTCATCGTATATAAAGCCATTGTAACTATACCTGATTTGTATTATCTGATTTGATTGATGTAATGTAACCTTTGTGTGAAAGACGAATAAATAAATTATTATTATTATAATGTCCCGTAAGCTCCGGCACCTTTTGGTCTATTGCCTTTTGTGTATTTCTATAACTTTCGGAACCCCCACGAAAATGAAACGCACAGAGCGTGCGGTAATAGTAGTTTATGATACAAGGTCGGTAAGGAGGTTTTTGAAACATGTTGTTGTTGTTGTTGTTAAAAAACCTTAACAACTGTGTGCCATACTACGTTTTTAGGGTTCCGTAGCCAAATGGCAAAAAACGGAACCCTTATAGTTTCGTCATGTCTGTCTGTCTGTCTGTCCGTATGTCACAGTGATTTTATTCCGAAACCATTAAGATTACACAGTTGAAACTTAGTAGGTAGATGTATTCTGTAAACCGCTCAAAGGTTTTTACATAAAAATAAAAAAAAATAAAAGATTAAGGGTGGCTCCCCATACATAGAACAGAAACTGAAAAAAAAAATTCACCACCTTTAACTTTTAAAATAAGAAAGTGAAAAATAATATATTTAAATATCCTTTAGATCCTAATAAATACTTCCAAAAATATATATTGGTTTGAACGAGATATAGTGATAATTTTTAGAGATATATCACATTTTCCAAAACCGCAAATATAACTTTGTCATTCATACAAACACTATGAAAAACAAAGTTATTTTTGCAGACAAAAATTATAGTGGTGTTCAATATGGTACGGAACCCTTTTTTTTACAGAGGATTCTACAAATTCTTTACAAATTCTGCACAAATTCTCTACAAAATATAACTTTGTCATTCATACAAACACTATGAAAAACGAAGTTATTTTAGCAGACAAAAATTATAGTGGTGTTCAATATGGTACGGAACCCTTTTTTTTACAGATGATTCTGCAAATTCTTTACAAATTCTGCACAAATTCTCTACAAATTTTTGCAAATATTTTGCACAAATTGTGCACTAATTTTGCACAAAATCTGTACAAATTGCGCACAAACAGTGCACTAATTATGCACAACAATTGCACTCATTTTACACAAATTGTGCACTAATTTTGCACAAATTCTGTACAAATTCTCTAAAAATTTGTGCAGAATTTGTGCAGAATTTGTGCTAAAGGTCAATGGCGTTTTGTTCGAACGTTTGACCTATGGCGTACACAAACGGAATAAGGCTAGATATGTAGATAAATGTATCTGTTACTCAGTGATATGGGTCGCATTCTTGCAGGCCATGTTTCATTTGTTATCATTATATCATATCATTTCAATAATAAATTAAAAAAATAAAATAAAGACAATACAAACGTTTATTATGCTTGTAGCACACATTTTCCCAATGCTAAAAGTAAAAACTTATGTTTTTTTAACAAAAGTTTAATAACATCATACATTTACTTGCACACATACTGTAATTTTTTTTTTTGCCGGTCGGTACATAAAAAATAATACATATTTTGAAAAGTGGGACTGAATTCTTCAATTAAAAACTGGTTTGGTACGCGAACATTAATTAACCAGGTCAAATATGCCCCTTGACCTTTGTCCAGAATTCTGCACAAATTCTCTATAAATTCTCCCCAAATTCTGTACAAATGCTTTAATTTTTTTCTTTGGGAACAGAATGTATATTATTGTAGAAATTAAAATAAACGTAAACAAAAACGCATGACGTGCGGTAAAGTCAACTTACAGCACGCTTCACTGTCATCGTAAGCTCACATTTTCGAGCAACTGTATTTAAAAATCAACTTTTCGCACGCTGTGCTGTCAACGTAGAATTATTGTATGGTCTGTGGGCTCTGTGGCTGTCATCGAAAGCACACATTTTCGAGCAACTCTATTAAAAAATATGTAGCTAAATGTTCAATCAAAAACAGACCTTAACACACTTCTGAACAAATGCATTTTCTTTTACCTACTCAATTGAAAATATTTATCTGTAATTATACTTAGATATTATTCAGTACCGACTTTGTTTACCTTTACTCAAAATATATGGAACCATCATAGATAACTTGATAATGAAATTTCATTTAATCCATTTCAAGCATAAGGGAGAATATAACAAAGAAGTTTTGTATCAAATCAATAAATAGGTACTAACGTAGTATTGTTGTAAGATATGTAATCAAGTAAAACAATAATTTCATAGATGTCTGTTTCATAAGTATCTAAAACAATCTCTAAAAATAGGAAAAAGATACTTAATAAATTCACAGATCTGTAATTAATCTTTTGGCACGTAAAAACTCGCAGCAAAAATATATTAATTGTATGAAAGAATGAATGAATGAATTTATTTGCTTTTGAATAGGGTACAATAGGATTATAAATGGTTTACAAAACCTTATACTTAATAATAGTTTCACCTACTCAGCTACAGAAAATAGCATGCAAATAACAATTAATATTGAAGCCAATTTAAAACATTGACATAGCAGTATCATTAAAAATTCACAATTAATAAAATTAAAACAAAAAAAATTAAATTCACATCATAAAATGTCAAAATAAATGTCAATTGTGTGTAAATTCTAGTTTTTATAATTCAAGAACTCCTGGACCGAGTAGAATAACTTATCCATAAGCCACCTATGCAAAACCGTCTTAAATCTATTAAAAGGCAATTCTTTTATGGTATGGGCCGTATTATGATCTTTTTGTAATCCTGCCTTTTTCCAGGCCAGTCATTTTACGAGCTTATACTGACTTGTTCTTTTTCGTATTATGAGGTGCCCTAAAGTGGTTGAGTTCTACCTGGCTACGTTGTCTATGTCTCGTTTTCACTGATTTAAGGAAACGTTCGGAAACCGATCAAAATTTACCGGTTTTTTACCGGTTTTTAAAAAAGTGTGTTAAAACATTATTTTTGATTATTAATCACATGTATTTTATAGCAATAAGTAAAAATATAAAGAACAAAAACGTTTTGAGCAATATGTTACCAAATTCGACCTAAAAATAACATGCACTCACACTTCCACAAATAGTCTATTTCTGAACGTTCGTGTTCCCATACGAACTCAACACTTGACACTGGCAAAAATTACTCCCTAAAGAGGAAAGTAGATTGCCAAACTAAAAAGAAGAAACCTAATCTGTGATTTTTTTCGTAAAAAAAACATGAGACCAAAACAAAAACATTAGATTTTATTTATTTTAAAGTTCTATGTGATAAGTCGCGTTTATTTTTATTTATAAAGAATGTACATACAATACAATAGTACCTAATGGCACTATTAATTCGAGGCAACATGACAAACAACATCTAATGCTGTAAGTAGATCAATGTTGAACTAATCGTTTGTTGACAATGATATTAATATCATTGTTTGTTGAAAACTTTAATTTTGAGACCAATTATTTTAGACTAACGTTTATTATTCTTCTGTTGTATAGGTTTGACAACGATGTTCCACCGACGAGTACCTGCAACTACCTATGCTCAACTGCTGGGATCTTTGAAAGAAGTATTTGAATCCGATAAGATTGCTTGTGAATCAATAACATTCAGAAGCAATGCCTCACAAATGAGGCAAGAAATGCAATGTAAGTGACAGTGAAGTGTCTGTGCCTACTTTGATTGAGTAATCAAATCAATATTATCTAATATTTATATTTCCTAGAAGTCAGTGTACTTATAATCTAAATTATTTATAAATAAAATAGGTTGGAGAGTAAGGTTGAATAGTGTAGGTAATGAAATTAAACCCGCTTCTTAGAATTATCATATAAAGTGGTAAGTTTTAACTGTAGCATGAAACGTTAATTTACATAGGTAAACAATAATCTCTATAACGCATAGGGAAAACAAAAGTTCCTACCTACTTACCTAAAGTAATCATAAGATTCAATGAATAGGTACTTATGTAGAAAAATCCCATCTCATGACCCATTTATAACTCTCATAAAAGTAAAAAGTATTTATTATACAAAATTAACTTGTTAGACAGTACTTATGCATGTTTAGTGTTGTTAACATCGGTATAACTGTTTCAAAGATTTTAACTTGTATGAAACAATCTTTGATTTATCATATCTTAAGGCGTTTTCTTATTATATGCATATGTATTTGTATACTAATCTAAAATTAATTTGTTTCAGATTTAAAGTTACATCAGAATAATGAAAAGTAAAGAGGAAGTCATATTTCACTTTTACCATGAATTGTAACAATACTATTACTATGTTCTATTTATATCATGCTATGATTAAAATGATACGGAGCTTTCCATTAACTTATTAATAACATTATTGTACCTACATACTTAAATCAGGTAATTTGGTAATGTCACTTTACCTACCATGACCTTTCATAGGATAGATGAGTAGGTATATGAGTAAATAAAAAACTATCTTAAACACTGGAGTTTTAATTAATAATACCACTTTCAAAAAGTAAGTATTGTCTCTTCTTTTTTTCAACGGGAAGGTACTATGATGGCTCAATTCACCGGATGAAAAAACTGTAAATAGAAGTTAAACATGTTTTAGGTACCTATCAAATATTTCATGTAATATTTGATAGGTACCTAAAAATAGAATGGAATTACATTAATAAGTTCAATATCTTGACTAAAATTTAGTGTGGTAAGTGGTGAGACATAAATGATATCTTGTATTGTAGGTATTCATTTCTAAGATATTTGAAGAATTATTTTGCTAGAATTATATTTTGTTACTTGCTGTAAAGGGGAAATAAGTAATGGCAACATGCTAGAATGCCTACCTACTAAAAAAAAACCTAATAATGAAACATTTGTTGTAAGTACTATCAAGAATGTTGATCAATCACTTTGGATGATTCGAAACGCCACTGTGACAGATCAAAGTTTACTTGGACCGTAGCTTTGATTCAAGTATACTTTAATACCGATCAAAGTATACTTGGACCAAGTAACTAGGACAAAGTACAACCCGGTCAAGTTAACTCGGCACCTGGCTCGAATGATTTTTTCGCACACAAGACGACTTTATGGTCTGATACTTTAATGCATAACTAATGGGTTAGATTAAATAGGCAATATGATAGTGAAATGATAGAACATGGTAACGGCACAATATGTCAATGATTATAAGAAAACGTCGCTTTTGCCTCGGCTGCCAAGTTAACTTGACCGGGTTGTAGCTTTTTGGATACGGCGACGTCAAAGTGCACTTGGATTGCTCGTTCACATGATCCAAGTAGCGTCCAACTAGTCATTAAAACTACTTGGTCCAAGCAAGCTTGAATGAAAGGAGAGCATGGTCAAGTATACTTTGATTAAATTTTTTATCCAAGTGCGCTTTGATTGCTCGCTAACATGATCCAAGTAGCGCACAAGTAGTCATCCAAACTACTAGGTCGAAGTATACTTTGATCATGACACAGCTAGGTGATACTATCAGAATCTAGTTTTACAATATACCTAGCTACTTGGGTATTATTTTTAATCACAACACAACTTTCACCTTGTATTATAGTTAAATATGCGTTTTACCTCGAGAGATCTCGACTCTTGTTAACTTTTGATGTACTTAGGTAGGTAGGTCTGGATCAATGTATAACCGGATGGGCCAATTTGTTTTCCAAATATCACCAACAACGGTGCTCTATGTAAAGACCCCGCAGACATTGTAGCGAGAGAGAAATGCATTAGCACCTGCAATACAAGAAAAATATTTCTGTAAGAAATTCTTATAATTTATCAAAGAGATTTTACTAATTTTGGATATACTAATAATGACAAAAATTACTAACCATTCTTTTAAAAGATATTCATAATTCATCACACACACGCGTTATGCATGTTTTTTATAAATTTATTTAGTGATAAAGTGAGATTTTTTTGTTTATTTGTCATAAATTTGTAAAATAAATCAAAACAATTCAATAGAAGCCACTATTATCTGGCGTAAACTGAATAGCTTATTTTGACAGAAAAACACGGCAACAAATGTCAGTTGCTTGTCAGTTGATACGTCATAATACGAAAATTCCTGCCAAGGCCCACGCAGAAGTCAGTAAGGTGTCACGTGACTCCTGACTGGCTGGCAATAAGAGATCATAATACGGAAATGCACGGCAGTTCATTTTCAGGCTGGAACTAAGAGGTCATAATACGCCCCCAGGTATCTTATTATATATTAAAATACCCATGTAATGGCAGTTTTTCCTGAATCGTGCGCTTTTCGGGAAAATATCGATGACCAACCTATTACAGTTTCTTGTATTTCTAGAAAACACGTCCTTGGCAGTCTTAAATTTGCTTTGGTTAGATTTCACAAACTTCGCGATTTCATAGATGTAAAGACAGGGTAGTGGCAATATATTTAATAACTTATAAAATGGCTTACATGCTACATCCGGTGCAAGACCACATATTTAATTGCTCTTATACTTTTTCTTGTGCAACAAAAACCCTTTGTATGTCTGTACTATTGCCCCAAATGATAAGCCCGTAGCGTAACACAGATTCCACATATGCGAAGTATGCTGTTAGGGCAGTTTTTCTTGTAGCTACTTTAGTCAATTTAAAAAGAGCAAAAACAAATCTATTTACTTTTTTGCACACCTTATCTACATGTGATTTTCAATCAATTCTTTGATCAAGCTCGATGCCAAGAAATGTGGCATTTGTTACATTCTTAAGAGTATGATGTTGTTAATGTATATTTAGGGAATTATAGTTATTATAATTTATATAATTTGTTTTGTCAATGTTGATTTTTAGGTTATTATTGTTTAGCCAAGTTGTAATCGATTTAATTGTTTCATTAATGTCATTTTCATGGTCAATTGTATTGTGATTTTTTTTTATTAGTAGTAACTACGACTGAGATATCATCCGCAAATAAGATGCATCTGTGTTTAGTCGCTTTAGGTAAATCATTCACGTAAATTAAGAATAGTAGCGGACCAAGTATACTACCTTGGGGCACACCAAAATTATTTACTTTAATTTAAGAATGATATTTATGTATCACTTGGTTATCACCGAGTTGGGTGATTTCGACAGATGGCATCCTATGTTGCAGGTATGATTTGACCCAATCTAATGCTTTACCTCTTATTCCACTACGTTCTAGCTTTAACAACAATTGACCGTGTGATACGAAATCAAACGCTTTAGACATATCAAAAAGTAGAACTGTGGTTAAATTATTATCATTTATGCTTCTTAATATGTGATCAATCAGGTTAAAAGCAGCATGTGCAGTCGATTTGCTTTTCTGAAAGCCATATTGATTGTCATTCAAGACTTTATAATTTTTAAAGAATGATGTAAGTTTGTCATGCATTACTTTTTCGTATATCTTTGCTAGGATGGATATCAATGTTATAGGTCGACAGTTGATTACCAATAACTTTGAGCCTCTTTTAAAAAGAGGCTTCACAATTGATAGTTTTAGTCGCGCAGGGAAAATCCCTGTTTCGAGAGATAAATTTATTAAGTAAGCTAATACAGAAGCTATATGATCCTTACAAGCTTTAGTCACTTTTGTATTAAGTTCATCATACCCTTCCGAATTTGTATTGTTTAATGTCATGATAATTTTTTTTAATGTCATATTCATCAATACTAGAAAGATATATAGAATTATTTAAATTGTCAGTAAGTATTTTATGTCCAGTTACGTCATTGTTATGTAACAAAAATGTTAATATTATTGTTAGTGTCATCATAATTATTGTCATTATTATTTTTATTTGTCAGTGTAATAAAATAGTCATTAAAAATAGCAATTTTATTAGGATTATTAATAATTAAGTCATTGTGTTCAATTTTATCTATATAATTGTTATATTGTATTTCAGGGCCTGTTTCACTTTTGATTACATTCCAACTTGCCTTACAGATGTTTTTACTTTTTAATATGTATTTATTATTTGTATGTTTCTTAACCATAAATATGCATTTTTTCAACAATTTTGAGTACTTTTTATACTGGAATTTAGCTTTTTTATTAACTTTCGTGTAGTATTTGTACCTTAAATTTCTATTTGTAAGACAGCTCTTTCTGATACCCCTTGTTATCCAAGAAATGTTTGGTTTAGTGATTATTTTTACCTTAATAATAGGAAAACAAAGCTTGTATAATAAACAGAACCAATCATAAAAATTATTGAAAGCTTTATCCGGGTTTTTTTCGTTGAAAACATCAGAGAAAGATAAATTGCTAAGATAGCCTTGGAATTTTTCTAAGTTTTCTTGAGAGTAACAATCTTTAAATGCGAAAACTGTATTTGGTATAACGGGCTTAGTTTTGGTATTGAAAGTAAGCATCTGGGCAGTATCATGGTCAGAAAGCAAGAGCGGAAGTAGAGAACCAGAGGCATCTGGTATATTACTAAAAACGTGATCAATGCAAGAACTTCCTCTAGTCGGTTCAGTAATGTGTTGTTTCAGATTACATTTTTTAGAATATCTGAGAGCTGTCTAGAGGATTTGTTTTCAATAAGAGTATTTATATTGATATCGCCTACAATTATTATTCTTTTTTTCTTGTGCCTTTGCAAATAAGAATAAAGCAAACTCTCCTATCTCTGAAAAAAGTATTCATAGTGTCTACGTTTTGTGGCTGTGGAAACCCTATATATGCAGACTATAATAATATTTTGCAGCGGTATACTAATTGCACAGCATTCAAAGTGAAAGTTTTGTGAAATGTCATCAAAGTCAGAATTTTTTACAAAGGACGTGCCTCTTTTCACTAAAATACAAGAACCTCCTCTTCTTTGACATCTGGAGAAGTGAGTTGCCAGTTCATAATTTTTAATATTTATATTTTTCTCCTCGCTCTTTTTTATGAACGTTTCCGATAAACAAATGACATCTGGGCACGATTCAAATTCCGACAGTGTGACCTCAATAAGCTCTTTCTTGGATAAAAGACCTTGAATATTTTGATGTAAGATAGTAAATTTACTTTATAACATATTTGCTCGTAAAGGGTCTCTTATTACACCAATTTCAATATCGTATTGTATCTCATTACGAACTTGTGCGGTAATGTAAAGTAAAACGCACGGTTTCCTTGATAAACCGTGCGTTTTACTTTACATTACCGCACGGTTTATCAAGATACTTCGTCTAAAACGAACGGTACTTTTTTAAATCTTAGCAAAGAGTTTTTATGTCAGAAAAGAGGTCAACATTTTATGGATAAAATTAACTTTGGGAGATAAAGTATAATAAATAAACATTTAATTATTCAATTTAATTAATGTTGACAATAAATTACAACCATTTATCTGTAACAAAAACACAAAAATATTAATTTACTTTATTAGTAATACTGGCTGTTTTTATGCCTTTGCCTTAAAAAAAGCGCTGATGCGCGCGCATTGCTAATTTTTTTTTTTTGCTGTGTTGTTTTTATTTGAAAATGTCGTCAAGTACTGATGAATTTATTAATTCAACACCGCCAGAAGTCTCAGAGGCAGCGAAAAAGGCTACTCTAAGCCTCTTGCCCAAAAAATTGACCGATAAGATACTTACAAGCGTATCAAAATTTAATCATATGGAAAACAAGCAAAGGTGCAAAGTCCGAGTTTTATTTATTTCCTCGCAAATATGTTATAAAACGTCGTATGACATACGTGCGCTTTGATAATTACAGCCTCTGCTTTCTTGTAGCCCTCGCCTACGGCTCGGGCTAGCAATATCGCCTCGGCTGTAATTTTCAACGTACCGCACTTATATCATAATGTACTATTGTGTATTACGATCGAAAAAACGTTTCATCATTAGGTTTAGGCATCGATCGGTTCACAGCGTGAAAATAGTAAGGTATAGTGCCTTTCTTATGTTGTATTGTCTGATTCATAACGGTGCCAGAATTTCTTGAATTAATGTTCTTATTATATAATTTCATGCATTTTGTTATTTTATATATATTATATATTTTATATTTACAATGTAATCGTTATCATATTTTAATTGGTCTATGGCCGCATTTAATTTAAAACTGATTAAATTTATATTTGACATGTCTTTTAAACTATATTTAGTCAAGTCCATTAAATTAATAAATGTATTTTTTTTATAATTATTGACAATTGAGTGAATTTTATTATTTAACTTATTCACATTTATATATTCATTTTGTTGTAAGTGTAAACATCATAAATTAATTGTCAGGTAAGTGCTATTGAAAAACTGGCTTCAAAAATCTTACTTCCTTGTCAGATTAGGAAATTAAAAAAAAAACGTTTTATATACTGTGACTCTCCATCTGCTCTGCACCCAAGGTTGTTTAGGAATATTATATCTTGTATTAACACCAGCAACCCCCCAATGGGGGGCTGAGATAATGCCCCACCAATCTAGATTCTAGATGCTATCCGCATTGTTTTGTGGTATGCGTGAATGCGTCTCAGACTCGAAAATAGCTCCACTAGCATAATACAATTAAAAGAAAATTAACAAAATTAATATTATTAAAATAAGAATTTCAAAGGGCCTGCCACTATAAAATGGTCTCTCTTATTGCCAACTCAATACCAAATATGTGCCTGTGCATAGTCTGTGTGTGGAATGAGAAAATGTTTGTTTCCAAACCAAAGAATAGATACCTATTTTATAAGTACTACCGTACAAAAAGGAAACTCTCCGCCCCGCCCCACAATCAATTACCTCACCCCACCGCGTGAGTTCGTGTGCCGAATCGTGTGCTCATTTAGTTGTGTGTCAACGCTCCGTCCGTCCCATAGACTTAGAACAATTTTTGCTGCGCTCAAGAAGACCAACAGAGCGTGGAAAAGAGAAGTTAACATTATACGGACACGGTCTATGAAAAAAAGAGACAAAGGATCAAGTGACAATGTGCAAACATTTTTTACAGCAAGAGCCCTTAGTGTCCCGCCTTGCAAATGAGTAATCACAGTTTGTTTAAAATATTTGTTAGTCTTAATTAGAATTTCAAATAAACATATCGTGGAGCCATCGTGTCTTGTGTTTTAGGTAATTGTGATGTAACAAAAAGAAAAAATTCAAGTAACCACACTTTTCACAGGTAAATAAGATATTGCCACACATTTCTTTAAAATCAAATTTCACTACATTTATTCGTTTATCGACATAGAAAACTGGGGCCCTATTTTTGAATCGGTCGACTCCAGTCGAGCGCTCGTTTCTACTAATTTTCATTCTTTTTTTTTTTACACATCTCATTGTTTTTTAAGTCATATGTCGAACGAAAATCAGTCGAAAAGAGCGCTCGACGCCTGCCTTTTTTTAAATATAATCTGGCTATAACAGTTTTTCGATTGTCATAAATAAAACGTCAATCATAATAAAATCTCAATCAGGTTTATTTCAAATAAGATGTTTTTTCTGTTTTTCCAATTATATCTATAGCTATACTAATATTATAATCTATTAACTAGTATATCGCCGTGTTAAAGGCGAAACCGACTATCTGGCAATTTTTGACAATTTTCACTTTTTTACACTAATAGTACAGTAGCCCGTAGAACATTTAAATCACGAAAAAGGTTACCATTTGTCGTTGTGATATAGTTATTTATTACGAAATTATAGATACTTTAACCCAAGTTTTACAGATCACAACCCGCTGTAACCTATATTTGTATATCTCCAAAAATGATTTATTTTTATTTTTCGAGGTTTACCACATAGTTTAGCTATTGTCGTGTTCGACAGCTTGGTTTGATTGCCACAGATAAAAGTAAGACTATAAAAAGTGGCCATACACAGATTTAAGACCTGTTGAAAATGGTTGGACTTTATCTGGTCTTAAATTTGTGTATGATCACTTTCCAAAATCTCACTATTATTAGTGGTAATCAAACAACGCTGTAGAACACGACAATAGCTAAACCATGTGGTAAACCTTGAAAAAAAAATACCATTTTTGGAGATATACAAATATAGGTTACGGCGGGTTGCGATCTGTAAAACTTGGGTTAAAGTATCTATAATTTCGTAATAAATAACTATATCACAACGGCAAACGGTAACCTTTTTCATAATTTAAATGATCTACGGGCTACTGTACTATAAGCCATTCAGTTTTGAATTCTCTATCTAGTGGTAAAATCAATTATTTCCTGAGACGTATAATTACGGAGTTACTGAGATCTAAAAGCAACTATTTTATATATTTTGTGAGTTTTAATATACTAAAAGCAAATATTCAGAGATAAATATTATTTTTTCTCAATATTTTTGAAGCAAACTATAAAAATTTGAAATACTCTATTTTTCTTGAATGGAATATCTATAGACATCGCCTTAATATCTAGTGGTAATAAATGTTAAGGTGGTTTAGTTACTTTTGGCTCCTGACTTTTTTTTAACCTACCTATCAATCGTCCATTTAATCAACATTTTTGAGTAATTTGTGCATAGTTTTTTGTAATAAAATTATCAAAATTATTTGACTCTTCGAATATTCTTTTGGTGTTGTAATCAAAATATTTTTGGATTATTTTGTAAATCACCTACATTACATCTAAATCAAATCAAAATAAAAACAAAACTTTATTCAAATAAACTTTCAGAAATTAAATGCTTTTGATTTGTTTTATTTTTACTACCACCCGTTTGCTGATTTTCTTAGCAGATTTTTAGCTGAAAAGAAAAGCGGCCGCAAGAAAAATCAGCTTTATCAAAAATCAGAAGTAATACGTAAACTGACTTATTGAACAGACTTTACCTATTTACAAAAACTTCTGCGTTTTCGCAAGCTTGTTAGTAAAAATGAAATTTAGGTCAATGTAATTTAATAAATACAACACAACAGAGATTATTTTATCCTATGTTTTTACTCAAGTAATAAACCTTAAAGCAAAGCTGCGGCCGGTCACTATACTGCATAGTATGGGAGGCAGGTGCTTCGTTTTCTGAGTTGGGTTATTTTGTTATGCGTAGATGCGGTAAATACTTCAATCTCAATTCGCGGTATTGCCATTGCCTTCAGCCTTCGTAGTCCAGCTCTTGAAATATCAACATCTGTGTTATTAAGCAGAGCATATTCTTGCGTTTTCAGGAGGCTTGAAATAGGGCTCTTTTCGTTGTTTTGGAATTATGCGACTACATATTTCTTTACGCACTGGATCATTAGGAAATCTGTAATTAATTGAAATGTAATGTACATATTTATTTTTGCAGCGAATATGTTTCATAGGAGACGTTAATAATAGCATATGTTATGTAAAGGAGAAATTTCTGTACGCAGTGTTCGTAATCTATTCATTCCCTTTACTTTCGTTCTTTAAGTTAATTAGTTAGGGTACTAAATGAACTAAAGATTTAATATGGACTCAAGTGAACTAGTACATTTGAATCATGATGACCCATCTCTAGTGCCTCGAACAATATAACTAGTAATAGTAATATTTTAAACTTAATTAAAATTATTTGACATGCAATAAAAATAATGTAAAGCTACTTACCGATGATTCGATATTCCATGTGGGTAGTTCTTGGGAGAGCAAATTTTGAGTGTCACAGACTCATATCTCCTTTAGAAACAAATAATTATGATTAAAACTACTACATCGTTTCTACATTTCATTAAGAATCATGTCATATCGATTTAACTGGTTAAAAACTACGTAGCTTGGAGTAACTCACCCTCAACATCTCCAATCCGGTTAATTTTGCACGTTTTTACGTGTCACACGTGCGCCGACTTCTGAGCAATCGCGGATATTTTTGAAACCACCCGCGTTTTTAATCAGTTTTTAACCACATTTAAAATAGACAAACCACTTTATATTCTAATCAAATTTTAAATCCTATCGGAGGGAAACTTTTGATTTTATAGACCTAAGTAAGTATGTCACACGCCTAGCTACATTTTCGCTGCGCCCCCTTGCGAAGGCTACTGTTCTGGACTGCCTAGGCACAGACGAATCGTGATTAATGTTTCCGAATCGACAGTTACGCTGCTAATGGCAGGTGAGGTGACTGTGTTGCTGTTTCCCGCGCTTTTGGTGCAAGAGTAAGTTCTACGATTAAAAAAAAATGGTTTCATTTCTCAGGTATCCCATGTCACATTTTTTCAATATAATTGTTATATTTTTGGTAAACGGGTTTTGAGGTGTAATATCTAACTCCCAAATGTACATAACCAGTAACAAACTAGCAGTTTATATCTTTTCAATGCCGAGGAATTTTAAAATTTATGCTTTTTGGTGATTTCCATGGTGTAATTTCCATGTATAAAACACCATGGAAATTACGTAAAACCCATGGAAATTATCTTGTTTCATCATATCAGCCCTACGACACCCACTGCTGGGTGTAGGTTCCCCAAGGACCTCCACAATGATCAGCCCTGCACTGCCCGCATCCAGCATCTTCCTCTGACCTTCACCAAATTGTCGGTCAACTTTTTCAGGGGGTAGGCATCCGGTGCGCGGTGTTCCGCCCACTGCCACTTCAGCTGTGCAATCCTTCAAGCGATGTCAATTACTTAAGTTCTCCCACGGATCTCTTCATTGCTGTCGCCAAACAAGGCTCTATCCATTGCACGCTGGATGACCATGAGCCTTAAGAGACCCTTAGTTAGTGACCACTTTTCACTGCCATAAGTCATCACTGGCAAGTTGGCAAGACACACTGGTCGCAAACTGTCGTTTTGAGCCACTGAAGTGAGTTGGACACAAACATTTTTCGAAGCTTTCCGAATGCTGCCCATCCGACACCCGAGTTGGATTCGGCGAGAGAACGGCAAGCAGAGTGGCAGATTAGGCTCCTCGGTCTTATACATCCTGTCGCAGCGTATGTATGGATGTGGTCTTTGATGCTAAATCCTTATCAATACCCGGCTTGTTTAGGAGGTTAGAAGGCACTGATCCTGCGAGCGAGACTTTTGTAATGACTCTTGAAAACAACTTATAAACATGGGTCAGAACAGAAGTGAGATGAGTCTGTCATTCATCAAGAGGGTCCTTTTAAAGAACAGAATTACGTCACTGCCTTTGGCGTTTTGCCCTCGACGATGACGGACTTGAAAAGCTTTTAGAAGACTCTGAGTATCGACTAACCGTCAGCTTCAAGAAGTTCTCTAGTGATTCCAACGTCACCCATCACTACCTTGTTGTTTTTTTAACTGTTTGAGGGCCTAACTAATCTCGTACAGGCTGGTGTCCTGGATATCTTTGGTATAGTGTCGGGTAAGCTTGGCTTTCACCAACCCTACATTTCTTCGTTACCCAACTACTTGATATGCTTTTGCTTCTTTTATAAAACTCGTACTTAGCCCAGTTATACTCCAGTCTCCCGATATGATGAGCATGTGCTGGTGGATACTCTACTCTATGGGTGGTATGGCTTCGTATGCAGAACTGCTACACTGGTGTAGGTCGCATTATCGTATGGCTGTGGGCTGCCGTGTCGCCGTCGTCTACCAGTTTCCGAGTTGCTGCTGCAGGGCTAAGTTTCATTAGATGCTTATCGTGGACCTTAAAGGCTGACTCCAATCTTCACTCATGAGGGGTGGTATACCTTGCTGCTGTCCAGTGTCGGTGGTCACCAATGTTGAGGATGGCAGGTCATGGTCATCGTATCCCCTGCCAGGCTAGGAGTTTGTACGCGGAGATTGCGATCCAACAACAATGAGTTCTTAATACTATCCCAACTAACTTTTATTTGAGCTTAATTTCATATCTGACATGATGTTTAGTAAAATTTTATCTGCTGGGTAATTTCCGTGGTCTTTACTGTGATTTCCATGAACCGAAAGTTTTCTATATATTTTTTTAGCAAAAGTATAGATCTGCTACGTGGCGAATTTTTATATGATATTTTAATTTGCATAAGCTTACAAAATTTTTGTGTATTTCACTTGAATGGGGAATGTCCGAAAAAAATCAAATTGGCTGAATATTTTTTTATAGGTAGGAATAAGCTCCCTTAGTTATAGAAAAAAAAATCAGAATTATCGGTTGCGTGAAAAAATTAAAAAAAATGAAAGTCTCTTCGACTTTACAAATATAGGAAAGTAACAGCAGAATGGAGATTAATACCTTTGCCATCACCTGCTACAACCACGACACAAGGAGGTTTATAATAGGGAGTGAGTACTCTACAAAAATTTTCACCTATCGTTTAAAAGAAATTCAACTTTATTGCATCGCTCATAGAGTTGAAATTCTATCGACGACATTGACTGAAGGCACTACTGTGTGAATGAGACAACACCAGGTGGAGGTCGGTGTCTCGTTCGCACAATTGCCATTACTAAACAATAATACCACGATAGTAGGACTAAAAATATGTACGTTACCAATCAAGTAGTGTATCAAAATTAAGGATTCGGAGTGGGAAGTCGAATATATACTATTTAAATATTAATTTTAGAATGACACATAATAATTGTAATATAAAACAGAACTTTTTTGATTTAATTAGATATCTACAATAATGCTAATCAGCAATCATCGGTGAGGTGGTAATAAATAGAAGTGTCAATCCTGGCAACTCCGATTTTGACCTTGAATTTCAATTTAAGAATTTCAATCTATAGGAAATGTTACTTTACAAAACTAGTGTGACCATAAATACTTCACCATTTCAGATTTCCAGAAAAACGAAATTGTTCTATTGAAATAGCTAGAGGTCGCAGGCGAGACGGTAAAATTAATAATAATAATCAAATTCATGTTTGTGCGCCTATTTCGATGAAACTCGGTTTTTGGTACTATTTCAACATGAAAATAACAACGCAATGTTGAAAATTTTAAAAATCCAAGATGGCGGCCTACTTTTTTGTTTTTGGGCCGATTTCGATGAAACTCGGTTTTTGGAACTATTTTGACAAGAAAATAACAACGCAATTTTTAAAAAACTAAAAATCCAAGATGGCGACCAACTTTTTTGTTTTTGGGCCGATTTTAATGAAACTCGGTTTTCGGTACTATTTTGACAAGAAAATAACAACGCAATGTTGAAAATAAAAAATCCAAGATGGCGGCCTACTTTTTTGTTTTTGGGCCGATTTCGATGAAACTCGGTTTTTGGAACTATTTTGACAAGAAAATAACAACGCAATTTTTAAAAAACTAAAAATCCAAGATGGCGGCCAACTTTTTTGTTTTTGGGCCGATTTCGATGAAACTCGGTTTTCGGTACTATTTTGACAAGAAAATAACAACGCAATGTTGAAAATAAAAAATCCAAGATGGCGGCCAACTTTTTTGTTTTTGGGCCGATTTCGATGAAACTCGGTTTTTGGAACTATTTTGACAAGAAAATAACAACGCAATTTTAAATAAACTAAAAATCCAAGATGGCGGCCAACTTTTTTGTTTTTGGGCCGATTTTGATGAAACTCGGTTTTTGGAACTATTTTGACAAGAAAATAACAACGCAATTTTTAAAAAACTGAAAATCCAAGATGGCGGCCAACTTTTTTGTTTTAGGGTCGATTTTGATGAAACTTGGTTTTTGGAACTATTTTGAAAAGAAAATAACAACGCAATTTTAAAAAAACTGAAAATCCAATATGGCGGCCTACTTTTTTGTTTTTGGGCCGATTTCGATGAAACTCGGTTTTCGGTACTATTTTGACAAGAAAATAACAACGCAATTTTAAAAAAACTGAAAATCCAAGATGGCGGCCAACTTTTTTGTTTTAGGGTCTATTTTGATGAAACTCTGTTTTTGGTACGATTTTGACGATAAAATAACAACGCAATGTTGAAAACTTACAAAATTCAAGATGGTGGCCAACTTTTTTGTTCTTGGGCCGATATCAAAAACAAATTAGCAGCCATTTTGATCTTTTTTTTATTTTTCCATCAGTTTACATTGCGTTGTTTTTTCTTTTCAAAATAGTACCAAAAACCGAGTTTCATCGAAATCGGCCCAAAAAACAAAAAAGTTGGCCACCGCCTAAGATTTTTAGTATTTTAAAAAATTGCGTTGTTATTATTTTGTCAAAATATTACCAAAAACCGAGTTTCATCGAAATCGGCCCAAAAACAAAAAAGTTGGCTGCCTTCTTGGATTTTTAATTTTTTTAATATTGTGTTATTATTTTCTTGTCAAATTAGTCCTAAAACCGAGTTTCATTATAATCAGCCCCAATCACAAATAAAAGAGTTGGCTGCCATATTTGTTTATATTTTTAACATTTCGTTGTTATTTTTTATCAAAATAGTAACAAAATCGAGTTTCATCAAAATCGGCCCACGAACAATATAGTTGGCCGCCATCTTGGTTTCTTTTTATATTTTTAACATTGTGTCGTCGTAAATCTCATGCACCCATTTTATTAACTTCACAAGTAAAGAAATTGGTGCAAGAATTTTAGACCTTATTGACATATTTACCAAAATAACAGTTTTTAATGAAACTGCAAAGTAAATGAACAAGTATAATTATGGGAAAAAGCAACCGAATTTCAAAGGTCAATAAAGTGGAAAATCGTTTGCATCTTTTTTTGACTACAGATCACTAGACAATGTTTTCCTACTTTTACTTGTTTTTCCAACATTCATTTGTTTTTCCGAAGTTCACGCACATTGTATTTTTATAAAAAAATGGAATAAACTTTAAAGTTGCGTAATTATTTACACTTGAACTTAAATTGAATTGAATAAACTAGATTTTGTATTGGTTGAACTACCATATTTAAAAAATAAAAACAAAAAAGCAATTTAATAAAAACGTGATAAATAAATTGTTCCAAATTTTTTTGTAATAAATAATTATTTTCTGTTTTTTAGTTAACGAGCTAAATTAAAAATATACCACCGCCTATCAGAGTACTCGTCAAGACCATTCAAACGAGTCCAAACTCGATGGGGTTGAAAGGTTTTATTACAAAGTTCCTGTGGCCTTCTTCCGGCTTCCTTCATCAGACTCTTGGATACTATTACCCAACAGAGCACTCGTCAAGACGATTCAAACGAGCCCGAACTCGATGGGGTTGCATGATTTCAATATTGAGTTCCTATGGCATGGCCTCCAGACTTCATCATCCAACCCTGAACCTCGTCTCCCGTCAGAGTACTTGTCAAGACAATTGGCTTTGGTTAAAAAATAAAAGGTATTTTTTTTATATTTTTTTACTACAGATTAGGCCAATTTAAGAAACTAATTTGAATATTTTAACATTTGGTCCCGTATTTATTTTTTTATAAATATATTTGTCGAGCGGATATGGTCAACCGGAATGACGTCATTAGTGGCATGAAAGTTTAAGAAGAAAACCTTTGCCATCTACTTATAGAAAAAGAAAGGCCAAGTGTCATTAACTGTCATAATGACTTTATGGTTGTTTGTAAACAAATAAGTTATAGTTAATATTTCTTCTATTTTATTCATTTAATCCAGTTGTGACGGTTCTAGCCTACCTTCTTAATTTGCCGCAATAATTTTTGGGGTGGTAAAATTATAATAAAAATGCTTACCAGTGGAAACTCTGCTGAAAAACTTTGTAAAAACTGACACGCCCAATCTACCCAAATTGCGAAATGTATTGTATGTATTGTGTCTATTTTGGATGTAGGCTACATGGATGGAATTGTAACGATTGCTTGTGGACTGATAAATTTGCAGGATAACATAATAAACATTGTGAAAATATGTGCATACTTTATTTCTATTTACAAACATTTAATAGTAGGGATGTGGAAAAAATTACGAGATAAGTTCATCGATATTTTTCGAGCGATATTAAATACTCTGATATATCGATAGATGTTTTTACAATGATTTTTCCAAAACATTTTTTTGGTAATTACGTATGGGTTCTAATAGTCGACACTATTTTGTCACTGGAGCACTTTGAGTCTTAAAAATCATCGTAAAATTCGTCAAATCGAGCCAAAATTTCGCGTAGGGGTTTATTTTGCTATTTTTTATGTTTTACAATACCTTAAAATTAGAATCCATTACTTAGTCATCGTCCCATTTCATCCCATTTTTTTCTGAGAAATATTACCTATATCGATATTTTTTCACTTCCACCTTCCACCATCCCTAATGCCAAGTTCATTGTCAAAATTGTCTTTGCACTTTTTTCTTTTTTTTTATTATGGCTGGGAGATCTGTATGTGATGACGTCATATGAAGGTCATTTGAAGGTTAAAGCTTTTTATTGAAAATTATAAATATCTTTAAAAATATAGACTTATTTTTAAATTTAATTAGTAGACACTGTACCGAAAGCTTATTCCTCGAAATGGTTTTGAGATTTCCAGTCATGTTCAAAAAGTTATCAAAGCCAATTCTAACAAGCCCAAACACGATGGGGTTGTATAGTTTCATTCATCATAGAGTTCCTGTGGCGTTCTTCCGGCTCCATCATCAGATCAGCTTAATGACATTGTAATATTGCATTTCCTTCCATTTCTGACCTGTGTTCAAGGTTTCAAGTCTCTAGCTCATCGGGAATTCAGTATAAAATCGTTTGCAAAATTTGTGCTCAAACAAACAAAAGAGCAAGCAACTTAATAAAAACGCGGTAATAAGTGCTAATTATAAATAAAGAACTACCTAGGTATTTAAGTTTATATTAAACAGTTTAAAGTATTATGTATGTCTCCGGCCAACCATACGGTTTGGTCACCCTAATGAAGAAAAGGACACATACATCTACTTGACCTCTCTGTCGGCTCGTTTTGGGGCGAAGTGCTCATTCCGGTTTATAGTACTATTTCCATGCCACGACATGGTATTAAAAAAAAAATTTCAACACAAAATGTCAAAATTGTTTTCTTTTATTCTTGTTGTCATAGTGGCAGGTGTTGGCAAAGGTATAACCTCCATTCTGCTGTTACTTTCTTACATTTGTGAAGTCGAAGAGACTTTCATTTTTTTAAATTTTTTCACGCAACCGAAAATTCTGAAATTTTTTTCTATAACTAAGGGAGCTTATTCCTACCTATGAAAAAATATTCAGCCTATTTGATTTTTTTCGGACATTCCCCATTTAGTGATTTCAAAAATTCGGTGGAAATTACACGGAGAACACTTTTCCGAAGAACTACCCATGTGACTTTTTAACTTTTGCAGCATAATTTTTGCAATCTACAAATGCGCAATTCGGCAATTTTATGTCACGTCAATCACCGTCTGTCTACCATAGTCTCCCGCGGATGACTGAATCGCGTTGGCCCTAAAACTGTAATTTTAGGGCCAAACAACTGGCGTCATTTCGTAGCGACGTTGACCGTGTCCTTACGCTAATAATATAATAAGTCTATGTTAGAACCTATTATTACCCATACCTATGAATATTAAAATATAAAAAAATCGTCACAATATACTTACCCTGTTGTGTGAACAGCCGTAGCATCAGCCAGTCAATTAGTTTAATTATTTCTCTAAAATAAAGAATTCTTTATTTTAGAGAAATAATTAAACTATTATTTTTCTAAAATAAAGAATACGTAGTTCATATAGGTATTTTAATCACATCGTTAGTCATCTCATCATCTTATTTAATCAACGAACTAAGCATCTGCCAGTGACTCGTTGGATGTCATTTAGGCTACGTTCAAACGATAACACACGACCCGACCTCAACCCGAACTCAACTCAAACTCACCTCAAACTCACCTCAACCGCAGCCCACCTTGAAATACATTGCTAACAATTTTGAGTCTTATGACATATTAATAAGCTCTTGTGTAATGTTCAGGTGAGTTTGAGGTGAGTTCGGGTTGAGTTTGAGTTGAGTTCGGGTTGTGTTCGGGTTGAGTTTGAGTTGAGGGCGAGGCGTGCGTAAAGTTGCATCGACAAAGTATAACGGAGCTTATTAATGTGTTATAAAACTCAAAATTGTATGCGCTGTATTTCAAGGAGTGGGCTCCAGTTGAGTTGAGTTCGAGTTGAGTTTGAGTTGAGTTCGGGTTGAGGGCGAGTCGTGCGTTATCGTTTGAACGCAGCCTTAGGCCGCTGATTAAAGTTAATTAATATGACGTCATTAGGAGGGCCCCCACAAAGCGAGTAGCCTCGTGCGAGGCCCGCCACATGCGGCAAACGCCTCCGTCCTGCCTCGCGAGGCAGCGTGTTTACTTAATTAGGGAGGAGGTGGAGGGGGGCACCTAATCACGTAAAAACGGCTGATCGTATTTTGATAAAATTAAAACATATCCTTACATATGATAAATCAGTTAGAAAGTGTGTCTGTAAAATACATATATTTAAAAAAATATTTGGGGCGATAGATACATAGTATTAAAGTAGAAATAAAAAAAACATTACAAATAATCTGACTAAAAAAGTCATAACGGACTAGTAAAAACTTAAAAAATATATATTTTGTAAATATTTAAAACCCTATACAGAAATTTTAAACCTAAAAACGTGGGGCGCATGCTAAAAACATTATGGATGATAAATTTTACAGAATGCGCCCCACTTTTGTAAGTTTAAAATTTCATATTTACAGAAGATTTTTTTTCTTTTTATTTTAATTTAGTCCGTTTTAAAAACGTGTTTTAAAAAAGTTTTTGTTTTGTCAGTAAATTATTATTTTCTGCTTTTTAGTTAACGAGCTAAGATTAAAAATATACCATCTTCTATTGGAGCACTCGTCAAACGACCCTAAACTTGATGGGGATGCATGGTTTTATTACAGAGTTCCAGTGGCCTTCTTCCGGCTCCATTATTAGACCCTGGAAATGATTTCCCAAAAAAGTACTCGTCAAGACGATTCAAACAAGCCCAAACTCGATGGGGTGACGTGGTTTTCTTAAATTTATTTATTTCACTTAATTTAAATGGTTTATTTTGCTCTAAACCATCACACTAATTAAACACAATGTTACCCTTTAACCGATAAATATTAGATTAGACTCAACTTAAAGTAGATTATTTGCATACAATAAAATTGTGTAATCTTAGAGTCAAAATATGAAGCAGCAATGGAACAAATGTATAGGGTATTTAAGTAGATATTCTTATTAGGGAATTCGATCCCGGGATTTCACATAGGCAATCCCGGGATTCAATCCCGGTTTTGCCTATGTAACGATCCCGGGATAGAATTCCCTAATTCATATCGACTAGTTTTTTTAATAAACGGACCTATTTTTTTACGAGTACAAGATGAATACTCTAAAAATTCCTGCATTGACATTCAGAAAGAGACAGCTAAGAAAGTATGGTATTGACTTCGTACTGAGACACCTGCCTACGAAGACGTCCCAGGTATTTCTATAATATCTTCATGCGGGAAGTTGACTCTGTAACAAAATAAAAAAATCCCACAATTTTATTTGCAGACAACTCACACCAACTATTATTCAAATAATACGCAGAGCTTGCACTGTTGTGGTTTTTAACAGATAAGTGAGAATATAAATGGCCCCACAACTTAATAACTATAAATAGATATTGCCTATACAATACTTAGGTTTTAATCTTTTCACCTTTTCAGTCATGGAATCTAAAACAATAGCACATTACAGCCGAAAACGGGAAGCTCGCATTTAAATATAAATAAATAAATAATATTTTTTTTTACACTAAATTACAAGAACAAACATTTTGAAAATAATTCAAAGTAAACCTTAACATACTACAATTTAGATTTAAAAACATCTGCACCCAAACTAGGAAACCTGTATCTCAGGTGCAGTTTTATTAAAGAGTTCCGGCTCCATCATCGGACCCTAGAAACTATTTCCCAACAAAGAACTTGTCAGACGAGTCAAACGAGCCTAAACTCGATGGGGTAGCGTGATTTTATTAAAGAGTTCCTATGGCCTTCTTCCGGCTCCATCATCAGATCCTCGGACACTATTTCCCGATAAAGTGCTCGTCAAGACGATTCAAACGAGCCCAAACTCGATGGGGTAGCGTGGTTTTATTAAAGAGTTCCTGTGTCTCTCGTCCGGCTCTATCATCAGACCCTGAAAACTATTTCCCAACAAAGTACTCGTCAAGATGATTCAAACGAGCCCAAACTCGATGTGGTTTTATTAAAGGGGTAGTGTAGTTTTATTAAAGAGTTCCTGTGTATTTCTTCCGGCTCCATCATCAGACCCTGGAAACTATTTCCCAACAAAGAAATTGTCAAGACGATTCAAATGAGCCCAATCTTGATGGGATTGCACGATTTCAATATTGAGTTCCTTTGGCATGACCTTCCAGCTTCATCATCAGACCCTGGACTTCGTCTTCTATTAGAGTACTTGTCAAGACAACTCTAACAAGCCTCTAGCTCATAGGAAAGCTAGTTTAAAATCGTTCGCATACTTTGTGGACAAACAAACAAACAAACGAGAAAGCAACCTAATAAAACGTGTTAACACCTTGGCAAAAGTTGTTCAGCCTGATGAGAATTTTTTGTTGAGGTATAACAATCAAATTTCTGGAATACCTGATGGTATGGATGGAATTTCTGGAATACCTGACATCTGGACACTCGTGTGATACTATTAAAAACCACACTCGTGTTTTAATACCCCTCTTTATGTGTCAGTTTCATAAACTACTTGTTATACAAGTCACAGAATATATAACACGGTGTTTGGTAAAAGCCTTATAAAACCGAATATGGTATAGATAGGGACTATCAAACTGAACAACTTTTACTATAGGACCAACTATGAAATCGCAAAAAAAATCTGCTGTTTCATTGCATACATTTTGATAGTTACGTTATTAATTTTTGTATGAAACAGCTGATTTTTTTCGCGATTTCAGTGTTGGTCCCTTAGTAAAAGTTGTTCAGTTTGATGGACGCTATCTACCATATTCGGCTTTATAAGGCTTTTACTAAACACCAAGCTTTTATTTTAATTCCACGCAATTAATATGCCAATCAAATCATCATCATCATCATATCAGCCGCACCGCACGACACCCACTGCTGGGTATAGGCCTCCCACAAGGATCTCCACGACGATTGGTCCTGCGCTGCCCGCATCCAGCTGCATCCCACGACCTTCACCAGATCGTCGGTCCACCTTGTCGGGGGCCTACCCACAGAGCGTCAGCCGGTGCGCGGTCGCAATTTTAGAACCCTGCCGCCCCAACGGCCATCGGATCGTTCTAGTGTTCAGTGTAGTGTTCCCAACATGAACTGGAGCGGGTACAACATTCGACATGATTTTCGTCTTATCCATGTTCATCCATGTTCATCCTGAGACACACTCTTTGGGAAGCACTACGGAGATCTTCGAGCATTGTGTTCAGGTCTTCCATGGTCACAGCTATAAGAACTATGTCATCGGCAAAACGAAGGTGTGTTAAGTACTGGCCATTAATGTTGATGCCGAGTCCTTTCCAGTCAAAAGATTTAAAGATAAAAGCCAATCAATTAATCGAATATTATCAAATATTAAAAGAAAGAAACCACCTAATAATCAGAATGTCATTGATCAAAGACAGGGTATTTAAATTAATGCTACACAAAGTTTTTTTAATAGCTCTTTCTGACATTAGGTCATTGTTAACGTCGATCATAAAAGACAGCTGCTCCTTTGCAGTCAAATAAGTAGTTTAAATTTATGCATTTATCATAAATTATCTTCAGTTGTAATAAAAAGCTCAAGCTTTCAAAGTCAACTTTCTTAACTGCAGAAAATATTGATAAAAATAATTATGTAAGTTACCGATTAAACTTTACTGTAACATGAATTGATAATTCTAAGTGTTAACCCATCGAGGCACGGAAAATGAGTCACAACTCACAAATAGGTTTTCTATTGTTGTCCAGCCGCATGCGGCCGCATTGATGAATACTATTACGTATTAAGTATATCTGTAATAGATATAAAAAAGCTACTTATCAACAGACTTTTTTCTCTTTAACAGGGTTACTGCAGATCCTTTATCCCTTAGATACATGAAGATCACCCGATTTTTCTTGAAGACTATCGGCTCCTGGAAGAATGAGTCAAACTCTGGTTGGAGTTATTGGTATCTTCGTTACTTAATTGTTGAAACCAGCTTAATTTTATTAGGAGAATGCCTCTTTATAAACGTAAACTTTCATTCACTTTCATTACTTAATCTCGGCGACAAATTTGTGAACGTTTTGCTTACAGTTTTGGAATTGGTAAGTCAAGACGTTTCCATACTACCTACATAATTATACCTCCTTGCTGCAGGTCAATTATGCTTAGGTAGGACATGTTATCTCAAAGTATTGCCAATATGATGTTGATGTCAAGTTGACACTGTTCTTAATACTATCCCCGTCAATTGGTAATGCGCGTGGCGGCCATTTCGATGACGTCAAAATGACGTAGTGAAATCGAACACTCAGTACCGTTAGCAAAACTGGCTGGCGGGCGAGTAGGGATGATAATCGATAATCGATGCTGAAATGATCGATTATTTGATATTAGATTATTTCAACTGTGTAAAGTCCTATTATCAATTTCTTAGAAAAAAGGTAAACAATGGTTACCAGAACAACACAAAATGAAATAGTCTCTATATTGCTATGTCAAGAATAAAACACACTAATGTACATGGTTTTCACCACGATTTTAATATAAATATTAATTAGATAAATATTATGATTTGATGCAAAAACAGATACTTACGTAAACATTTCACGATAAGTTTTAGTGCGTCCGCTTCGTTAAGCAGGACACGCAAGCGGGGCGACATAGATTATGAGCTTACTCATGCACTGCACTGCATCTGTCCGTCAGAAAACCAGCAATCTATATTCCCGCGCGGTGTACCCGCGGCAGGATCCGCTTAACGCAGCGGACGCTCTAATAGTACGTAGACTAGCGGCCGCCCGCGACTTTGTATGCGCGGATAGTTATTTTTCTATCCCTCGGGAGTCAGGTCAGGAGTCGGAATCTGTTAGCAACACTACTGAAGTGTTGGCCACACTTCTGATTATCTGTGACCGCTCGAGGTATTTCGCTCGATTGTCTTTGTGCTTCCGCCTGCTTGTAAAAATGTCCAACCTCAAAAGGCTTTATTTATCAATACAGAAGCATTTTTATGATGATCAGCTGAGTAGTTAAGGGTCCATGATAGGAAAACATGTTTGCGCGGGCCATATTTTTATATAGAAAACGTAAAGTTGTAGTCACAAAAAACATACGACAAGCTAAATTCCTTTTTTTTTTTTTTTTTTAATAAAAGGTAATTTTTGTCTTTTTCTGTACCTCTGACAACGTGTATGTAAAATTTCATGATGAAACAGTAGTTAAGACGTGAAGGCGTAACAAACAAACAAAGATACGGACTTTTGCATTCATAATATTAGTAAGGATGAATAAGGAATAATAATAAACCTTTTATTTTGGTTGAATAGCTTACGTGAATATTTTGGCAATATTCGAATTGCGCACCGGGAAATCCCCGTTAGGTTTATGTTTGTTCAAATGCAGTTAGGGATACGCAAAATGTCAAAAGTATCTTTACTTTACTCGATACCAGTATCTTATCAAAACTTATTTATTTCGCAAAATAATTTAAGCAAGAACGTGTCTCACAAATTTAAAAACATCTAATCTAATTTGCTATAATAGGTAGTAGTTTCTTATCAGAAAAAAATTGGCGTAAAATTAGCGATTAGATCGATCATTTTAATTTTTAGATTAATCGACCAATTCGCAATAAGTTAGCAAGGATTAATAGTTTAATCGAATCAATTTCGAACATCGCTACCACCGAGTTGACAGACATTCAAGAGCGGACCCTTGATTACGTAAGTCTGTTGCTAACAATTCTCGATTGAAATCGATTGAAAGCACAGTTTAATCGCTGCTTTAGTTGAGATAGTTGTCACATTGGTTCGTACTAAAGCAGCGATGTAACTGCGATTTCTGTCAGAGTTGATTGCAACAAAGTTACGTAATTACCCCTTCGATATCTCGAAAACTAATACAAGATATCGAAAAACTTGTCTGAATAAAACTTGCAGCTAATTTAATCTGCTTTTGTTTTGTACGAAGTTTCATGTGGCTAGGACGTATACTTTCCGAGATATACGTAAAAAAACCGAAAAATAGGACCTTCGAACCCCCCCTCCACCCCGGAATAGAGGCTGCGGGCGGGGAATTTTATATGTTCACCTCCTAACAGGTCCAAATAAAGTTACGAAGTCAAAAATTGTGTTCCAAGCATTTCCCTCTATACATTTTTTGAGCTTTCTTTGCCTGAACTATTATTTAAATAAAGAATATTTCATTTTTATTTATTTTGAAAAGATCCAAACAATTATTATGTTCTCACTTAACCCTGTCTTATTGACAAAAATTATCAATAAATTAAATTAATTATCATTTATTTAAACTTTTTTTGCTAGCTGTACTTTTGAGTAGCGGGTGACGTCACGATTAGATTAATTTGACAAGGTTCCAGCGCATTACCAATTGACGGGGATAGTAATGTAATAAAGGTGCTGTATTAACAGGTAGATGATCGAAGTGTATTATGGTAACTTCCTATGTCACATCCATCGAAATGTACGTAGTAGTACATTTCGATGGTCACATCAAGATCTTATCACACGAGAAGCCTGTGTCATATCACGGCGGCATTTAAAATTGTACTTTAATGCCGTGCATCGAGAGTAGCTTATTATTTGATTTTTCTCTCGCGGATGGGCTTCTGGACGTTAGTAGTATTATACAGGGTTATTTGTAAAACACCAACAATCTCGCAGGGGTAGATTACTAACATCATAAACAACAACATTTGTTCTACGACTTTTCCGAAAACGGACAAAAAAAAATCGACTTTTCACACAAAACTCGATCAGCTGTTCGGGACATTTGTATGGAAAGACGATTATTTTGTCCGTTTTCGGAAAAGTCGTAGAACAAATGTTGTTATTTATAATGTTTGTAATCTACTCCTGCGAGGTTGTTGGTGTTTTACAAATAACCCTGTATAAGTATTCTGTCATACATAACTATGATCACTCGCCAAATTTTAAAGTTTGATGGCGAGATGCGCTCATTTTTTAAAAGAGGGTTTATGTATTTCGCGCGTATCTTGTATGTTTGTTTGTTTGTTTATATGATATGATTAACATATCGTTAGATTTGTCTTATCAGCCCAAGTGTTCTTAAGAAGGTGCCGTTATAAAAAAACAACATGGCGGCTGTACGTACGGTGCTATTATACGTAGTGGATTTTTGTTTTTTTAGAATACTGCAATATGGGTATCAAATTAAGGGCTTATTATAAGGATTTCAAAAAAGTATATCATGTCTGTAATATATAATAACTAAAGAGAAATAAATAAAAAAAAATAAAAAAACCCGCCTGCATAAAAAGACATGAACGACAAGAAATACAAAGACAATATGCAGGCGGGTTTTTTATTTTTATTTTATTTTTTACTATCTTAACCTACCTTCCCCCACAGTTCTTTCCCAAGGAATTTGTAAACTAGTGGCTCCGTGAGCTGTAGACCTCGCGATAAATAAAATAAAATGTCGCCATGAAGTTTTCAAAACACCAGTAGGTACTTACGTGAGTATTCGCAGCTAGATCTAGCTAGCTAGCTAGCATCATCTATGGTGCTTCTAATTTTGATAAATTTTCACAATGGGTGAATTTTTTTTTATAAATTTGGAAAAATTGGCTTGACTAAACAGTTATAAATAATTATCGAACCTACTCACAAAATTTCACCAGAACCGTCTGAGAAATGCGACCTGTAGAGGAGATCAAACAGCCGGAAAGCTGGACTGAAATATGTTTTTTTACATATCTCCGTCATTTTAATAAATTTCAAAAAATTGCCTCGCAAAAAAATTCTATATATTTATCAAATCTGCTCACAAAATTTCAAGAGAATCGCTTGAGAAATGTGACCTGTAGAGGAGAACAGACAGCGCCGGAAATCCGGACTGATATATGATTTTTTACATTATCTCCGCCATTTAAAAAAAAAAACTGGCTTGACAAAAAAAAATATATATTATTTGAAAACCAGCTCACAAAATTTCAAGAGAATCGGTTGAGAAATGCGACCTGTAGAGGAGAACAGACAGCGTCGGAAATCCGGACTGAAATAGGTTTATTTAACATATCTCCGCTATTTTGAAAATTTTGAAAAAACTGGTTTGACAAAAAAAATTACATCATTTTTAAACCTGCTTACAATATTTTACTAGAATCGGTTGAGAAATGCGACCTGTAGATGAGTAGGCTGGAACAGACAGCCGGACATACAAAAGAATTTTTGCCCAAGCTGAAGCAGAGACGCTTCGCTCGTACTTCGTGCTCGCTCGGTCAATAACTTAATAATAGTTTAAATAATCATGTATAATCTAATCCATCCAAAATCCCTTTAATCTTGTCTTTAACAAAAAAGGGTAGACATAAAAGCTGTAGTATGGGGAGTGCAGCCCTCCCTCAAGGGTGGTTCGGGGGGCAAAGCCCACCGCCATGGTAAATCTTAGAGAGTCCATTAGGTTAGATGAGGTTAGTATTTCGACCAAAAACGCGCGAGCCGAGCGAGCAGAGCGAGCGTGCCGCGGCAGCGGCCGGCGAAGCGCCAGAAACGACGTTTTTGTAAAAGGTCATTGGGCATTTAGTTCGAGCGTTTGACCTGCGGCGTACACAAACGAAATAGGGCTAGGTATGTAAATAAATGTATCTGCTACGCGGTTGTATGGGTATTCTTGCAAGCCATGTTTAATTTTTTAGCAGCATTTCAATAATAAACAAAATAAATAAAGACAATAAAAACGTTTATTATGGTTGTACCACACATTTTCACAATGCTGAAAGTAAAATCTTCTGTTTTATTACCAAAGTTTAATAACGTTAAATATACAGGGTGAATTTTTAATCATTTGGTTCCCGCAGTGGGGTGGTTCCACTCATGATTACAAGCAACTTTTACAATGGGGCAAACTCTGAAATAGTGAAAAAAACATCAGCCGTTCCATACATTAAGGTCGAGTAGGTATTGCGCTTTTGTATGGAACAGTTTATTTTTTTTGCATTTTCAGAGTTGGCCCCATAGTAAAAGTTGCTTGTAATCATGAGTAGAACCATCCAACAGCGGGAACCAAAAGATTAAAATTTCAGCGTGTATACTCACACACATACTGTAAATTTTTTCTACCGTCAGTAAATGAAAAAATAATACATATTTTGAAAAGTAGGATTGAATTCTTCAATTTAAAACTGGTTTGGTCTCTGTACGCGAACTTTCAGTAAGTAGGTCAAATATGCCCAATTACCTTTACTTTCAAAATAAGTCTTTAGCTTAAATTTCCTGAAGCCTTGGTTAATCCAATCACTGTTTTTCGCATTCTAAGCCGTTAAAGATTACCTAACTAGTTAAAGTTCGGAAAACTGCTACATTAAGAAAAATTTCGCCCTTTAACTGACTCGATCAGTTAATATGCAGATTAACTAGTTAATGCTCATCTCACATTAACGGATTCCGTACTTTAGCGGTAACATATACGGGGTGTAACGGAAATGGTGTATCCATCTAAAGGGAGGTCAATGTACTCGTGAATCTGAATACCTTCTAACAGAAAAATAAATTCAAATCGAAAAAAAATTTTGAACACCAATAGTATTCGCTGCCAACATTTTGTATGGAGAGTTCAAAAATTTTTTATTTGTTGTTTTTTCTGTTAGAAGGTGATCATGATCACTGATCAGTTTCACGATTACATTGACCTCCTTTCAGATGGATACACCATTTCCGTTACACCATTTCGGTTGCACTCTGTATATTGATTTAGAATAGAAGTACGAACACCTTTAGTTGTCCCTCTTAGATTTTCCCTCTTCCCCCACCCTTTTTTACCCCCAATTGCAGTTTTAAAAATTGTTTTTTTTATGTGATCACCAGTGCATGAGCGCGATGTTCAACAAAAGTGTGACATGGCCGTAGATCAGTCAAAATTTCTAAAAACATTTTCAGTCATCTGCTATTTCATTGAAAATATTTCTCTGTAAGTGTTAATACTTAGTTATTATGTTTCAGTACCGACTTAGTTTACCTTTACTCAAAATGTATGGAACCATTATAGAAAACTTTATAACGAAATTTCATTTAATCCATTTCATACATGAGGGAGAATACAACAAAAAGGTTTGTATCAAATCATAATAAAAATATCTGGGCGACCGAGCTTTGCTCGGTTATTACTATTTATTGTAATATGGTGGTGAAAGCGCCATCTGGTGGATTTTTCTGGTGGTTTGACTGCCTCCGTGGCCGAATGGTTATACACCGGTATTCAAGATGTTGCTTTTCTACAAATTCTTCGTGGAAAGAAAAACGCATTAAAACTCGAAAATTGTAATACGGTGGTGTTTAGGTGATTTTCTACACTGTTATCTCAAACATTATTTTTTTTTAACTTGTCTAAAAACAATCAAAATAAAAAAAAAAAACTTAAACATATAAAAAAACAAAAAGTCACCGAGCGGGATTCGAACCGTAACACTCGTTTCTTGCCGTACGCGTCTTAACCCCTGGCCCAAACGGACATTGGCCAGCTGGACGAAATTAGCGACCATATTCTGCGTCGAAAGAAAAACATTGAAAATCGCGTTTTCCCAAACATAAGACTAATATTATAATCTAGATCGATTGTTTACCCCCGAAAACCCCATATACCAAATTTCAGCGAAATCGTTAGAGCCGTTTCCGAGATCACAGAAATAATTTTATATAGGTACATATAAATAAATATATATAAAAGAATTGCTCGTTTAAAGGTATAAGATTTCAGGTAATTTCATTCAAATTTCACGCCACCGCACTTCTGAAAAAAACATATCTCCTTCAATATACCTACCACCTAAGGTGTGGTATCATACTATGATAAATAGGAATGAGGAATTCATTTTTTAAACAACTAATATAGGTACAGTTTCAGAGAAAAAAGTAAAATATTGACGATAGTATCAAAATCAGTTTGCTATTATTTTAGTCAACAGTCAGTATCATTGAAAATTCTAATTTTGGGCAAAGAAAAAATATCGTCCCTGTTGTGTCAAAATTAAATAACTAACAAAACCAAAGTTTCGAGATATTCACGTTTTTCTGTTTTTTTTCGTTAAAAATGGCGATAACTTTTTGAGGTAAAGATAATTTACTGTAGGTCTTTTGATATGTTATACAGACTTATCTTTATTTATTAAATATTCTGCAATGAAGTTACTTTGTATTATTTAATATTAAAAAACAAAAAAGTAATTATTTAGTTTTGCCACAAACGTATTTTACAACCAAGTTGCAGTTATAATGCTTTTGTATGTCACTTAGTAAGTTTTGCCACAACCAAGAAATTAAGTTTAATAATACTAGAATGCACTTGTTTAATAAATGTATATTCAACGCAAATAAAACTTTTGGGTAAGTATGGTTTCCACATAATTAAAATTAAAATTTAAATAAATAGCTTTATTTAAATCGGCCCCCAGTCCCCGGCAGCCCCGCTTTTTCTAGTTACGGTAGCGGCTATGGTAACGGCGGGGCAGGGGGTGCTAAGAATCCCCGGATGTGGCTGGGCTACCACCAATCACGAAAACTGTACCTGGCAACCTATAACACGCGCACACTGAGGACCGACACGAAGTTAGTCAAGTTGGAAGAAGTTATAAGCAAGTTACACTGGGACGTCATTAGGTTATCTGAAGTCCGAAGAGAGGGAGAGGACTCGATAATCCCCAATTCCGGTAACTTGCTATACTACCGGGAGGGCGACCAACAGTCCCTAGGTGGTGTCGGGTTCATCATCCACAAGTCCCTTGTCAACAACGTAATTACCATCGGAAGGGTGTCGACCAGGATGGCGTAACTAATACTCAGAATATCCAAACGGTATTCGTTGAATGTTATTCAGGTTTACGCACCGACCTCGAAGCACCAAGATGACGAAGTGGAGGCTATGAATGAGGAGATCTCTAAAGCCATGCATAGCTACAAAACCCACTTCACCGTTGTGATGGGGGACTTCAATGCAAAGTTGGGGAAATGATACGGTGATGAGCTGAGAGTGGGGCAATTTGGAGTTGGGCAACGTAATGCCAGAGGGCAGATGCTGGCCGACTTTATGGAGAAGGAGAACCTCTTTATGATGAACTCCTTCTTCAGAAACCTGGAAAGCTGGAAGTAGACCTGGGTCAGTCCAGACGGTATGGTCAGAAATGAGATAGATTTTATCATGTCGACGAAAAAGCAAATATTTAATGATGTCACTGTGATCAACGCCGTCAAGAAAGGGAGCGATCACTGATTGGTACGTAGCTTATTGAATATCAGCATAAAGCTGGAAAGAGCTCGACTAATAAAATCAACACTCCAACCATTGCCGACCCATATTCAAAACCCCGAGAGCTTTCAACTCGAACTCCAAAACCGCTTCAAAGCCCTTGAGATTAGCATAGATGTGGACGATCTAAACAACATGGTGGTGGATACTGTACGTACGGTAGGATACAAGTTTTTAAGACCCGCTGTCCCAAGCTAAAAAAACTCTCCGACCACTCACTCCTACTTATGGATCAGAGACGTGAAATGAGGCTCCAGAGTTCAGCGGATGCTCATCGTTATCGGCAGCTTAATAGACAGATATCTAAGTCTTTGACGAGCGACCTTCGCCAATTTAATACGAATCGTATCAAAGAGACCATCGAGTGGAATAAATGATCCAAAGTGTTCGCGAGAGATCTGTCTATTGGGCAAAACCAGATGACGAAGCTGAAAACTGACGACGGACGCATCACCTCATCGAAGCCTGAAATACTGAGGGAGATCGAGAGTTTCTATGGGCAGTTATATTCCACGCAGACACATATTGAAAGTAAGGCTAAAGACCCCAGAGCAAAGCTTACCCGACACTAACCCAAGATATCCCGGTCGTCAGTCTGTACGAGATTAGTATGGCTCTTAAACAGGTGAAAAACAACAAGGCGGCGGGTAACGACGGAATCACTAAAGAACTTCGGAGAGCGGGCGGTAAGCCGATACTTAAAGTCCTCCAGAAGCTTTTCAATTCCGTCATCGTCGAGGGCAGAACGCCGAAGACATGGAACATAAGTGAGGTGATTTTGTTCTTTAAAAAGGGTGACAAGTCCCTCACTCTAAGTCATGTTTAAAGTTGTTTTCGAGAGCCCTTACGAATCGTCTCGCTTGCAGGTTTGACGACTTCTAACCTCCCGAACAAAGATAAAGATAAAGATAATTTATTTGCATAAAATATGGTACATTGAGATCTTAATATCCTAAATCTAGTTTCACATATTTTGCCAAATCTAATGGCGTGCAAATGTATGTTCATTAGATTATTTCGTATTAAATTTTCTAGCAAAGACGGTAAAATATAATTAATCTATAAAATGTCAAAAAGTAATATAAATAAATTGAATTTAGGTATTTTAATATTGTCAAGTTTTATCATTTAAAAACTCATTAATAGTATAAAAACATTTATCCATTAGCCATTTCGTCAATTTAATTTTAAACATGTTAAAGTTTTGTTCACGAATGGATTTTGGTATCTTATTGTATATTTGAATAGTCATAAAATAACAATTTTTATGATATAGTTTCGAGTTTGAAACAGGCACTAATAACTTTGTAGGATCTCTGGACACATACTTTTTGTATTCCTTTGCCTTTTTAAATATCTCTGGATGCTTTTTTACAAATAGCCCAGACTCCAGGATGAACAAGGATGGTAACGTCAGCAACTTTAACTTTTTGAATAGAGGTCTGCACGAATCCATTGGATGAGCTTTGCAAATAGCTCTTACACATTTTTTTTGTGTTATAAAAGCCTTATTGAATATTGGTGAGCTACCCCATAAAATGACTCCGTACCGTAGTACTGAAACTACGTAACCATGATAAGCTATTAGGGCTGTTGTTTCACCTGAAGTTTTGCGTATCATTTTAAGTGCATAAACGAATCTATTCAACTTTGTGCATAACTTACTTATATGTCCCTTCCAGTTACAGTTACTATCCAATGTAATGCCTAGGAAATTAATTTCATTTATGTCTTCAACTACGTCATTGTCTGTTTTGATATTAATTTTTTGTCTTGTATTTTTATAATTATTGAATTGTACTATCTTCGTTTTCGATACGTTTAATGTCAAGTAACTTTTAGTCATCCATTCTTTAAATAAGTCAATTGTTAATCTTAATGTATTGTCATGGTCAATAGATTTATTATCATCAGGTATAACAACGGAAATTTCATCTGCAAATAGTACGCACTGATAGTCGGTTATATTAGGAATGTCATTTATGTATATTAAAAATAAAAGTAGTCCCAATACGCTACCTTGCGGAACACCACAGTTATTTAATTGATATTTAGAGTTATATGAGGTAACTAAATTATTTTCGTCAGTTTTTGATATTTCTACGCGTTGCCATCGATTTTTTAAGTAACTATTGATCCAATCCCATGATTTCCCTCTTATTCCGTAACGTTCACATTTATTTAATAAGACATTATGGTCAACATAATCGAATGCCTTGCTCATATCGAAAAAAATGGCAGAAACTCGGTTTTTTTTGCCGATATTCTCCACAATGTTTTGGACTAGCTTGAATGCAGCAAGTGTAGTTGACTTGTTTTGCTGAAAACCATTTTGTTCATTTCTTATTACATTGTGTTTTAGTAGAAAAGCAATAAGTCGTGCATACATTAACTTTTCGAGGATTTTGGAAAAAATTGATATTAATGCTATGGGTCTATAATTGCCGAGTTCTTTTTTATCTCCTTTTTTAAAAAGAGGTTTGAGAATGGAGTATTTCAGTTGGTCAGGGAATACACCTTCACTTAACGACATGTTTATAATGTGACATAGTACATCTGCAAGCTCAGAAGCAGATTGTTTAATTATATATGTTGATGCACCATCGTAACCAACAGCATGAGTGTTATTTAGATATTTTATCGTTTTTACCACCTCGTCTCCAGACGTCGGTGCAAGGAATAATGTGTCATTTACTGAATTTAAAAGATTATAATTTGGTCTTTGTCTTTTATTTGTATCGTTTTGATGGTTACTATTTGAAATAAAAAAGTTATTAAAAGCGTTAGCAATCTCATTAGCATCTGATATTTCCTTATTATTAATCTTAATACTGCTAATATTGTTAACACATCGATTGTTATCTAATTTATTTTGAATTATTTGCCAAGTGGCTTTACCCTTATTTTTTGATTTGCTGACGAACTTCTTATTAATATTTCGCTTTGAATTAACGATACACTTCTTCAATAATTGTTCGTACTTTACGTAATTGAGCTTATTTTGAGGCGTTTTATTTTTATAGTGTGCAAAACGAAGTTTTCGTTTAGTTAAAGATGATTGCCTGATGCCTCTAGTTACCCATTTAGGCTTCGTGTCTATGGTGATTTTAATTTTGTTGATTGGGAAACACAGATTGTAGTATAACATAAACGTTTCATGAAATATGTTAAATCCACGATTGACATCTGTTTCATTTAGTACGTCAGTCCACTTTAAACTAGCCAGTATCTGCTTGAATTTTTTAATGTTTTCTTCATTATAATCCCTCTTAAATGTGTAATAATAATTTACCTTATTAATATTTAAATTTTCATTTGGATAGGAAAGGGATTGCCCCGTGTCATGGTCCGATAGAAATAGTTGATGTACTTTACCACGGGCACTATTAATATTACTTATTATGTGATCAATACATGATTTTTGGCGTGTTGGTTCATTAATGTGTAGCATTAGATTGTGATTGAGCAGAATTGCTTTTAGATTTTCCGAATTTTTGTCAATTATTAAAGTGTTAATATTAATGTCACCTACTATAATCATTCTTTTTTTGTCATTTTTTAATGTCAGTTTGTGTAGCAATATGTCAAGTTTATTTAAGAAAATATTAACGTCAGAGTCAGGTGTTCTATAGACACATATAAGAAGACAATTTAACATTGGAATATCAATACCACAACATTCGAATGTTCTTTCAACAGCCATATTGTTACATAATGGTATTTGTTTAAACTCTGTAATAGTATTTCGTACCAAAATACACACACCACCTCTTCTTTCATCGTTTCTGGAGAAAAAAGCCGCTAATTTATAGTTTTTCAGATAAACATTAGATTCATCTCCACTTTTGATAAACGTTTCAGATAAACAAATTATATGAAAAGGATTATCCGAAAATTCATCAACGCACAGTTCCAATAAGTCTAATTTATTAAGTAGCCCAGCAATATTTTGATGAAATAAGACGTTTGTAGTTATATTTTTATCATCATCGGAATTAACGAAAAAGTTTGTTTTTTGGTTCTGTGTTTAGGATAGGTGTCTCGATACTTTTTTTTAATATAGGAAAGTAGTAGGGTATAGTACCTTTTCTATTATTATTAATTACCTTTTCATTTTTCTTTTTCAGATTAAATTTAATTGATGTCAATATGTGTGTGTCATAGTATTTAGAATCAAGTAGTAGGTTAATTTTTTTACAGACCTCTGTCAAATAGTTATTTTTAGTGTAATAATTTAGTGAGATATTTAAGAAATAGGAATTATGAAAGTGTTCACAAACATTTTTGATTAGGCCGTTTAACATATGTTCATTCATAAACTTATTTTTAACAATATTTAAAAAAATTAGATTAGTTTTTTTATAACACTTAAAAACGGTCACCAAATGCATCATTGTCATAATAGGATTAGTGTCATTTTCACCGATACATAAGATAATATAATTGTCTTCAGAATCAGGAATATTGCAGCATGACTTGATTAATTCCTCGGATGGCGCATTTGGTTTAATTATCGATGAGATAGTATAGTCTTCAAATTTCGTGTTTTGTCTAGAATAGGACAGTTTTGATGCCAGTCCAGTACACTGTTCGCTACTAAGGATTAATATTTCAGGTTTAGGATCTAATTTATTTTGGTCAATCTCAATATCACAACTGTCTCGTAGTGTAGGTGATAGTGGAGAGCTAATATTATTAGTTTGCTGTACTTTACAGTTGTTAAAGTCCTCTGTTATTAATGTAGATTAAGCGCCCTCAGTAATAAGTTCTTCGTCTTGTGTCAGTCCTAAATCGCTGCTACTCATGTCCAATTTTGTACTATTCAACTTAGTTTTTAGGGATTTTTTGTGTTTTTTCTTCGTAGTAGATGTGTCTGAACATATTAGTTTATACTTTGCTAATTTACTTTCAAGATTACTTGAGAATTTCTTTAAAGATATATTTTCCAAGGTCAAACCGTCAATTTCTGCATGCGCTGCTGTTAACTGCTCCTTTAAATGTGATATCTCTTCCTTAAGCTCTTCAATTAAATCATTATTATGAATATTAGAGATGCGCCGAATGTAGGTTTAACCGAATACGAATGTTCGGCCGAATATTCGGTCCAAAAAGTACCGAACCGAATATTCGGCCGAATCATTCGGTTCAATACTGCGCAGTAAACAGGTTTTATACGTGTCGGGCGGGCGTTTGCTACAGCACACTGCACAACCCTAGCACGGCTCGCTCATTCAATGTCGTCGGTTACAAATAACTGCAGTTCGGAACTGCATAATTTATTATTACGTTGATGAAAGTCTTTGAAGATGAGGCATACATTGACATTTATTAAAAAAAAAACATAATTTGATTATACATTTTAATACTAGTGTTGGTTGCTAAAGATAGCAGTTTTTATATTCTAAGAAAAATTTGGTATACTTTTGGTCACTTTTGGAATGCCTATAACTAAGGCTGTACATTTTAATTTTTTGAATATCTCTCAAAGATTTTTAAATATTTGCATTTTAGTGATTTCATACATAACAAAAAAGTGCCAATATTTTCAAATCTACAATATTTAAAAAATCAAAACATACAGCCCTAGTTTTTAGGCATTTCAAAAACATACCGAAAATTCATTGCTGTAGGATTATATAATTTGTTGCTGTAGGTTAAGGTTTAGAGAGGGTGGGAAACGTTATCGCCGTTTGTAAGGAGACCGTTTGCTAGAGAATCCTCTTAATCTTTTTTATTTTGTCAATAAATAATCGGTATTATTGGTACAATTTAAACATTCGGTAATTATTCGGCAAATCAACCGAATATTCGGCCGAATACGAACATGAAAAAATATGCCGAATTTGCCGAATACGAATATTCGGCCGAACATTCGGCGCATCTCTAATGAATATGGCTATTGGACAAATCTGGTAAACTTTTTGCGAGCTGGTCAGAATATGTAGAAACAAACGATGAATCAAGTGTATCATTCATTGACTTCCTTCTGTTTTTTTTGCGCATAGTAATGTTATTTTGTTCAGCTTCCATTGTATTAAATTGCGATACACTCACCCGATTTGGTTGTATAAAGGAAAAGAAGAGAAAAAAAAAATAAAAAAAAAAATTTTTTTTTTTTTGTTACTATTGGCCACCAGATTGCAGTGATGTTTTTCAAATCTTGCTATACACGTTCTAAACAAATTTTATACATCAAAAAATATCTTCCTTCAGGGATTTGAACTCCAGATTTCAAGTGAGTACCCAGAGGTTTGTGCCTCAGCGCTGCGAACGTCTTAACAAGCGGTGCGAAAATAAGTATGTCGGAGCGTGAGCACCGTACTGCTCAAGATTATTGGATCTCCTAGCGCCATCTATTGAGTGTAGTCGTAACTATCAAGTCGGAAACGTCAAGTGGCTCACTTGGGTAAGGTCGATACAGCGAGTGTGTGATCTGTGCAGCAAGCGATGTCTTTGTCAATGACACAGTTTGACAGTTGACAGTTTGACGTGTGACAGTTGACAGATTTGATGTTTGTCAGTTTGACATTTGGCAGTCTTGACGTTTCCGGAGGCGGGAAAATGTGAAGAGCGCGATTTCTGGATAGTCTGTGGGACATTCTGTTACCGGCAGCCGTAGTGAACGGTCGTTGATTTGAATTCGCCTCACTGTGTCGAACTTGCCGCGTTTACCGACTTGAATCCGTGTGAATCTGTTCGATCATCCTTTATTTTCTGCTAACTTGATGTTGATTGTAAGAATAGAGGTTGTGCATTGTAAAGAGACTACTATTTCATGCTCGGCGAGGAATAATCTTCTCCTGACGACACCCAGCTCTTCCCTTTCGCCGTCATCAGAAGTTGGGATGCAATCCAAATGTCCCACGTGGTGAAAAAAGTGAATCAAATGATATGAGGTGTGATAACGAGACACGTGCAACAGAAAATCAATGTGATTGACGAAAAATGGCGTCTATTATGGAGCAGTAAAATCGCAATTTTATGGCTTTGGAACAAGTTATGCGTGCGTTTACTTCGAGTGCCGATGTTCGTTCCTGATTTTGACCCCGACATGGAGCGATTTCAAGGAGCTGTTCATGCAAAGGTGACGCATAGCAGGACAGCGCAGCATCGACTGATTTCAAGGATAACAGGTCATGTGATCGTTCTACTTTTTCTAGTGCTTATTCTCATGTCAAACAACAACCAAATGCGCCTGTGTTTATCTGCTTCAGGTGCTTCACCAGACAACAGTTGTGCAATGCAACTGCAGTGGCAACAGTTGTGGAGCTGAGCAAAGCAAATCAGCGCAGGCAAGGTGATGGAATGGCGGCAGCGAGGCAACGGTGGCAGTACGATGGCGACGCATTGGTGGGTGCAGCCAGCGTGGCGAATCTACAAGGTCACTTTATAAGGGTCAGTCGTAACAATTTTATTTGGATTTTGTTTTACAACTGAAAAGTCACTAAGTAATTCTGTTGGTTATGATTATGACAAAAAAAGAATTGATTGGCGTAGAAATAGAAAAATTACCAAGAAAACGGTCCATATTGAGTCTCAATCTGTTTCAAAAGTATTCAAGGGAGTTAATTTAACTAAAATTAAAAGAGGTAAGTAATTTATTGTTAGTGACTCCATTCTACAGAAATTGTTGTTGAAATTTAGTGCAAAAATAAGAAAATAGAATAAAATCTTTCTGTAGTAACGTCATATTCTGTGGTAATGTAATGTTAGTACTTTTCTGTTGTAATGTAACCACTTTTCTGTTCGAATTCACTGCTAACAGTTGGTAGATGCATCAATGTTTCTGAATATGTTTACTATTGGTGTAGTGTTACTGCAGTGTTGGTACAGTGTAGGTACAGTGTTGATACTGTGTTGGTACAGTGTAGGTACAGTGTTGATACTGTGTTGGTACAGTGTCGGTACAGTGTAAGTACAGTGTAAGTACAGTGTTAGTACAGTGTTAGTACAGTGTTAGTACAGTGTTAGTACAGTGTTAGTACAGTGTTAGTACAGTGTTAGTACAGTGTTAGTACAGTGTTAGTACAGTGTTAGTACAGTGTTAGTACATTGTTAGTACATTGTTAGTACAGTGTTAGTACAGTGTTAGTACACTGTAAGTGCACTGTTGGTACACTGTTAGTACACTGTTAGTACACTGTTAATGCACTGTTAATGCACTGTTAGTACACTGTTAGTACATTGTTAGTACACTGCTAGTACACTTGGTAAACTGATAGTACGCTGTTAGTACACTGTTAGTACACTGTTAGTACACTGTTAGTACACTGTTAGTACACTGTTAGTACACTGTTAGTACACTGTTAGTACACTATTAGTACACTGTTAATGCACTGTTAGTACACTATTGTACATTGTTAGTACACTGCTAGTACACTTGGTAAACTGATAGTACGCTGTTAGTACATTGTTAGTACATTGTTAGTACACTGCATGTACACTATTAGTAAACTGATAGTACACTGTTAGTACACTGTTAGTACACCGTTAGTACACTGTCAGTACACTTTTAGTCATAGTGTGGTGAATTTGAGTAAGCAGCTGTTGCTAGGTAGGAATATGAATTCAGTTTAGTCACTAGTGTTCGTAATCATGAAATTAATTAGTTCCTGATTTAACAAAGTTAGACCCAAGTTCAGGGGGCCGTTTAAATTCTAGAAATACTTGATAACGATCGTTGTTTTAAAAGCCCTAAACTCAAAGCGTACTTACAAGTACGCACATGATAGGTTAAGAAAGATGCCTGAGGGACAAGTACCTGATGACATCAGTGATTCGGAGTGTTCTGAAAATTTTGAGTCTTAACTGATTATTTTATTGTGTCCTCTTAAGTCATTTTTGTTGTGTAAGATCACAGGGATGATCTTATGTGTGAGATCACAGGGATGATCAAATGAGTAAGAGCCACAGGGATGGTTCTGAGAAGTCACAGGGATGACTTAATTTATGAGCTACAGGGATAGCCGGACTAAAGTGGTACACAGTAAATTGATAATTCAGTTGTTTGAAAATAAAAAAAAGGAAAAAAAAACAATTGGATACTTGGCCCTCCAGCATATTTGGCTGTAAATTCTGTAAAAAGTTATCATTAGTTATTATGGTGATGATGGGGAATATGGTGATGATGATGATAATGGTGATGATGGTGGTGATGATGATGATAGTGATGATAGTAAGTGAAGAGGCTGGACCTTCAACTAGTTTTAATTAGTTCACACAATACTCATTTTTTGTGATTGTTTATTCAATAGTATGCAAGTTGCTCAGATTGGTTACATCTTTCGTGCATTCGTAGTCGTAGGCGTAAATCGGGCCTGATTTCCCGTCGCATTGCGGCCACGCTTGTGAGTGGCGTGCGTTTAACTCAAAGATGTAAGCGATCGCTGTTGAGTCGCCGGATAGAGGCGCTGTGTTGTTAAGGGTACCGGATGGAGGTAGCCCTTGTTTTGGGTGATGACCGGATAGAGGTTGTCATTGCTGGATGGAAGCATCTGAATTGTAGAGTATTGCATACTACACTGATTACACAATCTATTTAGTTTGATTTGGAAAGATTGGGTTAATGAGTTTTGTTGAATTTTAAGTGAATAGTTATTTTGATTTGTTTACTTTCATCACTGTTATTTCATTAGTACCTATGGATTTTGAGTAAGCAATGTTGTAATTTTGAATAAAGAGTTGTGGTATACAAATTGTGGTGTTACAAGACCTGACCCTTTTGGTCAGGAAGGCCGAGCGATTGAACATTTTACTGTTCAGGTATTATCTCTCTTTGCAGGATCTTCACCAGCAACCTCACACGAGGACGTGTGAAATGTCAAGATGGCCGTGTCGGAGCGTGAGCACCGTACTGCTCAAGATTATTGGATCTCCTAGCGCCATCTATTGAGTGTAGTCGTAACTATCAAGTCGGAAACGTCAAGTGGCTCACTTGGGTAAGGTCGATACAGCGAGTGTGTGATCTGTGCAGCAAGCGATGTCTTTGTCAATGACACAGTTTGACAGTTGACAGTTTGACGTGTGACAGTTGACAGATTTGATGTTTGTCAGTTTGACATTTGGCAGTCTTGACGTTTCCGGAGGCGGGAAAATGTGAAGAGCGCGATTTCTGGATAGTCTGTGGGACATTCTGTTACCGGCAGCCGTAGTGAACGGTCGTTGATTTGAATTCGCCTCACTGTGTCGAACTTGCCGCGTTTACCGACTTGAATCCGTGTGAATCTGTTCGATCATCCTTTATTTTCTGCTAACTTGATGTTGATTGTAAGAATAGAGGTTGTGCATTGTAAAGAGACTACTATTTCATGCTCGGCGAGGAATAATCTTCTCCTGACGACACCCAGCTCTTCCCTTTCGCCGTCAAGTATAATAAGGCAAGCCAGTGTTTGAAATACTATAAGGTCGTTATTAGTGACTCATGTGTATGGAATTTTTTCACTTTTGTTGAAAATTCACTGGTTTTTTTTCCACTTTTGCAGCACTTATTATGTTTTAATCAATATGTCAAATGTATATCGATTTTTTATGTTTATTTACATTGATAAATAGCACTTTTTACTGAAATTTTTGTTTTTGTTTTTATGATTTAATTATTGATATTTGGAGCGAGATAACGTTTTCACTGATTATTCACGTCACTATGAACACTTTAACATATAAATACTTCAAAATAAAGCGTTGATTTTATTTTAAATGATCCAAAAACACGGAGCTGTTTTAAGCGTGACGGCCAACGTCATCTGTCCAAGCCAGGTTCCGAGAAGGCTTTAGCACCATAGACCACATCCATACACTACGGCAGGTCATACAGAAGACAGAGAAGAATAATCTGCCACTTTGCTTGGCGTTCGTGAACTACGAGAAAGCCTTTGATTCGATTGAAACCTGGGCGGTGCTGCAGTCTTTCCAAAGGTGCCAAGTGGACTACAGGTATATCGAGGTGTTGAGGTATTTATACAAAAATGCCACCATGTCGTTCCGAGTACAGAACCAGAGTACAAATCCTTTCCAACTGCAGCGAGGTGTGAGACAGGAAAATGTTATTTCTCCGAAACTGTTCACAGCTGCGTTGGAGGCTTTAACCTCTTAGACTGGAAAGGACTCGGCATCAACATCGATGGTCAGTACCTAACACACCTTCGTTTTGCCGATGATATAGTTCTTATGGCTGAGACCTTGGAAGACCTGAACAAAATGCTCGATGATCTCCGTAGTGCTTCCAAAAGAGTGGGTCTTAGCTCAGGGTGAACATAGATAAGACGTACGAACATAGATAAGAATGCCCATGTTGTGCCCGCTCCAGTTTATGTTAGGAACACTACACTTGAAGTTGTTGACCATTATGTATACCTAGGACAGGCAGTCCAGTTAGGTAAGTCCAACTTCGAGAAAGAGATCTCTCGTCGAATCCAACTCGGATGGGCAGCATTCGCGAAGCTTTGAAAAATCTTCGTGTCCGATTTACCTCAGTGTCTCAAGACGAAAGTCTATGGCCAGTGTGTGTTGCCAGTGATGACTTACGGCAATGAAACGTGGTCGCTAACTATGGGTCTCATAAGGTGGCTCATGGTCACCCAGCGTGCAATGGAGAGAGCCATGCTTGGCGTTTCCCTGCGTGATCGAATCAGAAATGAGGAGATCCGCAGAAGAACTAAAGTAACCTACATCGCTCGAAGGATTGCTCAGCTGAAGTGGCAATGGGCGGGACACATTGCGAGAATAACCGATGGCCGTTGAGACGGAAAGGTTCTTGAATGGCGACCGCGTACCGGACGATGCTCCATGGGTAGGCCCCCCACAAGGTAGACCGACGATCTGGTGAAGGTCCCGGTAAGTCGCTGGATGCAGGCAATGCAGGACCGATCGTCGTGGAGATCCTTGGGGGAGGCCTATACCCAGCAGTGGGTGTCGTGCGGCTGATATGATGATGATGATGATGAATATTTACTCTGCTTGTTTATTTTTATTCACGGTACCAAATAGGCAAAACTGGCTAATAAGTGCACTTATAGATTTTAAAATTATGTACAATCACAACATTTTTAATGAAGAATTAAATAAGAGCATTTATTTAATTTTGCCACAGCCAAAATTTATAGCAATGTTTCGCAGCGAGTTGTGGCAGAATTAAATAAAGTTACTTATTAACTTTTTTTGTATTAGCGGCGCACTTAACTGTAGTTATTTAATTCATTTAAAAGTTATTCAGTTTTTCCACGTTAATTCTACAACAAACACTGTTGTAATATATGGTCAATAGTTTCACTAAACTGAAGATATCTTTGCAGATATCAATCATATCGCAACGAGATAAAGACCAAAATATAGGTAAAGCTTTCTACTTTACTAACAAAAAAAGGGAATTTGGCCAATAGTGTCAGTTATTTAATTTTGACACAACGGGGACGATATACTACCTTAAAGTACATTTATTCGGTTTTTTAAAATATATACTATTAAAATACAGCTGTTATTGTACTGGCTGTACAATGTCTATCTGAAAAAAATTGAACATGGTACCTATACGATGGTGTTTCCAAGCGTTTCCAATAGCAAGTTAGGTTGGTTTTTTCATACAAAACGTATAAAATATAAGCTTAACTTTGGTATATTTTGCCGCTTATTATATTCTTACGGTCTTATAGTCTTTCTCAACTATCTTACGGTCTGATACATACATAGATCTTTTTGTGGAAGTCATAACGACTGTATAAAAAATTGTTTAAAAAACAAAAAACCGTTTTAAAAAACCTACCTCTAAAAAGCGAGAAATAATATTCGTAATAATAAAAACACGTCTATTGAAGTCGGGTGTGGTTGGAGTACAAATTCCTTTTTTAGGGTTCTGTACCCAAAGGGTAAAAACGGGACCCTATTACTAAGACTTCGCTGTCCGTCTGTCTGTCTGTCTGTCTGTCTGTCTGTCACCAGGCTGTATCTCACGAACCGTGATAGCTAAAAAGTTGAAATTTTCACAGATGATGTATTTTTGTTGCCGCTATAACAACAAATACTAAAAACAGGATAAAATTAATATTTAAGGGGGGCTCCTATACAACAAACGTGATTTTTTTTGCCGTTTTTTGCTCGTTATTAATAACGACAACAGGCAGACAGTTGAAATATTCACAGATGATGTATTTTTGTTGCCGCTATAACAAAAAATACTAAAAACAGAATAAAATTAATATTTAAGGGGGGCTCCCATACAACAAACATATTTTTTCCGGATTTTGGTACGGAACCCTAAGTGCGCGAGTCCAACTCGCACTTGGCCGGTTTTTATCTAAAAGCCCTACCCGACTTCAATAGACGTGTTTTTATTATTACGAATATTATTTCTTGCTTTTTAGAGGTAGGTTTTTTGAAGTCGGTTTTTTGTTTTTTAAACAATTTTTATTTTTTTATATTTTAGTGTAGGTACCACCTTCTATATTAGGTAGTGTAGGTATATTATTTAGGTAGAAAAATCGGCTCAGACAAACGTGAGTTAATCGCGGAGAAACATACATACATACGGGTCAAACTGAGAACCTCCTTTTTGAAGTTGAATCTTATTCAGTTCATAAACAAAGAAGTTGTACGACTGATCGTCGAGGTAGTTTACACAAAATCATACTATTTTCGTGCTTTTTTCAAGATGACTTGAAAAGTACTAAACCGATTTCCAAATTTTAAAAAATAGGACCAACTTGGGAGTTTACCTAATGTAATAACGTTTGAATCATTTTAATCGGTCAAGCCGTCTTTGAGTAATCGGTGGACATACACAAAAAAAAAATATAATTTGTTTAAAAGAAGGGGTAGAATTGGTTTAAAAGAAGGGGTTCAGAGATATTAGTAGGTACCGTTCCCGTTCCCGTTTACTTTATAACCCAACAGCTTTATGACCAAGTATATATCACTTGTTATGTTAGTAACTTGTATGTTAATCTATCCAAACTGACGTGATAATTCTGAACTAACCGTGATGAGCACTAAGGAATTCAGTTTTCTTAGATCCTTTTTGTAAGAAATAATAAATTAATTATTTGACATGAATTTCATCAATAAAATACTTAACTTCAACCGAAGCATCTGTTTTAAACGACATGCAGTTTTTTTACATCCTCTTTGACGATATTAGCGGCACGCATTCTGTTACATTAAAAAAAATTATATTGTCCAAAATAATTATTCTTATTCTTAATTTTTTTAAAGTCATAACTTCAGGTTTCATTAATAAGTTTTAATGTCCAAAATAATTTTATATGGTGGTTAAGTATTCTTAAATTTTCTAATTATCCGCGTAATTTTCTTGATTTTCTCTTTCATAAGAACAATCTCCTGTTAATAACAAACACAACAAAAAAAGAATTAGCGAAATCGGTCTAGCCGTTCACACATGATGGCTTGACCACGCGAAATTAGATTCATTTTTAACACGTTTTTATTAGGTTGCTATCTCGTTTGTCCACAAAGTTTGCGAACGATTTTTTACTAGCTTCCCAATGAACTAGAGACTTGAAACTTTAAATATAGGTCAGAACTAGAAAGCAATTCAATATTATGGTATCATTGAACTAATCTGATGATGAAACTGGAAGAAAACCACAGGATTTCTATGATAAAACCATACAACTCCAACGTGTTTGGGCTTGTTAGAATCGTCTTGACGAGTACTCTAATGGAAGATGAGGTTCAGGATCTGATGATGAAGCTGGAAGGTCATGCCATAGGAACTCAATATTGAAACCATGCAACATCATCGAGTTTGAGCTCGTTTGAATCGTCTCGACGAGTCCTTTGTTGGAAAATCGTTTTCAGGGTCTGATGATGCAGCCGGAAGAAGGACACAGGAACACTTTAATAAAACCTCGCTACCCCATCGAGTTCGGGCTCGTTTGAATCGTCTTGACGAGTACTTTGTTGACCAATAGTTTCCAGGGTCTGATGATGGAGCCAGAAGAAGGTACAGGAACTCTTTAATAAAACCACTCTACTCCATCGAGTTTGGGCTCGTTTAAATCGTCTTAACGAGTACTTTGTTGAGAAATAGTTTTTAGGATCTGATGATGGCACCGAAAAAAGGACACAGGAACTCTTTAATAAAACTACGCTACCCCATCAAGTTTGGGCTCGTTTGAGTTGACTTGACGAGTACTTTGTCTTGAAATAGTGTCCGAGGATCTGATGATGGAGCCGGAAGGAGGCGATAGGAACTCTTTAATAAAACCACGCTACCCCATCGAGTTTGGGCTCGTAAGATTCGTCTTGACGAGTACTTTGTTGTGAAATAGTTTCCAGGGTCTGATTATGGAGCCGGACGAGGGACACAGGAACTCTTTAATAAAACCACGCCACCCCATCGAGATTGGGCTCGTTTGAATCGTCTTGACGAGTACTTTGTTGGGAAATAATTTCCAGGATCTGATGATGGAACCGGAAGAAGGCCACTGGAACTCTGTAAAAAAACCATGCTACCCCATCGAGTTAGGGCTCGTTTGAATCGTCTTGATGAGTAATTTGTTGGGAATTATAGTTTCCAGGGTCTGATGATGTAGCCGGACGAAGGACACAGAAACTCTTTAATAAAACCACGCTACTCCATCGAGTTTGAACTCGTTTGAATCGTCTTGACGAGTACTTTGTTGGGAAATACTTTCCAGGATCTGATGATGGAACCGGAAGAAGGCCACTGGAACTCTGTAAAAAAACCATGCTACCCCATCGAGTTAGGGCTCGTTTGAATCGTCTTGATGAGTAATTTGTTGGGAATTATAGTTTCCAGGGTCTGATGATGTAGCCGGACGAAGGACACAGAAACTCTTTAATAAAACCACGCTACTCCATCGAGTTTGAACTCGTTTGAATCGTCTTGACGAGTACTTTGTTGGGAAATAGTTTCCAGGATCTGATGTTGGAACCGGAAGAAGGTCACTGGAACCCTGTAATAAAACCATGCAAACCCATCGAGTTTGGGCTCGTTTGAATTGTCTTGACGAGTACTCCGATAGGAGATGGTAGTTTTTTTTAGTCTTAGCTTGTTAACTAAAAAGCAGAAAATAATAATATACTTAAAAAATACTTATTTAAAAACACGTTTTTATAACGGACTAAATTATTACAAAAAAGCATGTTAAAGACCATCCACTTTGTCTACTAATTTTATAAATGTGAAAGTTTGTGGGTTTGGATGTTTAGATGTTTGGATGTTTGTTCCTCAATCACACAAAAGCTGCTAAATGGATTTGGTTGAAATTTGGCACACAGATAGTAGATAGCCTAGATTAAAACATAGAATACTATTTATCCCGATATTCCCACGGGAACAGGAACCACGCGGGTGAAACCGCGGGCGGCCGCAAGTATTGATGATAAATTTTATAAAATACGCCCCACATTTTTAGGTTTAAAATTTCTGTATTTCTGTAGGTCTGTTATAAATATTTACAGAAGAATTTATTTTTTACTTTTTAGGCTGTAATTACTTGTCCGTTTTAATGTTTTTAGTCCGATGTTTTGTAATAATTTAGTCCGTTATAAAAACATGTTTTTAAAAAATATTTTTTTCAGTAAATTTTATATACCTATATATGGATTTTAACTTTCGGGGTTTCGAACTATCGGTCGTTTGATAATCTATCTTTCAAGTTTTAGGATTTTCGGTATTTTGAAAAATCGGTCGTATGTGTTAGGAATTTTCGGCATTGTAAATTTAATGTAGTAATACATACCCGGGGTAAATGGGGTAAAAAAGCCTAAATAAAATTGATATGGATGTCGTTATTGAAGTTTTATGGGATGTTGATTGCCAAAATGGCATTTATTTTGAAGTCCAACACGGTAGAAATGATAAAACACCCCTAAAAGGGTGAAATACTTGTAGGGTTCATATTTTGCACGGAAAAAACATATTTAATTTACATTTCAATTTGAAACTTCGTAGTAGTACTTCTAAAAATTAAGCAAATACGTATTTTTCTTGATTTTTTGAAAATTTACGCCTTGAGCGGTAAATGTGGTAAATATACCTAAAAATCAATATGGATATCGTTTTTGAGGTTTTATGGGATGTTGATTGTGAAAATGGCATTTATTTTGAAGTCCAATACGGTGGACATGATTCAAACCATAACGTAGCTTTTTTGTGAACGTTTTGTGAGTAGCAGCAGCTTTGGTCAGAGACTGCAATCGTTTAGCGATTACGTCAGGTGAATAGATGGCGTTTTTTGTTCATCTTGTGGAGCTGCGCTGAGTTGTCGCAGAATAGCCCAACTTTTCTTGCTTGTGTGTGTGAAGTTCATGGTCTCTACGCTGGACCCACTTGGCTTTCTTCATTGCGCTTTACATCCGCTAGAACGGTTTTGGTGAGACGAACGTAATTCTTGCCTCCGGCCAGTTCCGGCATAACAAAGCGCATGGTAACGTCAAAGTTTGCAGAAAACTGTTTCAGTTTTCTTTATTGAAATTCCAGCGAGGCTCGGGAGCAAACGTTACTAGGGATACTTGTATGGGATACTTAGGATACTAGGGATACATATATTAAACAATATCCCTAATAGGGGGAAATTGTTTAATATATGCCTAGTTATAGGAAGTATGTTTCCCTGATCATCCTCAGATTCAAACATAGGTCTGGGTTTGTGTTGCTGCCCCATCTGGCGAATGTAAATGAGCTTTTATTTTTGAGGTCGAAAATAAGGTGTAGGTTGTTTTTTTCGGTCCATGTATGCAGCCCCAGGGGGCTACAGTAAAAATGACTGCAACGCAACAAGACAGCCTGCTGTCTGATGGCAGTTAAAGTCGCCCACAAGGAAGAACGGCAGTAAATGGCTGGAAAAGGTAGTTGCTGGTGGTTTTTATACAGAGGAGGAGGTTAAGGCTTCCGATGTGTGCCTCAATAACATCAATATTGTTATTTGCAGATGCCAGCGATACGTTGCAATCGTTCACTGATAATTTCTGGTAGATGGTAAAGCCGTATGTGGCAGATAGTATATAGCCCATGATTTTATATCCTTCAATGATATCTCCCAGTTTCCTTACTAATGTGGTGTTCTTGAACGCAGATGATGTCGGCATCGTGTTCATGAGCTAATCTGGCTAGCTGTCACATTTGTTTCTGGATGATCCTTCAATGTTTAGCTGCAAAAGATGGACTGAAGGACCTATATTTCTTGTCGGCCCTTAAAAGAACCATTTTCAGATGTGTTTTGACGAAAGCTGTGGGCTTAGGATACATGGTTTTTTTTTTCAATAAACTTTGTTGTAAAATTTTGGGTTTCACTGGCAGTGAAGGATGGACGACGGAAAAGGAGGGCGCGTGGTGCGCAGTGAATTAGTGAATCACTGGCAATTGGCAATCGGTAATATTGTGAGGTCAGCGGAAGGCAGGGAGCGGCCATACTGTACGCAATACTCATTATTAATTATACTATGATTTCGGAAAATCGCAGAACTTGTGTTTGCTTATTTGTTTAAGCAGTACCTACTCCTACAAGTTTTCTTTCAAACTTTGATCATTGAGATATGTGGAAAAGCAGTCACGAGATACAAATCGGCTGCAAACTCATTGTCGGTGCTTGATTTAGATTTATAAAATGATTTACCTATTAAGTTTAAGTCCTTTTGTTTGTTTGTTACGCCTTCACGTCTTAAATACTAAACTGATCATCATGAAATTTTGTCTACATATTGTCAGAGGTACAAACAAGAACATAGAGTACCATTCTTCCCGAAAAAATATTGTTCCTGAGGGATAGCAAAAAATTTGTCTCTCTATATACTGGACAGAATTTCAGTTAAAATATTATATTTTTTTCAGATAAATGACAAAATCAATCGACTATCGCACTATTTCACTATGGCTATGACTGCGTCGATGTTGTTTGGCATGTCCTTATTCTGCCTTGCTCCAATGTACAACAATTATCAGCATGGAATTTCTTCAGGAAATCTACCAGAAAATTACACCGTTCAATTCGCCGTTACCTATCTAATCCCATTTTTTAACCCCGAAAACCATTACTATCTTGTGACATATACCAATTTCTGGTTCAGTTATATTTGCTCAGTGGCAATATGTGTCAATGACTTGCTTTTATCCTTGTTGGTATTTCAAATAATAGGTCACATAAAAACGCTAAAGCACAATCTACACCAATTGAAAAAACCCAAAACTCAGATAGCAGAGATACGATGCCCCAAAAAGCAAACGGTTTTAAACGTGAACGTTGAAAAGTTTAATCCTCAAGAGAATGAGCAGATTAATTTGAGGATTGTGCAGTGTGTTGAACATCATAAATTAATTGTCAGGTAAGTGCTATTGAAAGTCTGGCTTCAAAAATCCTACTTCCTTGTGAAATTAGGCAATAAAGAAATAGTTTATACCTTTACTGAAAAACAATTTAGAAATTATACAGATCTTGTACCAAGAAAAAGCGGCAAAGAACTCAATTTTTTTTATATATGTTAGGCTCAAAGACCGAAATCGCTAGTTGAACAAAAAACTGTTCACAACGCGTTGTGGTCTCTGCCAGAAAGCCACGCCACAAGATGAAAATCGTGTTGTGGCTCTCATAAAATCATCTCGTGGTCATCACGACCACGACGCGAAATTTGTTTTGTTGTCTTTCTTTGATTACCACAACGCGTCATGTCATGGGCGTTTTTATGAGAGCCACAACACGATTTTCATCTTGTGGCGTGGCTTTCTGGCAGAAGTAGTGTTAGCAATAACTGTAGAAGCAAAAGAGATGATGCTATTATCTGCAGTACACGTGCTAGGCATCGTAGTGAGTTTTTGTGTGTAGGTAAACGGATAAACAAATCGTGATCGAAAGTTGAACAGAAAAGAGGTTTTAGTTTGAAGCCCGAGGCAAAGCTGAGGGCCTCAATAGGTACTTACGAGTAGATACAGAAAAGTAGATCCAAAATATTACCTATATCGTGGGTTGCTGTTATTGCAATTTCAAGATTTGAAATTACTCGATCAGTCATGTTTCATGTCCTTTTTAGTTATGTACGTTCGATTCCAAATGCATTTTTACAACTATATCTGAATGAGAGTGTAATAATAATGCCTAGGTAAACATAGTTTGCAATCGCAATAAAATGAGGGTTGTTATCTTACATTCTCATGAGAGTCTCGCATGCTGCTTTGATTTTGATTAGATTTTTTATTAGGTTATTTTATGTAGAAATTCTGATGTTTTGGATACATGGTACTTAGCTTACCTTTCAATTAAAAAAAATCGATTGTCTATATCAATGGAATAAAAAAAATATTTTGTTAAATTCATTAAATTCATTTCCATTGTACCAGAAGGTCGTGAAAGGCACGAGATCTCTGAATTTTTATGTAGGAGGAAGTTATAACATAATCTTTTTTATCTACTCTCATATCGTAAAATTCGAATTATGAATTTCAAAACGCATTTATATTGACATACTTTATACACGCAATACCGAAAAAACATTAAAAAGTTATTTTATAACATACCTTCGCTAACTGAAGTATGCAATAAAATAACTTTTTTTCTCATGATACAGGGCAAATCCAAGAAGAAGGCAGTGCCGCGATATTAAAAAAGAAAACAATGTGATTTACACATACGTTCCATGATTAAAATGTGCTCTATGGTGATCGATCACTTAGCGTAACGATTAGTCTGCTGGAATGTATCTTTTCTAATAGAATACGCGCCATGTTTTGATTTTAATTTTTAATTTTGTTTAAAAATGTCTGATAGTAGTGAGTTAAATAATCTAAGTAGTGAGTGTGGACTCCACCCGATATTTTAGATGCTGCGACGGAAAAACGTCTTACTTAACCTAAGTAAGTAAATACCTATCCAGTCGTAGAAAGTCGAGAGACTACTTACCTACTCTTTTTATCATTGTTAAATTATTTTGTAGGTTCAATCACAAATTGTATGAGAGTAGATAAAGTAGTGTATGAAACTGTACATAACTAGGTGTTAAAACACTCGTGTGATACTATTAAAAACCTCGCCTACGGCTCGGTTTTTAAACTCACACTCATGTTTTAATACCCCTCATTATGCATCAGTTTCATAAACTACTATTTATTCTCATTACGATACAGGGCAAATCCAAGAAGAAGGCAGTGCCGCGATATAAAAAAAAAACAATGATATTCCCATATACTTTCCATGATTAAAACGTACTCTGTGGTGATCGATGACTTAGCGTAACGATTAGTCTACTGGAATGCACTTATTTCGTTATTCTTTTTTCTAATAGAATACGCGCCATTATAACAAAGTGAATCCACTATAATAACATCCGATATTTAAATCGGGTTACCTCTATCTGGCAGAAACTTGATGCTCCGAAATTTATTTGGCAGAACACACTTGGCAGAATCTTCTTTAAACGAATATTTTTAAGGCATAAAAATTGATTAATATAATTATTGTTTGGCAGAATGTTTACATGTCCGAATTTACAGTGGCATACTATTCAGATGGCAGAATTTCATTAGGCATAAATACCTTTAGCAAAATTTTTATTCGCAGAATTTCGTTTGGCATAACGTTTATTTAGTCGACAATTATTATTTGGTATAATTTTCACATGGTATACTACGAATATGGCAGAATTTCATTAAGAATAATGTCATTAGGCATATTGTAATTTCTAAAAAATTGCATTTTAACCTTAAATTGAAATAAATATTTGTTTTAAAAAGTCAATATGTTGAATTTTTGTAAATGTTGTGCTACAATAGTCAACAACAGAACAAATCGCTGCAAAACCGACATGCATGCTGCTTGCTTGCATGCATGCATGCATGCTTGCTTGTATGCATGCATGCTTGCTTGCTTGCTTGCATTCTTGCCGGGGGGTGCATGGGGGCTGGCCCCCCTGCTCGGGGGGGTCGGGGGGCCTGAGGCCCCCCGCTATAAAGAAAAACTTTTAATGCACCTGCCAGTAGGTTAGGTTAGGTTAGTGTTTTGACCACTCGCAGCGGAGCGAGCGAAGCGAGCGGAGCTCCACAATGCTTGCATGCATGCTGCATGATTGCGTGCATGCTGCATGCTTGCTTGCGTGCTGTATGTTTGATTGCATTGCTGCATGCTTGCTTGCATGCTGCATACTTGCTTGCATGCATGTTTATCTGTCTGCATGTAAGGATGCATGCAGCATGAAACATGCGTGTAAGAAATACAAAATTATTCTAGATATGAATTTTCTATTAAATGTGTGCCAAAAGATAATTCTGACTATAAACTGTCTATTACGAAGAAATGTATGCCAAACGATGATTCTGACTATAAACTGTCTGCGATATGATGGTTCTGACTGTGAACTTTCTGCGATATGATGGTTCTACTATTTAATTATTATGGCTATGAAATATATGCCAAAAGATGATTCTGCCTTATAAAAATATGCGTTTTAAGTATATGATAAATGAGTGTATGCCAAACGATTTTCTGCAACATGAAGTTTATGCCATTCGCTGTTATGCGTAATAAAATTATGACATAAAAAGTTCTGCCATAAAGGGTAGACTCATTTAAATCAAAGCACGTAATTTCGTAACTTTTTGTATTGAAAATATGGTGAAAACCAATTTTAATTTTTACTTTTGCATAAAATATCATAGTAAAGTCTGTTCATCCTTACTTGTCTTATTTAGTAAACAGTTTTTGACAGTTGTCATACGTCTTTTAAACTTAAATCGTTATTTAAAAATATGTTAGTAAGTTTATGAAATTATTGTTGATTTACTAACAATTTATTTCGTAATCTATGTGTGGAAAACCAGTTGTTTTATTTTATAAATGATTATTTAAATAAAGAGTTGGGTGAAGATTGTTTACCATATAAGACAAGTAAGGATGGACAGACTTTAGTGAATGTAGTTAGTGAAAATTTGACTCCACCCGATATTTTAGATGCGGCGACGGAAAAAACGTCTTACTTAACCTAGGTAAGTAGTGCCGACTAGTATTGGGTAATAACGGGTTTTTCGCATACCGAACCGAAACTATGTATTGGTTTTCGATAACGGTTTCAAAACTATTTATTTTTGAAACTATTTATCGGGGGTATTGTACGGTATTGCCAATTCAGCCGCACCGAAATAACTAGTTTTTTGATACAATGTTGGTATTTTCTTGACAACTATGTTTTACGGTTTAAATAATTAGGTACTTATAGAAATTATGGAATATGAAATTCACAGATTTGTTTTGGTGTTTTTTTGTTTCCTTTTAACTTTTTTTATCAATATTTTTGTTTTAAATTAAGATTCTTAAAAATATATACGTATTTAGAGTTATATTAAAATAATTAATATTATTGAAAAAAATACTAGAAAAAATCGACTCCCGTAGTAGCTCAGACGGGATCCTACGTGTAAGTCGATTTTTTCCAGTATTTTTACTATTATATAAATTATCTTAATATAAAAATAGTTGTGAATGCCTAAAATTTGAAATTTCAGTATTATACATATTTATGAAACAAAAAACACATCAACGATTATAATTTCGTGCTAGGTGGTTAGATGGCGCTATTTCCTATATTCCTGAATCGCACGAAACGAACATGGTACGATTTTTAGAAACGTTAAGGTATTGCAATAAAGTCAGTAGCACTACCATGAGTTTACAAAAACCATTCTCGATATCGACCGCGTTAGCAATTTGTATGGGAAATTGAAGCAGAGCCTCTAGCGGATACGCGAAGAACTAAAATCTATAGTAAGAGTGCTCACCTTTCACGAGTTTAGCATCCTCGCTAATGTGAACTCGATAAGGTAAATGTCCCATATTTCGGCATGTTAAGACTCTTAATGACTTCAAGATTTTAAAATTGAAATATTTTAGATTTTCATGATCGAGTATAGTGCCCCGATTTATGAAATTGTGTTGTGTCATTTGCCTATAGTATCGCAGATATGATAGATATGCGGATGGGCTATTTAAAGGTTTCATATTTAGAACCAAATAAAGATATTTTAGTATAGAAAATTCTGAATTTTTTTGGAAATATCGAAATTGGCGGAATAACGCCAAAAATTCTTACCAGATGAAATAAGGATAAGGAGTAAGAATAGAAAGCTGCATAATCAGTAAGAAATATAGGCTATAGTTCTTAAAAAAAATAGAAATATCTATAACCTCTATAGTAATTGCAATAGTGAAAACCTACCAAAAAAAATCCTATAAAATTATTTGGCATGAAACGGTGATAACTATTAATAAATAAATAATAAAAGATTTTAATATAGTCTTCCTTCTTTAATTTATTCTAATTGGACGTTTCGTTTGGAAGTTACTACGAGTATATGGGATCATTTTACTACTTAACTATTTAAAGTTTTATTCAAATTGACTTTCTGTGAGCTTAAGAAGTAGGTACATACGAGCGCTAATCTTATGGTGGTGACAAGGTGGTGTAATAATTAATAATTAGCGACAGAAAAAAAAACTAAACAAAATAACTTACTAACACGAAATATTGGTCGTTTACCTTAGTTGGTGTAGTAATCCGACTAAGTAAAAAATCACTAGTTAGTGCGTGTATACCGAATGTAAGTGAATTTTGAATTTATGTTGGTTACTATCTTTTTACTTTCCTCTATGGTTACTATTTATGTCAAATCTCCCTGTGAGTATAAATGTTCCTTGTGTCAAATCGAAGATGTCAAATGTAATTTTCACGTTTTAATAATTATTTATTTTGTGTTTTCTTTGCGTATTTTGTTGTGTAAAAGCTAGCTTGTTAAGATTGATAAGAATAAAATTAGAAGAAGTCGATTAGAGGAGTTTATGGAAAGGTGAAATAAAAGGTTGGTACTTGATACAAATCCTTGGACGATTCGTCCAAGTACAAATCATTAGAAAACTCAGATAAACCTAAATCCAACCAGGAAAATAATTTCATGAAAGTTTTTATTAAAACTTACGCTGTTTTAGTTTAAGCTTCTCTTAATAATTGTTTCTTTATATTTATGATTAGCTATCCATGACCTTGATTTGTTTTTACTATTGGCTATAGATGCATTAATTGCAATTTTTTAAAGACGACCTGCCCCCATACTCCAATTGCCAACCTTACGTTTAAAGCTTAAAATATGAGCAATAGACGATTAAATAACGTGTCGTAAGCTTATGTAAATCTCAGACTTTGATATTGTGTTACAAGCTTACGACACGTAATAACGTAGCGTTCAAACGCATAGAATGTTGGCCATTTGAGTAGGGGGACAGAGCGTGATTACGATAATAGCCTAGGTCTTATTTCAACACGGTAGAGCTTAATGAGAATCCCACAACTTATACAACTTATGGTTTACTTATTTCATTACAGATAATGTGTATCATCCCACAAGCGACAAAAATATCAATTTTTCCTTCCAAATTAATAAAAACGTACAAATTGGACGAAATACAACCTGGCAGAGCGACATGCGGCAGATACCTACGTTTTTTTGTGCCTTATTCAAATATGATATTAAATAAACAAATAAGGCCCCAAATGATACAAATCTACGAGTTAAAGTGAGATCTTTTTTTTGGAAAATATAACATGAATCTTTACTTTGTTATAATAAATATTAAAATTTATTGATAAGATGTTTTTATTTAATATCGTTTCATATTTAACCTCAACTTTTCACTTATTAAATTAAGCAACTTTTCACTTATTAAACATTACACTTATTAAATTAAGGCCTATAACTTCAAAAAAAGTTATAGGCCTTAATTTAATAAGTGTAATCGATTTATTACGGCCAAAGTCAAGTTTTCGGAAAATTACATTTAGTTATAGAACTGTTTTCTTATATTCCTACAGTTAAATAATTAATTAAATAATATATAAAGACTTAAAATTAGATAGGCCTTATTTGTATCAAGTATTACCTTGATACGGACGGAATTAACATATTATTTGCAACTAAGTAGAATATTATTTAGATTTTACACAATATTTTCTAATTTTGTAACATGCTTGATAGGAAAGTACTTAATTAAACTTTTTTACATTAGTTTCAAAGTGGAGGAATGCATTACGTTACGGCGTATTTGAATGGTGACCTTAGTAAGCCCACTGAATTGAGGGCCCGCATAGCCTTAGGGCCACTAATATTCAGCGTTGGGCACAACCTGACCCACCCCCTGACTAGAGGATTTCTAACACGGGTTCTGATATTTATCGGTTTATAATTTGCCCTTGATTTCGTCGCAAATAAGCTCTGAAAGACATTATTTAGACTATTTTAGACACAAAAAATACTAAATTAAATTAAAATAGAAGTATTTACGCCAATGACTATGTTGTACCCATGGAAATAGTTTAAACCTCCTTGGTTGTACCGCGGTTTGATTACATTCTCTTTTGTTGTACCTATTTTTTACATTCCTCTATGCCATAGAGGATAGTAAAAGGTATACTCATTGATTTCACGCCTCAAAACGCAAGTGAGTAACTTTACTACTATCGTTATGGTATTTCTCGATACCATCTGTCAATTAGTAACTCATGGTACCGAATTGCTATGAAAAAGGCCAAAACGTTACTCGATGCTCGCTAGCGAGTATAGTAAACTATTGTAGTTTACTATACCAACTCATGGTAGAGCTACTGGTATTGAATATCAAAACATTTAGTTGCAATAACGTGTTTCTGTCGATAAATAGTTTCACCGCAGACCAATACATAGTTTTCGGTATTGCACTAATACATAGTTTCAATAACTATTTACGGTTTATAACGCCCATCTCTAGTGCCGACCTACCGAACTCTTTTTTATCATTGATATTTTATTTTGTAGGTTCAATCGGTTCAATAACAAAGTGTATGAGAGTAGATACCTAAAGTAGTGTATAAAACTGTACATAACTAGGTATCATGCATCAGTTTCATAAACTACTATTTTGTATAAAATTTGAAAAAAGTTTTTTTCAAAACCTATCGTGTGGGATATCGAATGAAAGGGCTTTTTGAGCTGATTCCAAATATATACAATATTATGACATTGCAGCTACTGGTTTAAAAAAATCAGTAAAACATTTTCTAAACATACTAAGTTTGGGCTCTCGCAGGAAAAAACCAGTAAATGATTTTTTATGAAACATACGTCAAATAACTCGTAATATACTCTTATCTAATATCCTAAAAGCACTTTTAAAGAAACTAACATTAAGTTTTTTGCATTTTTTTATACTTTAACTTATATAATACTGAGATCAAAATATTTCAAAATATCAAAATGATATTTTTTTCATAATTGCTTCCAGGACGTTAAATAAGAGTATATTCGAAGTTGTTTGGCGTATGTTTTTATAATAATTCATTTAGTGGTTTTCTTCCTGCAAGAGCATAAACTTAGTATGTTTGCAAAATGTTTTTCCGATTTTTTTTTTTACTTGTAGCTGCAATGTAATAATATTGTCAATTGCTCAAAAATCCGTTTTATCCGATGTTCAACACGAAAGGTTTTGAAAAAAAAACAAACTCCATACAAAAAAAATTGTATTATATCTCCCTCCCATACAAAAATCCAAGATGGCTCCTCTTCTCAAAATGATCTAAAGGTTCAGAAGGTTCACCCTGCCAAAGGATATTTTTATGGTCAATGACTTATGTCAGGATTGTCATATATTTTATAAAGGTTATGGAGTGAAATACAACTTTACGTTACAATTTTAGGTATTTCATTTTAATGATTAAAATGTCGGAGACCGAGAAGGATCTCCAACAGATATTCCTCGATCACCAAACGCCGTATTTTTTATTGAGCACGCGGGACTAATTGTTCTGTTAATTGAATGTGTTCTGTATTTATGTGCAATAATGTATTTCATTATTATTATTATTTATTTTGACTGTTTAAGTAACCTTTAAGTTCACCAATTTAATTTTGATATACAGGTTTACAAACGAAATTTCAAATTTCTTTGGACCGATGCTTGGGTCAAACTACCTGTTTCAACTACTTTCATGCTGTGTCCTTCTTTTACAATGTTCTCAAGGGGTAAGACTGTTGAATTAACTTTAGAAAAAATATGTATTTATCCATTTTCTTACAATACTTGTTTCCCTAATCAATTCAATGCATGAAAGTATTTTTTTTTTGCAGGAACCTGATGCTTTGGCCCGATACGGACCCCTTACAGCTATAATATTTTTTCAACTTATACAAATCTCTGTAACATTTGAGTTTGTTGGATCAGAAGTAAGCCGTTTCTACATTACTTAAACAAAAAATAATGTACACAATTTATTCATAATACTCTTATATACTTATAAATATATTATAATAAGTACTTATAAAATTCAAAATTAAAAAAATTCAAATTCATTTATTCAGTCTAGGCTGTTACAAGCACTTGTGAATGTCATAGAAGCTACGCCATCGGTTCGCAAACCCTAAGCGGGAGACCTTGTAACGAGAAGAACCGGCAAGAAACTCGTCAAGGGCTGCTTTTTTCTCCCTGTATATTTCATACAGAGTCGTCAACATTGAAAAATGACTGAGTGTTCTTGCAGCGTATCTAGCTCGACTAGTGGGTCTACCGCGCAAATGTCTTTAGCATCGCTATCTGCTTCATTTGACAGATTGAGATAGGTATGACACATTGCTACTTTTCTGTGATAAGTTTTAATTTGTGCCAAAAAGAAGAAGCAATGTGTGCGATGCTGATGACACTTGCGCGGTAGGGGCCTTTGGACCACCTTCTACTTCGCTTCGGCTTCGCTTTGCTTCTTGGTGATCGTACGGAGCGCGCATCTAATCTTCGTATCCCTTCCATTAGTGCGTGTGCCGCATTGCTTCTTGTTGACTGGAGATGTAAAATTGGCATCATCTTCTATGCGAACTTCTTGGTTATTTTCACTGGCGCGTGTAGGGTCTCTTCTTCCCGTTGGCGTGGTGGCGTATAGTCTTCCGGCAGGCTGATTATCTAATTAAAAACTATTTAGTGACCGGTTTCATTTGACAGATGAATGTGATACATTGCTTCTTCTTTTTGGGGTAAGAAAAAAACAAAGCAACGAAAATAAGCAATGTATTACAATCATCTGTGAACTTAAACCGATCGCAAGGTGGTTTCTAGTTAGATAATCAGCCTGCGTATGGTGCGCGGGTGACACTCCTCCTAACCTCTTTAGGAACGAGTGGTTAATACGGCACGTCTCTCAACCTCTTAGGGCTTTATCACATTAAGTGTCATGTATATATTTAAAATTCACATAAACTAAACAACATATTATGTTGTTTAGTTCTGTACATTTTTAATCATATTAATATATTATTATGATATATTTCTTTTTTTTTTTTGTTAGGTGCATTTGTATAATTTTATAAAGAGTCTATGATATTTTGTTTATTTTGAAATTTGGATTTTGAAATATATACGGATTTGCATTCCCTAGCCTAAAGTCGTTCTTGTCGTGCGTTACTAGCACAAAGCATAGCATGCGACTAACACGCGACTACGGTTATTCTATCTATTGAATTTTAGACTCAGAATATTTTCTTGTTTCGTACACGTAAACTAAAACCCAATTTTAATTTTTAAACTTCTTTTTGACGTGTGCAATAAAGATGTTTATATAATTATTTAACTTTGTTGAAGAGTGAGAAACTAAAGGACTCAGTGTACGATGTGCCGTGGGAGTGCATGGACGTGCGCAACCAGCGCTCCTTGTACCTCCTACTGCAGCGCGCTCAGACTCCCATCCGCATCACCGCTATGGGCATGACCACCGTTGGAGTGCAGACTATGGCACGGGTCCGTATTTTGGGATGGGGGAATGAATAATTATCTCATTAATTTTCATTTATAATTTCTTCATATATCTTTCATTAGGCGCTCGTCTACTCAAAGCATTGAATCCCAATAGAAACAAAACAAAACAAAGCTTTTAGCATTATTTAAATGTTTTTTTGCAGATCCTGAAAACTATTTTAACGTATTTCACTTTTCTGAAATCGATGAGTAATTGAAGAAGAGTGTTTTGGATCATATTGGTAATTTGGCAATAAACGGGCACTTGCACTAGAAAACCAGTCGATTATGATTATTATAATAAAAAGGCAATTGGGGAAAAAATATTATCATGAATCTTTCATTTACAAGTACCTAAACAATAAGAATAAATAAAATCGGACTAAAAACATTAAAACGGACTAGTAAAAACAGACTAAAAAGTAAAAAATAAATTCTTCTGTAAATATTTATAACCCTGTAATATTTATACATACAGAAAATGTAAACCTAAAAATTTAAAACTAAAAACGTGGGGCGCATTTTGTAAAATTTATCATCCATATTGTCTTTAGCATGCGCCCCACGTTTTTAGGTTTAAATTTTTTATGTTTAAATTTTCTGTAGGTATAAATATTATACGGTTATAAATATTTACAGAAGAATTTATTTTTTACTTTTTAGTCTGTTTTTAGTCCAATTTTTTGTTGTAATAATTTAGTCCGTTTTATAATCGTGTTTTTAAAAAAGTTTTTTTTTCAGTAAATTATTATTTTCTGCTTTTCAGTTAACGAGCTAAGAATAAAAATAAAAATATACCATCTCCTATCGGAGCACTCGTTGAACGAGCCCAAACTCGATAGGACTGCATGGTTTTATTACAGAGTTCCAGTGGCCTTCTTCCGGATCCATCATCAGACCCTGGAAACTATTTCGCATAAAAGTACTCATTAAGACGATTCTAACGAGCCCAAATTCGATGAGGTAGCGTATTTAACAAAAGAGTTCCTGTGTCCTTCCAGCTCCATTTTTTTTAATATAGACTGGGCAGGCATTTGACCACCATCTTGCTTGGTAAACAGGATGTGGTCTGAGGTGTAGCGTGCATGCCCAGGAAATGCCTATTCACTCTTGCCTTGAAAAGACCAAGGTTGTAATTATCGGGGAACACATGAGCAGGTAGCGCATTCCATTCTTTAGCAGCTCGCATAAATGTATTGGCAAAGCGCTTGGTATGGACCCTTGGAGTATCTTTTATATAAGGGTGATATGCTAATCTGCTTTTGGTATCCCGATGGTGGATAGGGGCTGGAGGAACAAGGTTGTGCAGTTCCCTCGCACATTCTAAAAAGTGTATTCTATAAAAACCGATAAACTAGCAATTCTGCGACGGTGACTAAGGCTATGAAGTTCTGCCGTGGCTAATGTGGAGTGGCCAATTAGCCTTCTGGCACGGTTTTCAATCGATTCAAGAAGTTTAAGCTGATATTTAGCAGAACCATCCCACAGGTGACAACAGTACTCCATGACCGGACGAATCTGCGCTTTGTATAACAGAAGCAGATGGTTCGGTGAGAATACCGCTTGGCCCGTGAGAGTGTAATGAAAATTTTTTTTACCCCCGGGGTATTGATGGTATTTACCCCACTGAAAATTTTAGTCGGTAGAGCAAAAGGGTCATGTGGATTCGCGTGGCTCAGTCATCTATGGACTAACTATGATTTTGGGCGCCGTTAATGTAAAAAAGTAAAAGATTAAAAAAAATAAAGTGTCCACAGACCGAAACAAAGTGAGTTTAATATATCAAACCAAGATTTATGTTGAAACAAACATTTATTTAACGTATCGAATAACTAACAAAAAGTTAACAATTATTCGTTAAGAAACGTGTCATAAAAATATTTAAAACCACATGGGTTATAAGGGGTTTAACGAGCCATCCGAAGGGTTAAAGTGAGGTCACACATTATATATCAATACATATTACCTTGGGAACCCATACTAAAGTTAAAACCGCACGAAGGCAAAATGGCATATAAGGGGCCCTTAACAGGTTCTAGTAAGACCATACATTTATCACAATAATAATGCCCTTGGGACTCACTATAAAATTAAAACCACTAAAGAATAAGGGATTTATAACCAGAAACCCTTAAAAGTTAAGGTGAGGACATATTCGCTCGCTTCCAGCCAGTCGGACGGACTAAGTTGCCGTCTGTCTCGAAGCGAACCCATATGTACCTACTGACAGGACTTATGCTAAAATACAAATCACTTATTATCTTAACACAAGACATTTTCAGTAAAATAGAATTATTCATACAATCTGGCTCGTGACCAGAGTTTACGCTGAACCTAAATTAATTTAAAATATGTCTAAGACATTTATTGGCTGTAGAATTGCACGGGACTAAATTGAACATGATCTCGAGTAACCTTTGCAAATTTATATGTACTTAGGGTGAAAAAGGTTTATCCGAATGTGGATTGATTCCCGTGATACATGTTACGGACCACTGCTGCTACGGTAATAGTGAAAGGAAACTTCAGAATACCTCATTTATGTTGATATACTCATTGCAGACGTCATTCACATTCGTCACGTGATGTCGTCTAGTAAACATAGGCTCCGCATTAATTTGTTTGTAGAAATTATCAAACGTCATTATTCAGTAATGAGTCTACCCTTTATGGCAGAACTTTTTATGTCATAATTTTATTATGCATAACAACTAATGGCATAAACTTCATTTCGCAGAAAATCGTTTGGCATACACTCATTTATCATACACTTAAAACGCATAATTTTGTAAGCCAGAATCAATTTTTGGCATACATTTCATATCCATAATAATTAAATAGTAGAACCATCATATCGCAGAAAGTTCACAGTCAGAACCATCATATCGCAGACAGTTTATAGTCAGAATCATCTTTTGGCATACATTTCATAATCTATAGTCATTAAAAGCCATAACTATCATATCCCAGACAGTTTATAGTCAGAATCATCTTTTGGCATACATTTAATAGAAAATTCATATCTAAAATTATTTTGTATTTCTTACATGCATGTTTCATGCTGCATGCATTCTTACATGCAGACAAATAAACGTGCATGCAAGCAAGCATGCAAGCATGCAGCATGCATGCAAGCATTGCGGAGCTACGCTCGCTTCGCTCGCTCCGCTGTGAGTGGTCAAAACACTAACCTAACCTAACCTACTGGTAGGTGCATTAAAAGTTTTTCTTTATAGCAGGGGGCCTCAGGCCCCCAGACCCCCCCGAGCAGGGGGGCCAGCCCCCCTGCACCCCCCGGCAAGCGTGCAAGCAGCGTAAACAAGCATTCAAGCATGCATGCATGCAGGCAAGCAGCATGCATATCGGTTTTGCAGCGATTCGTTCTGTTGTTGACTTTTGTAGCACAACATTTACAAAAATTCAACATATTGACTTTTTAAGACAAATTTTTAATTCAATTTAAGGTTAAAATGCAATTTTTTAGAGATTACAATATGTCTGGTGACATTATTCTTAATGAAATTCTGCCATAAAATATTCGTAGTATACCATGTGAAAATTATACCAAATAATTGTCGACTAAATAAACGTTATGCCAAACGAAATTCTGCGAATAAAAACTTTGCCAAAGGGATTTATGCCTAATGAAATTATGCCATTGTAAATTCGGACATGTAAACATTCTGCCAAACAATAATTATATTAAACAATTTTTATGCCTTAAAAATATTCGTTCAAAGAAGATTCTGCCAAGTGTGTTCTGCCAAATAAATTTCGGAGCATCAAGTTTCTGCCAGATAGAGGTAATCCAACCGTGCAACCCCATCGAGTTTGGGCTCGTTTGAATCGTCTTGACGAGTACTTTGTTTGGAAATAATTTTCAGGATCTGATGATGGAGCCGGAAGAAGGACACAGGAATTCTTTACTAAAGCCATGTTACCCCATCGAGTTTGGACTCATTTGAATCGTCTTGACGAGTACTTTTTGGGAAATAGTTTCCAGGGTCTGATGATGGAGCCGGAAGAAGGCCACTGGGACTCTGTAATAAAACCATTTAACCCGATCGAGTTTGGGCTCGTTTGAATCATCTTGACGAGTGCGAGTGCGAGAGTAGGAGATGGTATATTTTTTTTAGTCTTAGCTCGTTAACTAAAAAGCAGAAAATAATAATTTACTGAAAAAAAAACTTTTTTAAAAACACGTTTTTATAACGGACTTAATTATTACAAAAAAAAATCGGACTGAAAACATTAAAACGGAGTAGTAAAAACAAACTAAAAAGTAAAAAATAAATTGTTTGGTAAATATGTATAACCCTAATACCCTATACCTACAGAAATTTTAAACCTAAGAACGCGCCCCACGCGTTTTGTAAAATTTATCATCTATATTGTCAATCTATATTCTATAGCATGCGCCCCACGTTTTTAGGTTTAAAATTTCTGTTGGTATAGATAGGGTATTGGCTCCGTGCACGCTTTTAGCGCCACCTAGCGTGTTGCAACTTTGTTGGCTCTGACCTGACCGTTTTGACGTTTTGATATGTAATGGCGGCATTGTGACAAAATGTTAAAAAATACTATACATATTGTGTTATTAATGTAAATTTCAAAATTACTATGATTTGGGTGGACAAAGTGTTGTGAAATCATTTTTGGTCATTTAAATTAAATATGGCAAGTAAGATCTATTCAAAAAGAGTGTTTTATTTTGGTTATATCAGGGTTTGTTTACTTCTTTTTTAGTTGTAGATTTTGTAAAACAAGAGGATAAAGCTACTTTAACATTTTTACTAAGTGATAATAAACGTATATAATTGGTCCTGTATCGCTAGTAATAAATTAAATATCGTTTTCAAGCAGATTACAGAGCCTTCTTTATTTCTACTTTTTGCCACCATGAGCGCTGCGATCGATTATTATACCTTCGCACCTTCCCACCAAAAAATTTTTTTTTTTTACTTTTTAGTTTGTTTTTTTTTTTAATTTTTCACGCAACCGAAAATTCTGAATCTTTATTCTATTACTAGGCACCCATAACACGGTAGGTTTTGCTGTCAGTTTAACCACAGTCACGGCTGTGACTGACGATTAACCTACCGTATGATGGGGTGACTGATGGTTGCATGAAGTTGACTGACAGAAATTTGGATATTCGTCATGCAACCATCAGTCATGACTTTTGAATGAACGTGTAAGGGGATTTCGTCAGTCAAGCGTCAGTCAGCGCGCGGGCAGTGATGGAGTCGGACACTTTTCTGGCATAATAATGCAATTAATAAATAAGACTTGGCACACACCTACCTACTTAATAATTTTATTGATTTTTAAATAGGTACTTATTACAAATTGACTGTATGTATGTGGGCCAGCGGTTCCCGAATTCTTTTGGTTTGGCTACGGAACCCTTTTTGTTTCACTGTTTTTGGGCGGAACCATAGCTCAAGTAAAAAGTAAACTAACTTTACTAATTGTAACAATGTACTGATATGAGGCTTTTTGGCTTGGTGTTCACATCTGGTAAGTTAGTTTGACTTTAAAAGAAGGACTTTTAAGATATACAATATTTATTTAGTTAGAACATGGTTAAAACAAAAAGACAAGTATATATATACCTATCCTGAATTTTTGCGGAACCCCTGAGAGCCTCTTACGGAATCCCAAGGTTCCGCGGAACTCCATTCGGGAACTGCTGAATTGTAAGCTATTGTTGGTGGAAACGAATAAGTAAGTAAACGTAGTCTGTGACATTTACTCTGGCAAGCTGTCTCTGTGCTATGCTACAAGATACCCTGCAATTTTTACCCTGTAATTTTATGAAATTAATGTGCATACGCTATGCACATTAATTTCATTTCATATAATTACAGGGTAAAAATTACAGGGTATCTTGTAATTAGTGGTCCAGAGCAAAGGAGCCATTTCCAACAACAATCTTTATTATTAGTTACCTATAGCTTTTCGCATATGGTAACTTGTTTTTTAGGTATGGTGTCTGTCACTAAGACTAAAAGGTTATAAAAAACGCATCTTACATGCAAAAATAATTCGCATAGTGTTTATCCTCTTTTGAATCCCATTTAAGGCCGTTGTACTAGCAAAACGTGGTTTTTAGTAGGTTTTCATTCTCTATCTCCTCTTTATTTAATGAATATTAAAACAAAGTAAATATACCATAAGAATCTTCAACATTTTGCCTATCGATTCCACGATTAACATTTGTTATAAATATTTTACATAATGCCAAAAATATCATAAATAAAATCGTTTAACACTTTTGTTTCTGTGCATCTCCTCCGTAACTACGAGTCCTATGGAAATCTCGTTACCACCAATCGATAGAGGAGAAAAAATGCTACAAATTCCACGAAAGACATTTTCGAAAAGACCATTTATGGGATTTTCGCGACAATTTTTCAAAAATTCAGATACATTTTTGACAGAGGGTGCCTTCGAGGGGAGCGGGCGGCAGACCGCCACCGGCGCTCGGACGGGGAACACGTATCGCTCATGCTCCCACTGACAGCTACACAGTTCTCTATGTCTCGTTCATTTGTTTTAGCCTCGCTTTAGCACTGTCAGAATTTTACAATTATGTTTTGAAAATTCATTTCGAACTGAAGGACTATTACAAAAAAGCATCGTGATAAGCGTACGATATTCGTCCAACACCGTGGCACTATTACCTCAGTAATAAGGTTCAATATCAAGTAAATTGAACGACGAATTGCGTCCGACTATCGGTTTCTTTTTTGTTTTGTAATAGGCCCTCTGATGCATTATTTTGCCATAGATATAAAAATTACGCGTAAGGACGGTTAGTATAAAATACCTACCTATAAATTTTGAATACTATATATTATTATGAGTCTTCAAATCAAACATTTGTAGGTAATAAATCACACGACTGTGAGTTAATTTATTCCACTATAACTTTTAAATGCCTGAACTGAACAGATTTGGATGCACGCAGGTAGGGTATAGGTAAGAATATTTATACCATCCTGCCCCCCCTAGCATGACCAGTGACCACTGAAACGCCATAATAATATCGATTTATTACTTTTAAGGACAAGGGTTTTGACAGTCAAGTGTCGATAAAACGCATCACGCGATCTATAGGCTGTCCCAATACTTTGCCTTATCCAGGAATCGAACCCACCAAATATATTTTTACGATACCAACCGATAGGGTTATCATCAGAGACCCCCTAGTCAAAGTAATATTTGCAAATCGTTATCGCTCCGCTTTTGAAACTGTATGGGATTGACATAGGGTACGTTCAGATGACAAGCGCTGAACGCGCGTTAATTTTTTTCAGATTCGATAATTCGGTATTAACAGCTTCCGTTTCCATTTCGTAAACAATCGAATTTTAAAATCATATGTTAAGTAAGTAAGTAATGGAATTTAAGAATCAAACGAAAAATGTATGGATTATAGTCTTAATTCATACATTTTTCGGAGCGAAGTGATAGCGAAAATTTTAATGTGACATTTGGCTACAGGCTCTGGATTATTAGCACGTTTTTAGGGTTCCGTAGCCTAAAGGCAAAAAACGGAACCCTTATAGATTCGTCATGTCTGTCTGTCTGTCCGTCCGTCCGTATGTCACAGTCACTTTATTCCGAAACTATTAGGATTACACAGTTAAAACTTGGTAGGTACATGTATTCGGTGAACCGCATTACGATGTTTACACAAAAATAAAAGATAAAGGGATTTATATTTTTAAGATTATTATCTTATATATATAAATCCCTTCATTTTATTAAGATTATTATCCCCATACATGGAACTGAAACTGAAAAAAATTTTTCATCATATCTATGCGTACGGGGTGTCTACTGTCTATAGATAGGTCTTTAAAAATGACATTGAGGTTTCTAAGACTATTTTTCTCAAAGTCAACCGTTTAAAAGATGTACCTACACTGCCAAAGTGGTAAAATGTGTGTTTACCCCTCTAACTTTTAAAATAAGAGAGTGAAAAATCTTAAAAAAATGTATGCTGTAGATCTTAATAAACACTTTCAACTAAAATTGGTTTGAATGAGATATAACATATTTTCCAAAACCGCAAATATAACTTTGTCATTTATACAAACTTTATGAAAAACAAAGTTATTTATGCAGATGAAAAATGACGGTATTAAATGAGGCATGGAATATGGTAACTACGGAACCCTACTGCGTGTGGCCCGACACGCACTTGGCCGGTTTTGTATGAGGCCTAATCAATCTGAAATGATGGTAAATTGTAAATTGGCAGACACAAAAGCCGGGGGGGAGGGCACTCTCTAATTTTTATTATATTACAATTTAGACGCAGTGAACGCACACCAACCTAAAAAAGTTGGCCTGTTTTGTTTAGTACCTACTTACGTCAAAAGCGTTTTCATATTACTGTTGTTTATCCAACTTCATAATTTATAAAAAAAATATTTTATATTATTGAAATCTTTTAAACGGTCGTGATTTCAGGCCTCAAACTTCGTCAATCGATATAGGTTTTAGATTCTATGATATTTTTTTCGTAGTGGTTAGATTATAAAGTATACTTACCAGAAATATTAATCTCCTCTGGTGATAATGTTTATTATTGCGTATACCTATTTTACCAACAAATACCAATATATTACACCATCAATAAACAAAATGTAGTTGTCAACAAAATTAGTAAATCATTTCAGTAAAATCTCTATTGTCTGAATAAATTCAGTTGAATTGAATTGAAAAAACACGAAAAATGTAGTAAGTAGATAATCAAAATACTTCCTTTCCGAAAAAAAAAACGATCTTGTAAAATTATTTGGAAATCATCATTTCAATGATGCCATACAATAGTCTGCACGCGACGCGATCACTATAAAAAAACCTTTTAAATAAATTCAAAAAATTCAATATTCAAAAATCATTTATTCAGTCTAGGCTGTTACAAGCACTTGTGAATGTCATAGAAGCTACGTCATCGGTTCGCAAACCCTAAGCGGGAGACCTTGTAACGAGAAGAACCGGCAAGAAACTCGTCAAGGGTTGCTTTTTTCTCCCTGTATATTTCATACAGAGTCGTCAACATTGAAAAATGACCTCCATATTTAAAGTGAGGTCATTTACACAATAATTAACAAAAGTTTACACGCAATAGGTAGGTTAAAGTTAATTACCTACTATATAATGGATAGGTAATTGTGAGAGTAAATAACTTTCAACTAGTTCAGAAATCACTTTGTCTGCTACTCCTAAGTAGGCAATATTTACAAAAAAACACTTGACACAAGATATAAAAAATAATAAAGAAGAAACGCAATTCCTACAATTCAATATGCGTTAAGATAGGTACTCAGAAGCAGACCCATTCCCACTGGCAGCACCCGTTCACGAGCATGACGCATGAACCAGCCATCGTTTAGCTCAACCATATTTGAGGGAACGTAACGACCCGCCTCACACGACACCACCGCAGAAATGTTTAAAGTGAGCATGACATAAGACGTACCTAGTTACGAGTATAAGTACTATGCAAAATGTAAAAAAAAATCGGTTGGCACTCCGGGAGTGCCGGCAGAAATGAAAACTTAAATATTAACGTTGTGCATTTTTGATATTTTGAAATTAGCGGCAAAGGATTAAAATTATTTCTTTCCTGTTACTATACAGTCACACAATTCAATCAGTTTGTAATTAGAGAAAAAATCTAAAGATTTCGCGCCAGTGACCTTTTTAATTTCTACATGCACGCATTCTATGATTTAAACTTATAGTCACAGAGTACAAATAAGTCTATGATTTCACCGAAGAGATCGCTGCTATTAGTTCCATTTTCAAAATTAGCGCGTTGCTGGTGACACAAGTGTTTACGTCTTAAAATGACGCGCCGCCATTTTCAACGCGCCCCGTAGAAAGAGATTACACTTGAAAGTAGGGGATACTTCCGCCGCCAGCTGTCTACTCTCCATCCGTCACATCCGTCTTACGCATTTTCTATCAGCCACGTGATTCTTACTGATGAGAGTTTAGCATTTTTCCCCATTACAAAAAGGGTAAAACGCCGCTAAAGAAGTTTTCACTTCAAAAAAAAAACAGTAAAATAACTAAAACATGAAACAAACTTGACTTCATACATAATTTAATTTTAGTATAAATTGCGGCTGATTAATTGAACATTGCTGATTTCTTGTTTTTTTATAAAAGAATTTTTTCAATTTACCTACATAAAATTAAAATTTTATATTTTAAAAATGCCATGCTGCCGTGTCTCCAACCTTCTATGGTCCGTGAATTTTGGCCAAGCATTGTGTAGGTGACACATTTGTTTTCAAAAATTTTAATAGATGTCGGTAATAAATTACATCTTAGTTTTTCAAATTTTTTAATAGATGTCGCTAATAAATGACTCGCGATGTAATGTAGAGGGTGGCAGGGTGAGGGGAGTCAAATCATTAGCTGTCACTTCACCAAGAGCCGCCTTAACAGCCAACAAGTTTATATGGGTTTAGAAAGCCTTTTATTATAGCCAATCTTTTGCCCAACGCTTTCTTTTTACCCGTTTCTTATTCAAAATCGCAATCAAAATTCAAATACAGGCCTTTCTATAATAAATATCCATAATTAATACATGAAGACGTGTATTCTTTGTGAATTTTTGCGTATGACTGACGATCAGTCAGAATGACCGTGTAATGGCGATATAATTCCACCAGTCGCCAACAGTCAAACGTAATTCATGACCATGTAATGGCTGCCTATGAGACCTTATTCCTACGTATAGAAAAATATTCAGCCAATTTGATTTTTTTCGGACATTGCCCATTATCACAGTTATAATTGTCCACTGCTGAATATAGGCCTCTCCTGTAGGTGGGTTTTGCCATAAGTCGCCTTTAACGACGCCCTTGTGTGTCGAGGATTGGTGCTATTCTACTCTGCCAGACACCACACACCATAAAAAATTAAACATTGAATTAAATATTAATTAATCATATATCGGACAAAGCGACAATATATGAATATGACAGTCATCGGACAGTGTCCAGTAACTGCCAATTAAGCAAATACATGAACGGCAAAGAAAAACAATAATTATCAACCCTAAACACACTAGGGGAAAACATAAAATCAAACACATTTTGTGTTGTAAATAGAAGAGTCATTGGACATCTTGTCCAACGACTGAACACGGACCAAATAATTACATTCATTGGACGCGGGATATTAAAAGTTAAAACCTTCAGTAGTAAAACATTCACATTACATATTAAAATATCATGTAAAACTGCTTAACTTACCTTAAAACTAATACAGTTTTTCACAAACTTACCCACAATATGTATTTTTTATGGATTGTTTAAGTAACTCCTTAACGACATTACTAAGGCCCACTGTCCACGGCGGCGTAGCTTCATAGACGCTTCAAAATACGTTGTGCAGCTTGTGCAGCACAGAGCGTACTGAACTCTGTCTTTGTATATTATTATAAGTTCTTTATTTATGAACTGAATAAGATAATTATTTTTTTGTTGGAAAAGAGATATCTTAAGTGTAGTTCTTTAACCGACTTAAAAAAAGGAGGTTCTCAGTTTGACCCGCATGTATAGGTATATGTTTCTCCGCGATTAACTCACGTTTGGCTGAGCCGATTTTTCTACCTAAATAATATACCTACACTACCTAACACAAAAGGTACCTACACCAAAAATTAAAAAAATTAAAAATTGATTAAAAAAACAAAAAACCGACTTCAAAAACCTACCTCTAAAAGGCAAGAAATAATATTGGTAATAATAAAAACACGTCTATTGAAGTCGGGTGTGGCTTTTAGAATAAAAAAAAAGAATTTGTACTCCAGCCCCACCTGACTTCAATAGACGTGTTTTTATTATTACGAATATTATTTCTTGCCTTTTAGAGGTAGGTTTTTTGAAGTCGGTTTTTAGTTTTTTTTTAAACAATTTTTTTCGTACTATCTACTTCGTCTATTTGAAGTTTTGAACATTATTATGGAATTCGGATGCACCTAAGATTATAAACGTTTGTTGATATAAGTCAAACATCGCATTTAGTTCTTATAATTTTCGAACAAAAAGGGAGTGTCCAATCACTAGTGTCCAACGACTAATAGGTTACCCTAAGTAGGTATAAGGTGTGATACACTACGAGGCATATATCTAGAAATCGAGTAGGGATTGCGCGTAATGCGTTTTTGGACATGCGTAGCGGTGAGTGGGACGGGCGGGGGGGAGAGGGGCGCGCGCTATTGGTCGCTCACAAGAGCACATGCGCGAACTTATCCCCACTACATCGAAAAAATTTCAAGATTTATGCCTCGTACTGTACTACGAAAGGAAAACGCTATTGTTATTGGCCCCTTTACAGTTACATTAGCCATTTCAACTTTGATGATAAAAAATAACTACAACAAGTGGCAACACTTTCATTTCTTCTTTGCCATAGACATAGAAAAATTTTCGCTGCGCTCAAGTTCTTTTCCAGTAGGTACGTGATTTATCAAGACTGCATTTTTTTAAAAACGATGATTATTCGAAATGTATTTACCTATGTACAGTCAAAACCGTTTACGAGGACATCGAAGGGACTACTCATATTTGGTCGTAAAAACCCTAAAAACCAATTGTCGTATCAACCGGCGATGTTTGAATGTGTAGGTACAGTCAACGGCACGATGGGCTACCATGCCACTCCATGTAAACCCCATTAATGATGGAGTAGGTAGATACAAACTACATACTATACCTAAGCAACATCATGAAAACCGGTGTACAAGCCAGAGCCACGACCTTGCAATGTACCTACCTACACCCAGCTTTACTGTTACTTACCGTAATACCCGAAGTGCGGCTAAACCTAGTTTTAGCCGGCTAAAACTAGGTGTAGCCGATAGCTGTTGGCTAAAACTATGTGTAGCCGATTTGCTCGCGGTTAATACTAGGTGTAGCCGGCTAAAACTAGGTGTAGCATGGGGTACTAAGAAAGTTATTTCTGTTGTCTGTTAAAAAAATAACCTCAAAATTTAAGGCTCACGCTACGCTGCGCTTCGCGCTCACCTTAAATTTCTAACCTATATTCGGGACCTACAGGGGTAAAGCAAATCGGTTCACCTAGTTTTAGCCAAAAAGCTATCGGCTACACCTAGTTTTAGCCGGCTAAAACTAGGTTTAGCCGCACTTCGGGTATTAGCCGTAACATATTATACTCTTTCAGGCGTCATAAAACATGACTGCGTAACGTCCCACAAATATAGCAAAGCTACTTAATCACGCCACGTCAACGCAACAAGGCAACAGCCGCCGTCGGGCGAAGTCTTCAAAACTTGCTCAGTGATACGACTTGACACCGCTGTTTAAAACCACCCTTACTAATGAACTTTCTTTAAAAAAAATACGGAATATTTTTAATTGGGGGAATGGAAATAATGAAGTCGACTGTTAATGTTATACCTACTTAAATACTAAACCCGGCAGCGCGCAGCGGTTTATTTTGTTGACGACAAAATAACCTAACGGGTGACAAACTGTGAATTACAAAAAATACCGAGCCATTACTCATGTGGGAGATAAATAATTTAAGTCAGCAGTGAAAATTCTAAATTAGTGACAATAATACTGAGTGGGCAACTATTACACCAAGTAGATAACTTGTACATAACTGATTTAACGTGGTATTTTTGTCACCCCGATTAGGATAATAGTCGCCTTTGTTAAATAAAATATATGCCAAATTTTAAATGTTTTGTGTGCCCTGAGGTTGTCGTCCAAATAGTAATTTGGTCGCCCATTCTGAATAACTAGTGAATGAATTAGTATTTCAAAGTCACCTATTTTCAACATTTGTAGTCACCCTCAGTTCGTTACCCACTTAGTATTTCAGTACCTACGCTATATTCAGTATTTATGATATCCAAAATGGGAATTTATTGTTTTGTTACCCGATTAAATACTGCTTACCCAAAAAAATACTTGGTTCGACTATTTTGACCGCTGGGAGGTTACTCCAGCCCCGAGTCCCGATGCGATCGAGAATATCGAGATCTGGGTAGTTGGAATTGGAACCGAGTAAACGTCAAAACGGTACCTAATGGAAACCATGGAAACCGTTTTCAATGTACCAAAATAACAGATTTTTGACTTTTATTCGATCCTACCCCCTAGCATGCCACCGAAACGCGATAAAATCATTTCAGTCGGAATAACTCTGGTGAGAGCTGGTTCCGAAGATTTTTAGATTTTACAGAGCTCAAAGACTGGGAAAAATCTTCGGAACCACCTCTCACCAGAGTTATTCCGACCGAAATGATTTCAGCGGCCTTGCCAAATACCGAAAAAGTCACTTCCAAAATGTTTTCCCTGTCACACTAAAGGCACCGAAAAATGCATTAAATTGGTGACTGAATCTTGTTCAGCAGTTAGTGGGCTACTGAGACGAGAAGGCTGGAACAGAAACAAGATAGAATCGTGTCGTATTATGCCCTCATTCAATACAAAAAATATATTTCAAAATTGAATAAATGTAACTTTACTTACAGATTTTTTGGATAAGAAATTAGTACCTACTTGGCGTTTTTAGGGTTCCGTAGCCTAAATGGCAAAAAACGGAACCCTTATAGATTCGTCATGTCTGTCTGTCTGTCTGTCCGTATGTCACAGCCACTTTATCCCGAAAGTATTAAGAGTACACAGATGAAACTTGGTAGGTAGGTGTATTAATCTTAGAATAATTCTAAGACAAAAACTTAGAATAATTACACCTAGAACGATAGTTCTCTACAAAACCCACTGACAAAAGTGAAGCAACTAAAACAGCCAAAATGGCTCCGTTTTCAGATTGTAATTCTACATTATTACCTAATTATACCGATTAAGTACAAAACAGTTTCAATTTTCCCACATTTATAAGACTAATTACTATATTATTGGGTTTCAGTTACGATTAGTTAACGTATGAAGGATATAAATTTGAAAACTAAGCCATTCTGGCTTGGTATAAGTTGCCTCACTTTGCATACGCGGACACGGCTTCTAGGTATAATTATTCTAAGGACAAAAATAAAAAAATTTAAGGTTAAGGGGGGGGGGAAGGGGGGCAAAACCGCAAATATAACTTTGTCATTCATACCAAAACAGTGAAAAACAAAGTTATTTTTGCAGTAGTACTAAATATGGTATGGTATAAAGTAACTACGGTGTGTGGCCCGACACGCTCTTGGCCGGTTTTTTATTTCATATTTGTTTTAATTTTCCCACTTGTGGCTAACTAGAAAATGGTTTTATTTAAATAAAACAAAGTATTATGTATTTAACTTTTTAATTTTAAAGAACCTAAGTTTTTCCTTAAAATTCAAAATATTGATGCCCTGGCGTCAGTACTTCCATACATTTATTTTTTTTACGCCCATAGTAAGATTTAATACTGATAATAATTCGCAACTTTTCCGCAATCTGCCTTTAGCGAAATCAAAAAAGAAGAAAAAAACGCTCCACCCTAGTATACACGTTTGACTGGCGGCGGCCTGCTCCAATTTTATAAAAACATCCTCCTGAGGCTGCCGGCAAACGTGTCTTAATAAAATTTAAAAAGTTACACTTTCTTTACATCATACTGCTCGGTAACTAGGATTTACTTATATAGTATGAGGCTGTGTAAGTTGGCATGTGCAACACAGTGCATTGTTTAGATAGAACGTTCCATTTTCAAATCACTTTACAATTCAAGGATGGTGAATGCTTTAACTGTAAAGTTACTTTACAATTCAAGCATTTAAAACTCCTTAGTGAACCAATGTGCGCTTTTATAATTCTCGACGGCCCGGCACGGCACGGCCCGGCACGGCACGGCTCGGCACGGCAGCGGCGACGCCGAAAGACGCTTATAACGGGTGGCGCAAAAGTACTGGCACTAAAGAAAATACTTTTATTTTTTTTATATGACATTTTCTGTCATTCTGTTGTTGAAAATTGTGTAGTGAACAAATATAAAATACACTGAAAATAAACATGGACCGTTTTACTCCCCAAGAACGTGGAATAATTGTGTCAATGTTCTTACGGAATAATTCATCAGTGATAAGAACACAACGTGAATTTCGTCGACGATTTCCCCACCGTCCGGCAGGACTGACCAGTCCAGACTTCTTTCTTTGGGGTTTTTTGAAATCTCGGGTGTATGTGAACAAGCCACAGACTCTCGCAGCTCTAAAAGAAAACATTCGTCAAGAAATAACGAACATATCGCAGGAAGTGTTACGGCAAGTTATGCAAAATGTCATAAATAGGGCTCAAATGTGTATCAACTCTGGAGGTCACCATTTAAAAGACATCATCTTTAAATCCTAATGGTACGAAATTTAATGGCACAAATATACATTTAAAAAAACCTAAATCTAGTTTTCTAATTTAGAAAAAATGTTATAGCTGAACCAAATAGGGTCTTTACTTTTGCGCCACCCGTTATAAAATCTGCCGTTGCCGGCCGTTGGATGTTCAACACAGAACACTCATGGCGAAGAAGTTACTATTTGTACATTGTACAGTAGTGTCGTGGTACCTACTTTTTACTTTAGAATAATATAAAGAATAAAAGTTGACCTTCTCTCTCTAGATATTTGTTATCTTTATAATTATTTCATAAAATAATAGTTTACCAATTATACAACGTGTATCAGAAAGGAGGTATCAACTCGAAAGGAAGTCAATGTACTCTTGAATCTGAACACTTCCAACAGAAAAAGATTTCAAATCGAAAATACAATTTTGGACTCTCCATAGAAAATTTGAATTTGCCGCCAACATTTTATATAGGGAGGGACATTCAAAAAATTTTTTTTTTCTGTTGGAAGTTTCACCATTACATTGACCTCCTCTCGGGTTAATACCCCCTTTTTGTTACACGTTGTTTAATGATTATATTACAATGTAGGTAGGTAGTAGGTACTTACTTAAATGATAAATAAATCTTTTAAAAATCAAAGAATATATGTAGCTGGTTTTCATTACGTACCTACTTACCAAGATAGGTAGGCATCTACACAACACATTATTTAATTAAGTAGGTAACTACCTACTTAAGTAATATCTAGTTAATTATTTGTTGAGATAGGTAACAATATTTAACTTTGGTAAGTCCCCTATTAACGGTGTTTCCACCGCTGTAAGTACCTAGATATCTTTCCGATCAGTATCGAAATAACTGTTTTGTCACAACACCATTTTGACCTAAAGTACATTCCCACCAAGAACATGACAGCGGATGTACTCACCAAACCCTTAGCTAGGCCTTTCCACTGTAAATGTGTACAGTCCTTAGGTTTAATTTAGGTCGGTTAGGTAGTTTCCCCTCTGTTGTTAATTTTAAGGGTTGTACAAATAGGTTAACTTATTTTTAAGGTGCATAGTGTTGTAAAGTTTGTTAAGGGTAGTGAGTAGTGTAACTTTGTTATGGTTTTATTTGTCCTGTAAATAAGTGTACAGCTCAGAGTGTGCATGGTGTTCATGTTACGGGGAGGTGTTAAACCTACGTTTATCATACCATGTACATCATGCAGCACTCTGGCCACTAATCACTGTATTTTATACTTTAAAATACCTGTCACTTTGACTCTAAAAGAAATATAAGACTATCAGCCGGTAAAATTTTCACACTTTGCTCTGGACTCACACTCACACATATGAATCCTTGTAGCTACGTACTACATCGTAAAAGTTCGACGGCAGCGTAGGATTTGGCCGGCACGGCCCGGCACGGCACGGTTTGCCGGTGCCGTTGAGGAAATATAAAAGCGTCTCCATATGATTCCATACATTTCACTTCCCTGTTGTGCCGTTGGACGGCTGCCGGGCGGTGCCGTGCCGGGCCGTTGAGAATTATAAAAGCGCACAATCTCTTTTCAATGAATTTTCAAAACAATGAAAATGGCGGCATTTCATTTCAGTTCAAGCTAGGTATGCAAAATTCTGCAATGCAAAAACAGCTGATTTTTTTCCTGATTTCGAGGTTGGGCCCATAATGAAAGTTGATCAGTTTAATGGTCTGATTAACCCCACGAGTTTTCAATGATATAACCCTTTAACGTTTTATTTTTATTTTTGTTTTAATGTTTTAGTTTTTATTTTAATTTTTATTAAATTTACCTCGCATGAATGATGTAAAATAGTATGCTTACCTCGGTTGTAAGTAGCTATTACACCCTCGAACTCATATTACACCTTTGCGAGCTGCGCTCGCACGGGCGCCAAATTGGATCTTGTTTTGTAATAGCTCACTTACATCCCTTGTGTAACAAACTACTATTACTATGCTATGCAATGAGTTTTATTATTTTTCTTAAAGTTAGGCTTTGTGGCCCATTGATTCTACGGTCAATATGCATTTGGCCAGCCAACGATTGACATGGCTGCCTTAGAGGCGTCGCTCACTGGTAAGTCGAGGCAGGAGTCGCGGCGCGGCGCAGAATGGCGTCGCGGCACGGGCAAGAATTCGTTTCTACGAGTTGAGGCTCGGGCACACTTGAGCGCCTCGCTGCGCCTGCACCTCGACCCCGCTGCGCCTACACTGCACCTCGACCCCGTCACCGCTCCTGCACATTGACCCCGCCTCTCAACGCGTCACATCAGCATGACACGTCAGACAAATATGAATCCGGTTTTTTTCGATATTTTTGTGAAAAATCTTTATTTAGCAAACGGTTGATTTCTATATTTTCAGTTACTTTGTTTACTCGATATCGACTTAAAAAGAAAAATGAGAACTCTTAGTAGGTACTTAATCCTAACATCTGAAACAGAATCCCAAACTGTGTAGACTCGTAAAGTCACAAATGCTTGTTTTATTGCCAGCGTTTTTAAAAGATTACCTAATGTTATTTTTAAGAGAACATGAATGAAGGTAAAAGTTTACCCTGAAAAACAAAAAGCTTCATTACACACATCACCACGAAGGTAACTGAATCTTACGCAAACTTACTGTAGTCTAGTTTTAGTTTACTTTCGTTTTTCATCAGTTTAGAATAAAATCAATTAAATATGAAATTATTTCATGCAATGTCGAATACAAAATTATGAATCAATCAGATAGGTATGTCCTTTAAAAATGTAACTTTAAGAACATTGGTTATTTTTTTTGCATCGCTGAAAAAAACGCGCCTTGTGAAAATGCATTATCTTTAAATATGGAGTAATTTTAATTACCCTACCGTAGGTAGGTACCGTAATGAAATCATTTTATGCAAAAGGTGCATAGGTAGGTACCTAATAAAAACTGTATTAAAATATCCAAAAATAATTATCTGAATACTTAGCTGCATGCATGATTTTTATAGTCTCTTTATTCTTAAAAGAACGGATTTTATAGTGCTTTAATAACAAATCTGAAATGTCGAAGATTTTCATCGAATGGATACCGCGACAATAATAGAAATCGTAAAAATTTCGATCGTAAAATCATATTATTGGATGACTTGAAAAATATTCGCTACGGATATTAAATATACAGGGTTATTTGTAAAACACCAACAACCTCGCAGGAGTAGATTTTTAGTAACATCATTATACAACAACATTTGTTCTACAACTTTTCCAAAAACTGACAAAAAAATCGACTTTTCATACAAAACTCGATCAGCTGTTCGGACATTTTGTATGGAGAGTCGAATTTTTTTGTCTGTTTTCAGAAAAGTCGTTGTTGAGGATAGGGCACGAAGACTCACAAAAACGAACTTTTCCGTAACCAGTTTATTGACAGCATCAAACATTTGTTTTACAAAAAAACGATGTCACAGAAATTTAGAATTTAGAAGGCAGACCAAAGAGAAATCCAAAAAGGCTGTAGCTGGTGCTGGTCGGCAACATGGCCCCCGACGGTGTGAAGCACCCAAAATTAGTGGGCACCGACGAGCAGCGCTACCTTTCGAGTGGGTCTGCGCAGCACACCCCCTTTTGTCTGAACATCTACCACGCGGATGATCCCGTCTTTTCCCGGATAGATGGCTTGGATGCGACCACGCGGCCAGCAACTTCTGGGCAGCGTTCCGTCGGCGATGAACACAAGATCACCCACGCTTAGCCTCCCGTTATTGGACGCCGCAGGCCCTTTCCGAGGAACTAATGTAGGCAGGTACTCTTTAACAAAGCGCTGCCAAAAATGATCAGCGAGCCGCTGCGCCTTCCTCCAGTTAGCTCGTCGTGACAGGTCAGCGTCATCGAATTTTGCGAGGGGTATGTCATTGCTGGAAGTGCCCAACAGGAACGAGAAAGGTGTTAATGCTTGGTCTGAATCTGCCTCAACTGACACATGCGTGAGGGGCCTGGAGTTGACGATGCACTCTGCCTCTATCAACAAAGTGTGCAATACCTCCTCCTTCGGCGAGCGATCCTTGAGCGTCACTTGAATGGTGTTCTTCACTGACCGGACCAGTCGCTCCCAGCAGCCCCCCATGAACGGCGCAGAGGGTGGAATGAAATGCCACTCTATCTTCCTGGTGGAGCAAAAATCATATAGATCTGGCAACAACTTGGCTGCCCCAACGAAAGAAGTTCCGTTGTCGGAGTATAATCGCGCCGGGCACCCTCGTCTTGCAATGAAGCGCCGAAGAGCCATTATGGCGGAGTCCGAGGAAAGATTGTCGACTATTTCGAGGTGAATTGCCCTAATGGTCAGGCACGTAAACAGGGCGATCCATCTCTTTGCCGTGCGCCTGCAGATTGTCACAGTTAGAGGGCCGAAGTAGTCCAGTCCGACGTGAGTGAAGGGCCGCTGAGAGTGTGCCAATCTAGCATCTGGCAAGTCACCAAGTGGAGGAAACACAGGCTTGGTCTTCCGGTTGCGACAAAGTTGACATCTCTGCGCCTCACTTCTGACTGCTGGTCTTAAACTAAGGATGTGAAACCTCCGGCGAAGCTCATTCACCACCAGCTCGTTGTTACCATGACCATATTTTATATGATAGAAACGAATAATCAGTCTGGTGATAGGGTGTTTACCATCTAAAATTATTGGGTGTGATTCGACGTCTTTACGCATTGATGAGCACGGGCTGTCGCGCGTAGGAGACGCATCCATCTACTGAAGCGTTGGTGGTCGGCAACTACCGGTGAAGGTAAGTTACGCCGCTGCTCTAGGGATATATGTCCCACCGATTCGGAATTCGTCTTTAGTTCTTCGGTAACCGGAGGGACATTGATAAGTGGTTCATGGGGCCAGTCCGACTGTGGAAGTAACAAGAATGGAGGGCCTCTGAACCACCGGGATGATGACGTTAATGATGTCTCACGAGTAGCATCGTCTGCGACGTTTAAAGCTGTAGGGACGTACTTCCAATCTTGTATGTTTGTCGTTTCGGCAATTTCCCCTACACGAAAAGATACGAAAGCTTTAAACGTACAGGCGTCACTCTGAATCCACCTTAAGACCGTTAAGGAGTCCGACCAAAAGAAAGTTTGGTCGGGCTTCCGTCTGTGAGCACCGATGATGTATGAGCTAAAACGTGAAGCGATTAAGGCTGCCTGTAATTCCAATCTAGGAATAGAAACAGGCTTGAGTGGAGCTAGACGACCTTTTCCCCCGATTAACGACAAGTGTACACTTTGGTCGGCGAGAGTGAATCGCCAATAGGCCCCACATGCGTATGCTCGCTCGCTCGCGTCTGCGAAAACATGAAGTTGCAAATTTACGATATCTCGCGTTTCGGGCATATAGCAACGAGGGATAGAAATTTCGTTCAATGTCTTTATTTCGTGGAACCAGGTTTCCCATTGCTCAATAAGTGCACTTGGCAACTCGTCGTCCCAGTTAATGGCCATCCTCCACGTCCTCTGAAATAACACACGACCTTTCATAATGATCGGAAGTAGGAAACCAAATGGATCATAAATAGACATTAACAAAGACAAGACAGAGCGTTTGCAAAATTTTACAGGTAATTTAGGAAGAGATTTCACGAAATAAAGCTTGTCTTCCTTGACGTTCCAAGTTAGGCCAAGAACACGGATTTGAGATGGGGATGACGGTCCTAGACCTACCTCAGTAGCATCACTTGCGTGCAGCTCGGAGGGGACCAAAGCCAGCGCTTCCTTTTGATTAGATACCCACGAGCGCATTTCGAAGTGAGCTGCTTTATGAATCGAAACTATCTCTAAAGCTCGTCGGGCAGCTTCACTGGTACTGTCAAAACTTCCCAGGTAGTCATCCATATAATGGTCTTCGATGATAGCCCTGGCGGCCTCAGGGTGATGCGCTTGGAAGCGAAGGGCATTGTGGTTTTTAACCCATAACGCGGTGCACGGACTTGATGCGGCACCAAATATCATCGAAGACATTCGATATTCTAATATTGGTGATCCTGGGTTATCCCTCCAAAGGAAGCGCTGGGCATCTCTATCCTCGGGTCTGATCTTAACTTGCGGAAACATTTCCCTTATGTCCCCGGTCAGTGCAATCGGCCCCTCCCTGAAACGCATGGCTATGGCCAACAAGGGTTGGAGCAGATCTGGCCCTGTCAAGAGTAAGGAGTTGAGGCTTACGCCCGCGCACTTTGCTGCCGCGTCATGGACGACGCGCAGTTTTTTCTTATGAGGATGGATAACACCAAAATGCGGAAGATACCACAAGACGTTGCCTACCGGTTTCGACTCGGAACAAAGTTCGGCATACCCCTTCTCGATGACACCTCGCACATTCGCTCGCCCTATAAGCTTCCGCGTATGAGCTGTCCTTGGCCATTTTGCGTTCTAGGCTGATGAAGCGGGACAAGGCCAGCTCACGGCTGTTTGAGACCAAATGTTGAGGATAGGGCACGAAGACTCACAAAAACGAACTTTTCCGTAACCAGTTTATTGACAGCATCAAACATTTGTTTTACAAAAAAACGACGTCACAGAAATTTAGAATTTAGAAGGCAGACCAAAGAGAAATCCAAAAAGGCTGTAGCTGGTGCTGGTCGGCAACAGTCGTTGTACAAATGTTGTTGTTTATGATAATAGTAATCTACTCCTGCGAGGTTTTTGGTCTTTTACACATAACCCTGTATATAATCCGTACCATTCCAAATTTTAAGGATGTGTTCAGTCCATAAAACTGAATAACTTTCTCCATGAATCATGTGTCGAAATACGCCACAAAATTTTGGCCATCCCTTACTAAACTGATTTGTATGAAAAAAACTTTTTTTTTACGTATTTGACTCTATGTTTCTTAGATAAAGTTGTTCAGTCAGTTTCATGCAGAGATTGAAATACCGTTAAAAAAATAACGATATAAATACCGTTAAAACATTTTATCGGTAAATTTACCGGTAAAAATGACGTTAACAATATTTTACCGGTAAAATAAACGTTAAATATAGCGTTAATTTAGTACCGGTAAAATTATCGGTAAAAAATTAACGTTATTAACTGGAATAACGTTAATTTTAAAATTAACGTTAAATTAACGTTAAAATTAACGTTATACCAGTAAAAACGTTAAATTTAACGTTATTTGTCAAATTAACGTTAAAATTAACGTTATATTTAAAAATAACGTTAACATTCCCTGGTTTCATGGACTGAACACATCCTTAAAATTTGGAGAGTAGTTAAAAAACCCCTTGTATAGAAACTAGGGGCATAGAATAGCAATCCTTGATATTGTGCTAGACTCTAGCCCCTCTAGCGGGTCTAACGGTCTACAAACCGAAGAATAAGTAGTTTGATTAATAGATCCACCACTCCAGACGCACAGTCGCACATGCTTGCCTCTTTGCAACCTCAAGGAGCGTTCCTACGACCTGTGGTGTCACAGATCAGGCCGCGCCAGGCCGAGCCAGCACGTCGTGGGAATCGACGCGTCCGTTGACGTCTGCCGTGGCGCGCCGTCGTCTGCCCGATCCATCGGGTGTCGGTAACTTCAAAGGATCGGCGCGGCGCGGCGCGGAGCGTGGCCTGCCGGCGCCTGCCGCCTGGCGGCATCTGCCGTGCGTCACAGTAATGATATCTATCAGTATTGTAAATCGGCCGTCCTTGAAATACCTAATTACACCATAAGTCGGTTCATATTTCGAGAGTTATTGTTGTTTGAATATTACCCTTACCATCTTACGTACTTAACCAAAAATTATTATTTTTGAAAATGGACAAATATGAATGAATACAAATCTCATCAAACGATTAAATCCAATTTTTATGAGTTTTGTTTTTTCAGTCAGAGATCGGAAAATTGTTTCATTTCACACTTAAGTACTATATTTAACGGTAAAATGTATTTTCGTATGTATTTTGTATTCCTCTAATCGGCCATATTTTTACACTCCCATGATCGCGCCAATGAGCATGCAGCGGTATTAATTACATTGTTAAAATAATTTCATTTCATTAAAGTACTTTCGTATCTTTCTAGTTTTGTGATTGTGTTGTACGCACGACAGCACGTCAGGCAAACAGTTGAACTACGAAAACATCTTTTATAACGCACGGAATAAAGGCGGTCTCAAGGTCAACATGTATAGTCTGACGTGCAGTTCACTGTACACATGAGGCACCTCAGGCCGTTCTTTTTTGGTCTATGTTGACCTTGAGACCGCCTTTATGCCCTGAGTAATAAATGTTGTTTTCGCAGTTTAATTGTATAACTTGATTGAAGTGCTGTCGTGTATCGTAATATTTTAGAATCCATATTATTATGCGGTCTATCTTCACCGCGAAATCAATTTCTAAGCAATCAAATACCTTGGTAACCAAAACTAACGATGAAAACAAAAAACCAAAAAAATGCGAAAAACCTACCTACACATATTAAAAGAAGAAACAAATTAGCTTCGATTCCTTCTGAATGTACAGTGCCTTTGGTCTTGAAGTAGCGATAATTTAAAGGCGTGAAATACATCTAATTTTATCGACAAAAACACCCACATGTTGGGGTGTCTATGTCTATGTTGGAATGGCCGCCATTTAAAACTTGACTTTTATCATACCTAAACCTACTGTATTTCACTATTTTATTAAACTGAGACGCCGCGCAGGGCGCGCGCCGCGGCAGGCGCCGGCGCGCCTTGGGAATGCTCTGCACAGGCCCCGGCGAGCCCCGGCGCGCCCCGGCGCGCCAGACGTTGTCGATTCCCACGACCTGCGGGTAGACAGACGGGCTCGGCTCGGCGCGGCCTGTCTACAGGCAGGCCGTGGGAACGCTCCTTCACGCGGTCTTCCGGCCAAATCTCAACGTGTGTAGGCCAGCCTGATTCCTGCAGGCCGGACCTGTATATGTGGAGAATCCATAATATTGTGTTAGATTACTACAGCGTTATTGATAAACGAAGAATAAGCACCCTGGCTGAACCATAAATATTGCTTAGCAAACTTTATCTAGTACGTCTTAGGCCCTATCCTAATTGACCATCGCTCGTGCGATGATGCGTCCGTCGTCCGATGAAACTGGGGGTCAAGTCTGCTAATGTTTTCGTCAAAATCGTAGTTCAAAGGTGTTCTAATGGTAATTCTTTTTGACACAGTTCTTGTTTCTTAAACCCCTTGATTTTGGGTTTAAGAAACAAGAACTAAGTCAAAGAGCATTACCATCAGAACACCTTTGAACTACGATTTTGACGAAAACATCTTGACCATCTGTGGCCGTACGGGCTAACGAATCGAGCTTCGGAAAATTTGCCGAGTTTCAAATTAAAAAAAGATAAATTGAAGTAAGGAATTTCGTATTGTACTATTTGTTGAAGTTATTTGGAAGAATTATGGATGTTTGTGTGACCTCATGAAGTAGGGTTCGCCATTTTGGCCCAATTGGGGCTCGATTTATCTGTTTTAATTTGAAACCCGGCAGACTTTTCGAAGTTCGATTCGTTAGCCGGTACGGCCCCTGGTCGTGCGATTGTGCGATAGTGATAGTGATATCATCTACTGAATGTCCTAATTGACGGTCGCGCGATCGTGCGATGCGACGGGCCGCGGGCGACCAATTGTATTCACCGCGCGACCATCGACACTGAAGGCGACGGAGTAAAAATAAATTAAAAAACTAGAATTATAGTCGCACGTATATTTGACAATTTGACATTCACGAGAGTACACCCTAATCTCTTACAACTCATTTTTTAAACATATTTTTAAACCAAAACTAACGGCCCTGGACTAGAGTGTGAGCCGCGTCGCTAACAGACACATTGTTAAGATCGGACGACGACGTTAAAATCGTTTGCAAAATTTGTGGCCATACAATGAAACAAAGATATAAACACGAAAGCAACCTAATTAAAACGTGTTCTTCCACACTTATGGGTCTTTTGAAGTTTGTAATCTTACGATTACAATCGCTGTAATCTTACGATTGCAATATTCCATTAGGCCTGGTTTACATTAGTCAAGTAGACGACCGAGTCGAGTAGCGAGTAGAAATACATTGCTTGGCATGTTCGTCGATTTTAAAAGAACGTCAAACACACTACGTAATGAACTTCTACTCTCCTAAAGCACTCTACTAAAGACTAAGATAATGTAAACCAGCCTTAACAGATGCATAATCTAACGTTTCTGCTGTCATAGACAAATACCTATTTGTAAAAATCTTCGTTATTTCGTAGGTACGTCGAAATACTGATTGTGAAATTCACCTCGCTTGTTTCTGTAATTTTCTGTAATTTTAGAATATAGTATGTGGTATACGTTTACTTTTTGAATACTATTATGGTTTAAGATATATTACTCGAAAGCAAAAAAAGCTGTCAATAGCCTATTTGAAAGTGATCGCATCGGTCGCATCGCGCTGCAAATAGGACACACGTTTTATCATCGCACGATGAAATCGCAATGCATCATCGCACAAGCGATGGCCAATTAGAATAGAACAGAGCCTTAAGCAAGACATCATATTCTTATGGATCCTTCACACGTACCGGCCCGGCCGGGTCTGTGCATGTAGGTGGCCCATAACTAAACATATCGGGTTGAGTGGTGAAATTTGAATAAGTATTGGTTGTAGATGTTCTGTAGTATAAGTAGAACAAAACAAATCAAAATGTTCTCAACTTTATACTCCCATCCCAACTCGGATTAAACAAGTGAGCTCCATTCGAGATATAATAAGACACGTAATGACCCAATAAATTGCTCAATTTCTCTTCCTAAATGATATCGTCACAGTGACTATGTAAGTAGGTACTCGACGTATTTGTAACAATACCAACGTAACAGAGCTACGTGCGCTGCATCTAATATTAGGCGCAGAAAAAGTATCCTTAGGAGTCATATAATTTATTCTCTTCGCTGAAGAATTGCTATTCATGAATATGAATTGCTTTGTTTAAAGTGATCTAAATTTTTATTAAAAAGGAACCTTTTTGCGGCTCCTGTAATATATCTGCGGCTATTTTCTTACTTTTGGGATCCCGATGACGGAGTTGAAGCGACTTTAGATGGCAAAGAGCGCGGAATATATTGTTTTGAGAATCATAATGTAATAATAATCATAATGCTAAGGCGTATTTTTTTAAACTTTGCAACTAGTTTTAAGTGAACGTATAGATCTGTGGTATATAATCAGATCAAATAGAAAATGGATGGTTTATCAGATGGATTAAACATTAGGGATTTTCGTTGTTCATCATTATCCGTATCATGTCCATGATCATATAGAAATATGAATGCCATGACCTGACCAACCAACCTATCTTACCCTACCTGGCTTTAAAATCTTAGGTCCGCTTACGGAGTTGTACGTATGTTACTTATGTGGCGTTGTTCAGAAGAAAAGACTCATTTTTACTCAATATAAATGAACTCGATAGATTTTCGTGTTAAAGGTTAATCACACCATTCGTAAGGCCCTATCTGAAGTACACGCCATTGGGCGGCCGTTGCCTAAAGTGCAGCTATTTCACGCGCTTTAAGCCCGGCCTGCACTATCTGTGTGTTCCACATCAATGGACATAGGAACTTATGACCTCTGCAAGTTCCGATGTGATGGGAATAAGTTAACACGGAAAAGGTGGAAATGGAATTCTTCTTACGGGGAAAGTTATTAGACACATTTTGTAACCGTAATAGTGATAAATAGTTTATTAGGTCTAATTCATTACTTACTTAGTTAGGTATTTATAAAGTTTTCTATAGGTAAGTGTACCTATCCACCTGCTTCATAAATAACATCTAAGTAGGGGCCGTACCGGCTAACGAATCGATTATCGAAAAGTCTGCTGGGTTTCAACTTAAAACAGAAAAATCAAAGTAAGGAATTTCGTCTTGTACTTTCTGTTGACGTAATTTGGAAGATAACGATGTTCGTGTGACATCATGAATTGGGGTTCGCCATTTTGGCCCAATTGGGGCTCGATTTATCTGTTTTAATTTGAAACCCAGCAGACTTTTCGATAATCGATTCATTAGCCGGTACACAAAACACGAGAGAAAGATAGGTAAGGTAGGTTAGGTAGATACATACGTATAATGAAAATGAACAAGTACCTACTTACGATACGAGTAAGTACCTAAATAATAGGTCTTTACCTATGAAATTGCCGATTTGTATGGAGATTTTTCAAGAAGTTGCATTTTTCATAATAGCATTTTCTTTGTTCATTTAACAACCATGAACACTCATGTAACAAAACTTTTATGTACTAATGTTTGAACACTATGCTAACTTTTTTCCATTTAAGATAAGCGAAAAAATAAGTTTTGGTTAAGTTACAACCCCTTCGGTCACCCTTTTTTTGCTCACAAAAAAAGAGTCACTTTCAAGATCTTTTTTTTAATGTCACGAAAGCTAAAATATGGACTTTATTTTTACTGATAGTTAACTATCATGATCATAATTCGATGTAATATTCACGATTTTGTTAAAATTTTAAATTATAGAAGTTATTATTTTCTCTGTATGTGACAAAATATCGGCAATTTCATAGGTAAAGACCTAATATAATATAGTTGATGAAAAGATGAATTCCTAACACTTTTTTTGTCCGATCGGTAGAGCAAATGCAGTCGCAAAGTCGTAACTCGCAACACGTGGCCAGAGGGTTAACTTTTGAAAAAAATATAAAGAGAAGAAAAAGAAACGAAAGGGAAAGAAAAGATGCGATATTATAGTCTAAAGCTTCGTCTACTTTTCTTTTCGTTTCTTCTTCTTAGTATGTAGGTAAGTAAGTACCTAGTAAACAAAATTGAATTAGCCACTTTTGCTTATTTGCCTATGTAGTGTAGGAAACTAAGGTAGTAGACCCTTACATTAAATCCTTAGTAAACGAAACATTACAGTATGATAAAATATCATAAATGAAACATATTTTTTAAATTATCCATATCTTTTTTTTTGTTTTTGGATATTTGCACATAGGTTTTGGTTCATATAACTATATTACATCCCTGCAAAGTTTCATCGACTGAGGATTTAATGTTGGTGTCTCCATACAAAAGATAGCTTCATTTCCTACACTAATGCCTATTACACTTGTACTATTAGTTATTCTGTGCTATTATTACTACAACGAGCTATATTAAGATGAGGGCGCACTGTGAGGGCACTAATCACCTTAACTTCAAAGTATTTTTTTATTTAAGGGTTCCGGGTTCGATTCCCTTAAGGGGAGTTTTACTTTTTATTGGTTTGGTTAGTTAATGGTAGGTTAGGCGTTGTTTCAAGTCCACCTGGCTAGCTACTATCAAAGATTTTTGAACTATCGATATCGACCCAACCCTGATGCAGGAATCAATGAAAAACCTCGTTTTAAGAGTACCCTCTATCCAGCTTTTAATGACCGAGGCCTTTTCATATAAAATTGCCTTTTATGTTCAGTACAAAACCGAGCAAATTGGTTTTGGACAGAAACCGCTTGAAAGGGTCTATCGCTTCATTTGAGCCCTCCCTGTTTGATGGATGTTTTATTCTATGATTCATTAGCAATATGTATTAGGGTACGTACACATACTACGTGCCCAATTTTTTACAATATTTTACCTTCCTCCCCCCCTTGGTGACCATCCGTAGTATATGTCAAGAGTCAAGACCCCCCCCTCTCTAGTTTTCACGTACCTAGTAATTCATTGATATTGTTCTAAACGTTTTTTACAGAAAGTAAAAAAACGCACATAATTTGTCTTTTATACGCTGCGCTGCGCTGTGAGCATAATTTTGACTACAATAATTTGTCCTCTCCCTGACTTGCGTTACAAAAATAGTTTCTATTAAAATACTAGTTGTAATATTCAAATATCTGTTAATTTTTGTAAAGACAATTTGCAATTCCTATTAGTACAGTAGCCCGTAGAACATTTAAATCACTAAAAAGGTTACCGTTTGCCGTTGTGATATGGTTATTTATTACGAAATTATAGATACTTTAACCTAAGTTTTACAGATCGCAACTCGCCGTAACCTATATTTGTATATCTCCAAAAATGATATTTTTTTTATTTTTCGAGGTTTACCACATGGTTTAGCTATTGTCGTGTTCTACAGATTTGTTTGATTGCTACAGATAAAAGTAAAACTATGAAAAGTAGCCATACGCAGATTTAAGACCTGATGAAAATGGTTGGACTTTATCTGGTCCTAAATCTGTTAAAAGTCACTTTCCATAGTCTTACTATTATCACTGGAAATCAAACAAAGCTGTAGAACACGACAATAGCTAAGCCATGTGGTAAACCTCGAAAAATAAATAAATAACATTTGGAGATATACAAATATAGGTTATGGCGGGTTTTGTTGCGATCTATAAAACTTGGGTTAAAGTATCTATAATTTCGTAATAAATAACCATATCACAACGGCAAACGGTAACCTTTTTAGTGATTTAAATGTTTTACGGGCTACTGTACTATATAGAGGTACAGTTACTTTAATTCATTACATTTATAGTGAAAATTTTGGGGCCAAATCAATGTCCACTATTTTGTTCAATTTTGTTTATCATTTTTCTCACGACCAAATTTAGTAATATTAATTACTTCATCATATCAGCCGCACGACACCCACTGCTGGGTAAAGGCCTCCCCCAAGGATTTCCACGACGATCGGTCCTGTGCTTCCCACATCCAGTGGCTTCCGGCAACCTTCACCAGATCGTCGGTCCACCTTGTCGGGGGCCTACCCACGAAGCGTCGTCCGGTGCGCGGTCGCCATTCAAGAACCTTTCCGCCCCAACGGCCATCGGTTCTTCTCGCTATGTGTCCAGCCCACTGCCACTTTAGCTGAGCAATCCTTCGAGCGATGTCGGTTACTTTAGTTCGCCTGCGGATCTCCTCATTTCTGATTCGATCACGCAGGGAAACGCCGAGCATGGCTCTCTCCATTGCACGCTGGGTGACCTTGAGCCTCCTTATGAGACCCATAGTTAGCGACCACGTTTCACTGCCGTAAGTCATCACTGGCAACACACACTGGTCATAGACTTTCGTCTTGAGACACTGAGGTAAATCAGACACGAAGATTTTTCGGAGCTTCCCGAATGCTGCCCATCCGAGTTGGATTCGACGAGAGATCTCCTTCTCAAAGTTGGACCTACCTAACTGGACTGCCTGCCCTAGGTATACATAATGGTCAACAACTTCAAGTGTAGTGTTCCCAACATGAACTGGAGCGGGCACAACATGGGCATTCGACATGATTTTCGTCTTATCCATGTTCATTTTAAGACCCACTCTTTGGGAAGCACTACGGAGATCTTCGAGCATTGTGTTCAGGTCTCAGCCATAAGAACTATATCATCGGCAAAACGAAGGTGTGTTAGGTACTGGCCATTAATGTTGATGCCGAGTCCTTTCCAGTCTAAGAGTTTAAAGATATCCTCCAACGCAGCTGTGAACAGTTTCGGAGAAATAACATCTCCCTGTTTCACACCTCGCTGCAGTTGGATAGGATTTGTTCTCTGGTTCTGTACTCGGACCGACATGGTGGCATTTTTGTATAAATACCTCAACACCTCGATATACCTGTCGATTTGGCACCTTTGGAGAGACTGCAGCACCGCCCAGGTTTCAATCAAATCAAAGGCTTTCTCATAATCCACGAATTATTAAGTAATTGAATAATTACTTATCAAATGAAAAAACTGGCTCTCAGACTAGTCAATCAAATGCGAGAAGCGATTACATGTCAGCCATTTTGTAATCGTTTTATTGTATAGATAGATTATTTATTGTCTACCGTTATTGAAATGCAAAGTGCTTATAACTTATTATCAACTTGATATTATTGACATTCCTGTTGAGCCCAAAATATTTAAGGTTACTTTCCAATTAGGCTGATTTTTCATTTTTGTTGTGATTTTTGTCATATTTTTTTCTCACGTCACAAAAATGACATAACAAAAATGAACAAAAGCCGCATTCACAATGGTAAGTTGTTTTATTAGTTTTTGAATTGAAAAAATACATTTTTATGAGAAATAATAATCCTTTTTTGTCTCCTTTTGACTTTAATGAGTAATAATGAGTATACGTTTAATAAAACGAATAATAAAAATAAATATATTATTTTATTGCTTATCTTATCATATTGCATGAGGTCAATTAAAATAAGTCCTTCATTGGGCATTGTGAATATGCCTTAATATTTCATTTTTGTTACGGTTTCATTTTTGTTTCCATGTCATTATACAATGGTCATTTTTAATTATTTTCACGATAGTCTGACGCAGTTCGTCTTTCAATTTACTTGATATTGAACCTTATTCGTGAGTCAATAGTGCCACGGAGGGACGAATATCGTACCTTTTTACCGACTTCAAAAGGAGGGAGGTACTCAATTCGACCAGTTTTTTGTTTTTTTTTTTGTTTTTTGTATGTACACCGATTACTCAAAGACGGCTGAACCGATTGAAATGATTCAAACGTTATTACATTAGGTAAATTCCCAAGTTGGTCCCATTATTTTAAATTTTGAAATCGGTTCAGTACTTTTCAAGTAATCTTGAAAAAAGTACGAAAATAGTATGATTTTGTGTAAACCACCTCGATGATCAGTCGTATAACTTCTTTGTTTGTCCATCAGCCATTTTAATGTCCCCACTGCTGCTCGCCAGATTGTTTGTCATACTGTGGTTAGGTTATATTAAGGTACTTGTAAATGAGAGATTCATAATAATGTATTTTCCAATCATCTTTTATTCTAATTAACGTTATCTAACCAACGACTGGTTTTCTAGTGCATGTGCCCATTTATTTCCAATAGGATCCAAAAACACTACTCTTTACTCATTGATTGCAGAAAAGCGAAATACGAAAAAATTGTTTTCAGGATCTGCAAAAAAAAATTCTTATTTAAAAAATGCTAAAAGCTTTGTTTTGTTTCGGTTCTATTTGGTTTCAATGCGGTTTGAGTAGACGAGCACCTAAGCTCATTGCTATACCACAGAATAAATAATATGGCTATACTAAGATAAACGAAAATGAATGAGATAATAATTCATTCCCCATCCCAAAATACACACCGATGCCATAGTCTGCACTCCAACGGTGGTCATGCCCATAGCAGTGATGCAGATGGGAGTCTGAGCACGCTGCAGCAGGATGCACACCGAGCGCTGGTTGCGCAAGTCCATGCACTCCCACGGCACATCGTACACTGAGTCCTTCAGTTTCTCACTCTGCAATGAAGTTAAATCATTATAAAAATAGCTTTATTGCACACGATAAAAAGAAATTTAAAAACTAAAACCCAAGTAAAGAAAAATCGCGCTTTAAAAAAAACGAAACAATAAAATATTCTGAGTCCAAAATTCAATAAAAAGGATGACCGTAATCGCATCCCACAGCATCCCACTTCGTCCTAGACACGCACTACACTACACGAACGACTATAATACTAAATATAAAACATTATAAAAATAGCTTTATTGCACACGATAAAAAGAAATTTAAAAACTAAAACCCAAGTAAAGAAAAATCGCGCTTTAAAAAAGACGAAACAAGAAAATATTCTGAGTCCAAAATTCAATAAAAAGGATGACCGTAATCGCATCCCACAGCATCCCACTTTGTCCTAGACACGCAATATACTACACGAACGACTATAGTACTAGACTGGAGGTGGAATGCGACTATGGTTATCCTTTTTATTGAATTTCGGACTCGTAATATTTTATTGTTTAGTACTTTTTCGAGCGCGATTTTTCGTTTCTAAAAGTTACAAGACAACTTTTTAGCAACGAAAAAGTTTTGAAATCATACCTATCTATTTATTGTAAAAAAAAATTAACATAAAAAATTTAAACCTAAGAATGTGGGGCGCATTTTGTAAAATTATCATCCATAGTATCTTAAACATGCGCCTAACGGTTTTTGTTTTCACATTTTATGTTAAATTTTCTGTATGTATAAATTTTATAGGATTATAAATATTTACAGAAGAATTATTTTTTTACTTTTTAGTCTGTTTTTACTAGTCCGTTGTAATGTTTTAGTCCGATTTTTTGTTAAAATAATTTAGTCCGTTTTAAAAACGTGTTTTAAAATTATTATTTTTCAGTAAATTATTATTTTCTGCTTTTTAGTTAACAAGCTAAGACTAAAAATTTACCATCTTCTATCGGAGCACTCGTCAAACGAGCCTAAACTCGATAGGGTTGCATGGTTTTATTACAGAGTTTCAGTGACCTTCTTCCGGCTCCATCATCAGACCCTGGAAACTATTTCCTAACAAAGTACCTACTCATCAAGACAATTCAAACGAGCCCAAATTCGATGAGGTAGCGTATTTAATTAAAGAGTTCCTGTGTCCTTCTTCCAGCTCCATCATCAGACCCTGGAAACTAAATAGTTTGAATGGTCTTGACGAGAACTTTGTTAGGAAATCCTAACAAAGTTCTCGTCAAGACCATTCAAACGAGCCCAAACTCGATGGCGTTGCATGGTTTTATTATAGAGTTCCAGTGGTCTTTTTCCGGCTCCATCATCAGACCCTGGACACTATTTCCCAACAAAGTACTCGTCAAGACGATTCAAACGAGCCCAAACTCGATGGGGTAACGTGGTTTTATTAAAGAGTTCCTGTGTCCTGCTTCCAGCTCCATCATCAGACTCTGGATATTATTTCCCAACAAAGAACTCATCAAGACGATTCAAACGAGCCCAAACTCGATGGGGTTGAATGGTTTTATAACAGTTCCAGTGGCCTGCACCCAGCTCCATCATCAGACCCTAGACACTATTTCCCAACAAAGTACTCGTCAAGACGATTCAAACGAGCCCAAACTCGATGGGGTTGAATGGTTTTATAACAGTTCCAGTGGCCTGCACCCAGCTCCATCATCAGACCCTAGACACTATTTCCCAACAAAGTACTCGTCAAGACGATTCAAACGAGCCCAAACTCGATGGGGTTGAATGGTTTTATAACAGTTCCAGTGGCCTGCACCCAGCTCCATCATCAGACCCTAGACACTATTTCCCAACAAAGTACTCGTCAAGACGATTCAAACGAGCCCAAACTCGATGGGGTAACGTGGTTTTATTAAAGAGTTAGGCATCCATTACACGGTAGGTTTTGCTGTCAGTTTAACCACAGTCACGGGCTCTGTGACTGACGATTAACCTACCGTGTAATGTAATGACTGAGGGTTGCATGATGTGATTTGTTCTTTCCATCAGTCAATCAGTCAAACGAAATTCATGACTGATGGAATTTGACTGACGCTTGCATGACCATGTAATGGCTGCCTTAGAGATTAGAGAAATAGTCTTGTGGGAGCCCCCAACCACAACAAAAAAATTACCACAAAAATATCGGTGGCTCCACTTTCTAAATCCAAAACTTGGGTCCTAAGGAACAATTCTACTAATGAAAATCTTTCACAATACGCCATATTTTTGACCGTACAGCTACGATTAAAGCGTTCATTTAAAAGAAATAGTTGTAAATAATAGGGTATTTTCCAAATTTTTGAAAACTGCTTATATTTAAAGATTGGGACGAACAATTTAACAGAAAAATAAAAATAAATTAAATAGTGTCATTAAACCAATTAAAGTCAATTTCATTTTCAATGGTTTTGAATTTACCGCCAAAACGCTTGGTTCGTTGATGTCTACTGTGTGACGTCAACTTTGTGTAAACAATTTTAACACTGCTACAATTTACTCTATAATTTACACAAAGTTGACGTCACACAGTAGAAGTCTAACCGAGCGTTTAGGCGGTAAATTCAAATCAAAACCATTAAAAATAAATTTGATTTTAATTGGTTTAATGGAGAAAAAAAGTCATAAACTAATTTATTTTTATTTTTTTGTTGAAATGTTTGACCCAATCTTTAAATATAAGCAGTTTTCAAAAATTTGGAAAATACCCTATTGTGTACGTACAGAACGTAGTAAACAGAACTTACTTCTGATCCAACAATCTCAAATATTATGGAGATTTGTACAAGTTGAAAAAAAATCCCTAACGTTAGGGGTCCGTATCGAGCCAAAGCGTCAGGTTCCTGCAAATATTTACCTTCATACATTGAATTGATTAGGAAAACAACTAGTACTTAAGGCGATTCCCTGACCGAAAGTGGCACCCTCAGAGGTTTTTATTTAATAAGTTGTTAATATATTAGGATTTTAATAAAATTTTGAATTTTTAGGGCCCGTAGTCTAGTATTTTTAGAAGGTACGAGTTATCCTTTCAGTAAAGTCACTGGAAATATAGAAAGTCACGGACTTATTGACCCGCCCTAGTATCACATCTACATTCCCTCCTTAATTCCCTCCTAGTCATTCGTAGATGTCTAAGAATGACTACTAGGGAATGTACTTCTATCTATCTATTTATCTATTTCTAGCAGTGACTACAATGGAATGTAATGATACTGTCTAAAAAATTTAGACTTAGAGTCCTAAAAATTCCACGAGAAGTTTTATTAAAATTGTGTATTAGATTATTCTAATACTAATAAAACAGATGTTTCTGACGCCACGTGTTAACACGCCGTATTTATGGACGTGTTATATTATAATTATAAGATAAGTGTGACCCTATAGTGCATATGTTACCTTTAAAGTACGGATTCCGTTAACTGGTCGAGTCAGTTAATGTGCGAAATTTTTTTTAAATTAGACGATTTCCGCACTTGAACTAGTTAATCTGCACATTAACGGATGCTACACCGTTAAAGTGTGGAATACAGTGAGCGAAATAGCCAAAGCTTTAGAAAATTAAGTAAAAGACCTTGTCTTGAAAGTTTATTTTACAAAAATAAAATGCTTCGCCGGCCGCTGCTCCCGCGGCACGCTTGGCCCGCGCGTGACATTCTGCCAGACTGTCTGCGTCGGTCCTACACTAGCAAACATTGCACAGACCAATAATAGCGAGGTCTGGCGGGCATGTCTGCAGACTTGCCCGCGGGTATGTCCGTCTAAAATTCCCCGCTGCACACGCCGCAGACGACGACTCACGACTTAAAGGTATTGTGTTCTTTTTGGGTGTTGTTGGAAGGTCGAAATTGGCGAAAAGGGCGGGCCGCTAGTTAAATAAATAAAATTCACCGCGGTGCCACTTTCCGTCAGGAAAGCGCCTTAATGAATTAATTTTATACATTATATTTTTTCTTAAGTTAATCCAGATAAATCTTACCCCTTGAGAGCATTCTAAAAGGAGCACACAGCATGCAAGTAGTTGGAACAAGTAGTTTAACCCAAGCACCGGTCCAAATAAATTTGAAAATTCGTCTGTAAAACTGTCAATCAGAATTAATTTCGTGAACCTAAAGGTGCAACAAGTTTTTTTGCGAAAAGTGGCTACTTTTAACGATAAAACTCCATAAAACTAAAAGTCAGGCTAGAAAAAGGACCACAAAGCTGCTTCTTCGGAGTGCACTCAAAGAACACAATGAGAGCTTTTCAAAATGACAAAAAAACTGTAAGCTGTAAGATTAGCTCAAGTCAAAAACAGACCAAGTGCAAATTTTAAAATTTTGGGAATTCAAAAAAACTCTCTGGTTTAAAAAAAAATACCAAGCATCGGAAATAAAAAATATAAAAAAGTAATTTCATTCTCTAGTCACACTTTTAAGTTATTAAAATAAACAAATATGATTTCTTTATATTTTTAAAAATGAAGACAAAATTATTTATACTGTCTGTTTTTGACTTGAGGTCTAGTTTGGCTTCGTAAAATGATACAAATATACAAAATTTTATATTTATTTAGAGCCAGTCTCATTCCCATCATTTACATCAGACTCTGAATTATTTTCAGTATCATCAGTTCTCATATTTATTTAATTAAAATGAAAAAAGTCATTTTCGAAAAAATATGGATAGAGCTTTTTTTATCATTAAGTTTCTCTTCTTTCATACGTACATTTAATTGATTCATATATATTAATCCGTTTTGTCCAGATTAAGGTAGTATATCGGATTTATTCTTTATTCTTCAATTGAATTCAAGACAAAAACCGCCCATCTTATCAAAACATGGTCTGTTTTTTTACTTTAGTCGAATTTTCGGTCATGTATTTTGACCGTTTAAAGTGAGAATTTGGTCAGTTTTATATATTAGGCATGTAGATTTCATAAAGTACTACCGATCTGCATCATTAACTCTATTTTGCCAAAATTGCTACTTGGTCTGTTTTTGACTTGAGCGTATCATTGATAAAAATGTATATGTCAATGTACTTCGTTCTACTAAGTTTCGAAGAGTGTAGGCGGGCAGATGTAACTCTAAAATGTTTCCGTTTGCCGTTTATTTTAATAAGCCAATTTTGACACTTCTTTTTCCATCAACGCCATCTAGTAAGACTAATAGTTACTATGTTTATTTCACAGCGTTTTCAGAGCGTTTCGATGTCACTTTGAAAAGCCCTCATTCAAAATGAGGGCTTTTCAGAGTGATATTTAAAAAATAAAAATAGTAACTATTTGCTTTATACTAGATGGCGTTGATGGAAAGAAAAGTGTCAGTGGCGTAGCGTGTGTTTGTGCCGCCCGGGGCGGACCCAAATTTTGCCGCCCCCTTATTTTAATTATAAGTCAAGAAAATCAGTAATAATTTTTTAAATAAGTAATAATTATCTACCTTATTTATTTACTAAAAATTAACTCTTCAGGTTTTTTTTCGGTGCAAAACTTTTATGTAGACGCGTGCTCTGGGCCATACGGTGATGATAGTTTGGTAAAAATCATTACCACCAACGATAGTGTAGCTTGGTCGCGGCGTGCGAAGCGCGCCGCGCGCTCCAGGCCATACGGTGATGATTATTTGGTTAAAATCATTACAATCAATCGTAGCGTAGCCAGTCGCGGCGTGCGTAGCGCGCCGCGCGCTCCGGGCCATACGATATGATTATTAGGTCAAAATCGTCAATGATAGTGTAGTACTTATATATTTTTTAATATTTTTTGTGAAATTTTGCCGCCCCCTAAAAAGTGCCGCCCGGGGCGGGCCGCCCCCCCCGCCCCCCCATCGCTACGCCACTGTGTCAAGATTGGCTACGGCCTGTACCACTACCATAGTAGAACCAAATAAGTAAGTCATCTTACTCATTATACGCACGAACGCGGTTTGTATGTGAGCACGCCCGTACGTATGCGTCGTCGCACGCACACACTGACAAAATTTAAAGGTGATAAAGGTGCAACAGTCGTGGCTGCGCCATAAGTGCGCTGTACACATTGGCCCAACGCGTTGGCCCAGCGCGTTGGGCTAACGTGTAAAGACCTACTTGGCGGTATGTTGGGAGTTGGCGCGAGCGTTGGCCGGCGAACCGAGTATTGTCGGTTTTTCGTGCACACATCAAAGGATCTTGGCGCGCGCGTTGGCGCAGCGTTCACACGTTGGCGCCTTTTTAACCGACTTCAAAAAAGGAGAAGGGTCTTAGTTCATCAGAATCTTTGTTTTTATGTATGTTACTCGAAGACGGCTAGATCGATTTGAAAAATTCTTTTTTTAGTTGAAAGCGTATACTTCCAAGTTGGTCCCATTGTTATAAGGTCAGTGTCTGATGATGGGATATTAGAGATATCAAGGGAACTCTTCAAATATTATAGGGGCACCTATAGCGATTTTGGTATTTTCTTCAGTAGCTTGTGCATTTGCATATGGAAAATACCATTTTGGTGAATCCGATGATCATCTATGGTCTTCATCATCAGTTTGATGATGAAGACCATAGATGGTCATCGGATTTATTCAATACTACCTACGTGTTTCACTAGTGCGATACGATTAAGTAGGTACTTGAATTTGGTTGCTAGGCTTTTTATGTTCGTTATAACATAATACATATTAATGTGAACTGGAGTTGATAGTAAGGAGAACTCCTCAACAACTAAAGCCCCTGCGTCGGGAAAACAGTATTTTATAAAAGGTGATAATCCGTTGATAAGGCTATTGTAACTTAAATAATATCGTCACTAAATAGACCTACTACAAAAAAGTTTAATATAAAAAAGTTTATAAAAATACAAAACCCCCTTCAAAAACCTTAAAAATAACCAAACAAAAACAGCTTCGAAAATAAACGGCTCTAAAAAGCAAGAAATGAAATATTCAAATCTGCATAATAACTAACTCGGAAGTTTGTACGCATATCTAATATTAAATAACGTATTATGAAGTCGGGTGGAGTTTTAAATACTGAAATGAACAAATAATATGGAATCCAAAGCATAATATGCTTTGGATTCCAAATTATTGCCTTCTATTATTTATTAAACGCACTTCTATAACAAACATAATATTCAATATAAAAACAAAATACGTTACTAAGCTAGATAAATAAAACATATTTAACGTCAAAGATGTTTAGTAAAGTTATAGAAGTGCGTTTAATAAATAAAGAAACCAAAATACCTCAGTATGTTGGAATAAAAATTTATATTCACGAAAAGTTTCAAAAATTCTATTGAGATTTCTGAGCTAAGCTGAACTAAATACATTATATTTTAAAACTGAAAATATTCTTTGAAAATTTGACCGATATATCGATATTTTTATAAATATCGATGTATCGATATATCGATATTTTTTTCACTTTCGACATCCCTACACCAATGTGTAAACAGCGACATGCCCTGGCCGCGTCGGCCCAACGCGCGCGGCCAGTCGTTGGCCCAACGGTTGGCCCAACGCGCGCGGCCAGGCGTTGGCCCAATGTGTACTTCGGGCTTTACGTAATCCCGCCCGCGCTCACGCACACTTCACGCCGCTGTGCTGCCCCTCGTAATAATTTAAACGTTTACCTACCTACAATACATACCAATATTACCAATGCTTTCCAAAGATATTATTGCAAAAAAGATTTGTAAGAATGAGGATATATTTTACATTAACTTTAAATAATAAGGCATTTCGTACCTGTCGTAACAGACGAAATTTTTTTTATGTCAATTGTGTAATTTCGTTAAAAAATCACAAACTCCTACAGGAAAAGGTACTTTTAATGCCTATTATTTAAGGTATGGAAAGTATTCAATTTCAGAATTTAAAGATTATTATTTCAGAATTTAAGGTAAATAAAAAAGAAAAAAAACAGTTCATAGTGTAAAAAATATTTTTAATAATATGAAAAAAAAAACACTTTTTAACGGATACGGCGCGGTTTTATTGAATGTACTTTGGTGTTTAGTTGGTATTTGATTTTTTATTTTTTATTTTTTTATTTGAATAAATACATTATTTAGTAAAGCACGTTTTAATTAATGCTATTTCGACCGTAAGTTTTCAAATAACATAACATGACGTACGCAATGAAAAATTTTAGTCAATTCCAGAAAACAGTTAGGTTAATGTAAACTGTAATTTGACAGATAGATGTGATACATTGCTACTTTTCTTTAGTAAGTTTTTATTGGTGTCAAAACGAAAGTGCCAATGTATCACATACATCAGTCAAATTACAATTAACATTAACTTCATTATTTTAGTCGATAGACGCGCTGGTCTACCTACAAAAAAATATTTAAAAAAACCTTTGTATTATAGATCCCTGATGCTAACCCTACAAGGAAAAAATATTTTGTATAGAGATTGACTATGCATTTTTTGACGACCGAATAAACTAGCGATGTGACAGTCCTTCGTGTTTAAGCTGTATCGCTCGCTCGAGGCACAGAATACATAATAGTACAAAGTACAGAACATTCACTCCGCATGGTCATTTTAATAAATAGCGACTCTTGCTCAGACACAATAAAGTGCAATTCAGGTCGCACACCGCTTCCTTGCGTACAGTTATATTCACCTACAAGTTGCCTCTCTTTCTATCGCGTAGCTCTTAGCTCTTCTAACAACTTTAGGGTTGTCTTCTTCTAATCCTTCAACGCTCGAGCGGCCCCATCGGGCCGCACAACACAACAATGGAAAATCTATTGTCTCATTTTCTGTGCTTGAAGGATTAAATACTTTATTACAAGTTTTGTGTTGATAATGTGTACCTACCTACTTAAATGTGAAAAAATTACGTTTCAAATAAACCTAGGCTAGATGGACAGTTAACGCCACATTAGACTATGTGTTAAATTTGAGGCAGTCTTTATGCCACCGCCACCATACTGTTGCCGGTTACGGAATCCTTAAATCCAGAAATGTAGGTATTTAGTTAAGTAGGTATAATTCGCTCAAAAAAAAAGAATTAGGTAGGTGGGTACCTTAGGAAATTTGATCGAGAAAAAATAGTCACGACCCGCCTCTGAATATAAGTACCTAATTATGTAATCTGTGGTACCTATAACTACACGCTTTCCTACCTATAGTATAGGTTACACCTACTTATCAAAAATAGGTATGTACCTGCTCATAAAAATTACGAGAAAAATAAACAAAATATAAATGTTTCTTATACATTTTAGAATCTTTCGGTAAAGTGAATAAACCGGTCAAGATCGAGTCGGACTCGCGCACCGAGGGTTCCGTACCATCATAATTGCACCATCAAACCACACTGCAGAGTAGAATAATCAAATTAGTATTTCAGCCTTAGGTCAGCGCCATGTCTTGACCGATAGTGGAACTAATGTTAACTTTTTTAGAAATTTGATAATTTCTAAAAAAGTGTGCTACCTATATTGAGACATTGTTTTATTTTTCCTGTAATCTTTATAATTATAAACTGCTATCACATAGAATGATTTCTAATTTTTCTCTTTGTAAACTTCGGAGATAAGGGGGGGGGGGGGCGGTAATTTTTTTATATTTTTCATCATAAGTTGAAAACTATGTGGCCTAAAACAAAAAGAAAAAATGATTAACAAGGTGCTAACGGCGTTCTATCATATGATATTCCACATGCCCTAGTAGAACCCATTTCTAATTTTTCAGACCCTTTTTCAGTCCCTGTTGTAAAAAAGATATTTATTTTTTTATTAATTTCTTATTTACAAAATAGTTGGGCGAATGTCATCTAAAACTATTCCGAATTTCAAGTTGATACCATTAGTAGTTCTCGAGATATCCAGCTGTGACAGATAGACCGAGTCACACCATAAGGGTTCCTTTTTAGGGTTCCGTAGCCAAAATGGCAAAAAACGGAACCCTTATAGATTCGTCATGTCTGTCTGTCTGTCTGTCTGTCTGTCTGTCTGTCTGTCTGTCCGTCCGTATGTCACAGCCACTTTATTCCAAAAGTATTAGGACTACATAGTTAAAACTTAATAGGTAGGTGTATTCTGTAAACCGCTTTACGATTTAAACATAAAAATATAAAAAATGAAAGATTAAGGGGGGGCTCCCCATACATGGAACTGAAACTGAAAATATTTTTTTTCATCAAACCAATACTTGTGGGGTATCTATAGATAGGTCTTTAAAAATAACATTGAGGTTTCTAAGACCAATTTTTTTCAAAGTCAACCGTTTGAAAGATATATGTCGCCAAAGTGGTAAAATGTGTGTCCCCCCCCCTTTAACTTTTAAAGTAAGAGGGTGAAAAATCTAAAAAAAATATAAGCTATAGATCTTAATAAACACTTTCAACGAAAATTGGTTTGAATGAGATACAGTAATTAGTTTTTGAGATATAGTACATTTTCCAAAACCGCAAATATAACTTTGTCATTCATACAAACACTGTGAAAAACAAAGTTATTTTTTCAGACGAAAAATGATAGCGGTATTAAAATATGGTATGGTATAATGTACCTACGGAACCCTACTGCGCGTGGCCCGACACGCACTTGGCCGGTTTTTACCATTTTGGTACGGAACCCTAAAAATGAAAACTTTGAATCCTTCTGTTTATTGCGACAGCCGTCCACGCAACAATAAAGTATTACGATTCTCCATCCTTACTAATATTATAAATGCGAAAGTCCGTTTGTTTGTTTGTTTGTTACGCCTTCACGTCTTAACTACTGAACCGATCATCATGAAATTTTGCATACACGTTCTTAGGGGTACAGAGAAGGACACAGAATACCTTTCATCCTGAAAAAAATATTATTCCCGAGGGATAGCAAAAAATATTTCCACGCAGACGAAGTCGCGGGCGGCCGCTAGTTATTTATAAATTATAATAGTGTACGGTACAGTGCTGGGAGCAATAAATAATGATCGATTGACCCGTTGACCGTCATAGAGGCACAGAATAACGCACGCGTGTACTCACAAGCGCGGCGGCAACCCTGACTGATTTTGCAACTCCGAGTTGTCGCGCGCTGTAGGTACTTATCGCGGTAGGTATGGGCGAGTGACGGATGCCTGCTCGAGGCTCGAGTTGGCCTACTTATTTGGTTCTACTATACTACCACAGAATACATAATAGTACAAATACTACTACCAAGAGTAAGCGCGCGCTGGCTGACATCAGCCATAATAGTAAATAAAACTGAGTAGAACGGACTCTTCTTTGACCGAGTCCCAAACGCCGTCATTTATACAGGGTTATTTGTAAAACACCAACAACCTCGCAGGAGTAGATTAGTAACATCATAAACAACAACATTTGTTCTACGACTTTTCCAAAAACTGACAAAAAATAGACTTGTCATACAAAACTCGATCAGCTGTTCGGATATTTTGTATGGAGAGTCGATTTCTTTTCGTCTGTTTTCGACTGTTTTCGACGTTTTATTTGTAAAACACCAACAACCTCCTGCGAGGTTGTTGGTGTTTTACAAATAACCCTGTATACCTACTTCCCCCTTCACGTCGTTACGCCCCGCTGTCGTCCAGGGGGTCAAGTCTGCTAATGTTTTCGTCAAAATCGTAGTTCAATGGTGTTCTAATGGTAATGCTTTTTGACACAGTTTTTCTTTCTTATAGGTACCCAAAATCAAGACCATATGTTTCCGTTTTGGATTTAAGGCCGGCCACACAGACGTTTTTTTTCGTTCGGAATCACGGCTCAGTCAGGCGTCAGACTTTGATGGGTATACATTGAGCGAAGATGAATTATTTTGACTTTTTATGAATAATTGAAAATGAATAATTATAGACTATTTATTATTTATATAACGCTTAGGTCAATTTAATTGTTTTTTTGTTTTTTTTTTTGTAAAATAGAACTAATAACTTAAGGCGGGTCCATAGCTCGTGTTTTGCTCTACACAATCAACTAAAAGATCTACACAAAACATTGTTTCGCGAAACATTTTTGTGTAGAGAAACAATTCTGTTTTCCATCCCCGGTGGAAAACACCTACACAAAATATTTTGCGCGGGTCGAGGGCAGGGTATTGTCATAGGCCAGCCGCACACATGCAATAATATTGGCAACAATAATATTGTGTGTTTGCGGGCGGTATTGACGATTATGTCAGTATTAAATCATATGTTTGACATCTTGTTGTGCCATATTTTTGCAATAAATGATTATTATTATTATTATTATTGTTCTATATTATTATAGCCAATATTATTGCGTGTATGCGGCTGGCCTGACATAACTCTCAATATCGCCCGCCAACACACAAAATTATTGTCAATATGCAAATTATTGCCAATAATATTGCATGTGTGCGGCTGGCCTAAGTCTGTGGTCATAATGGGCTGAATGGGCGCATTCTGCCAGACAAGCCGCTAGGTTATCGATCACCTGACCGAATATATTAATTGATGCATTATGTGGAATACGTTTTTGGGGTGATTTTAAAGCCGGTGGCGTACATTGCCAGTTTTGTAACAAATGTGTCAAAGAGGACCTTTCCAAAAACATCAACGAACTATAACGTTTGGAGGCGGTATTACAGTTCGATTACTAATCTCAATGGAAACAAAAAAATGTCACTCTCAAACTGACCTTGATAGTTACATTTTCAGATATACCTAAAACTTTGGTCACTTTTAAATTTATTTCATACATTTTCGAGTCATGATAAGTAATAGGCTAACATAAAATGCTAAATTAGCAACACTGAAGTTTTGTCTACTCAAGGTCAAGCCACGCAATTGCTGTGGACGGCGTGTGTAGAGAAACATGTTTCGCGCAACAATGTTTTGTGTAGATGTTGAACACTAAATACAATAAACGACCGTTAATGTTAAACTCTGAATTATAAATAACTCTGAATAATCTTACAAGGAAATAGGATTTTGAAGCCAGGTTTTCAATAGCACTTACCTGACAATTATTTTATGATGTTCAACACACTGCACAATCCTCAAATGAATCTGTTTATTCTCTTGGGGATTAAACTTTTCTACGTAGACGATTAAAAGCGTTTGGTTTTTTGGGCATCGTATCTCTGCCGTCTGAGTTTTGGGTTTTTTTCAATTAGTATAGGATTTTGAAGCCAGATTTTCAATAGCACTTACCTGACAATTATTTTATGATGTTCAACACACTGCACAATCCTCAAATGAATCTGTTCATTCTCTTGAGGATTAAACATTTCTACGTAGACGATTAAAAGCGTTTGGTTTTTTGGGCATCGTATATCTGCCGTCTGAGTTTTGGGTTTTTTCAATTAGTATAGGATTTTGAAGCCAGATTTTCAATAGCACTTACCTGACAATTATTTTATGATGTTCAACACACTGCACAATCCTCAAATGAATCTGTTCATTCTCTTGAGGATTAAACTTTTCTACGTAGACGATTAAAAGCGTTTGGTTTTTTGGGCATCGTATATCTGCCGTCTGAGTTTTGGGTTTTTTCAATTAGTATAGGATTTTGAAGCCAGATTTTCAATAGCACTTACCTGACAATTATTTTATGATGTTCAACACACTGCACAATCCTCAAATGAATCTGTTCATTCTCTTGAGGATTAAACTTTTCTACGTACACGATTAAAACCGTTTGGTTTTTTGGGCATCGTATCTCTGCCGTCTGAGTTTTGGGTTTTTTCAATTGGTATAGATTGTGCTTTAGCGTTTTTATGTGACCTATTATTTGAAATACCAATAAGGATAAAAGCATGTCATTCACCCATATTGACACTATGCAGGTATAACAGAACCAGAAATTGGTATACGAAACTAAATAGTAATGGTTTTCGGGGTTAAAAAATGGGAATTTAAAAGTAACGGCGAATTGTACGGTGTAATTTTCTGGTAGATTTCTTGAAGAATTTCCATGCTGATAATTGTTGTACATTGGAGCAAGGCAGAATAAGATCAAGCCAAAAAACATAAAAATAATCATAATTATAATGAAATAGTTCGATAGTCGATTGATTTTGTCATTTATCTGAAAAAAAAAATATCTAGAGAGACAAAGTTATCCAAAATATAAATCAAAACTTTTTAGCCGATTTTTGTATCTCGTGACTGCTTTCCCGTTTTTCTTTTACCGATCTTTGTTTGAAAGATGTCTATGTTTTTGTTTTTTTACATACTTACTTTTTTTGTTTACCTTTTAGACAATGCATGCTCAAAATTTTTCGATACCTAGATTTATAAGGAAAAAATAGTGTATGAGCAGAGCTCATAATATGTAGGTGTATACCTAAGGATCAATACTATTATTATATACTATATTTTGATACTATTTTTCCCTATTTTAGAGATTGTTTTACATTTTTCAGTTATTAGATTCTGGTTAAAAAAGACTTCTATAAAAAATCTTGAAATTAATGTTCTATAAAAGGTAGGATTTGAAACAAACCTCTTTGTTATATTCTCCCTTATGTATGAAATGGATTAAATGAAATTTCGTTATGAAGTTTTTTATGATGATTTCGTGTCTTTTGACTAAAGGTGAACAAAGTCGGTACTGAAACATAATAATTAAGTATAACTAGTGGCTCTGTGAGCTGTAGACCTCGTGTTTAAAAGTAGGTAGCTCAAAATGTATTTTTTTAAACAAGTAACACAGAATTTATATTAGTTTTTCAACTAATATGTATCTATCTATTTTATTTTAAAAGTTGAATGGGGGGGAAACGCATTTTACCATTTTGGAAGTGTACATCTTCCAAACGGTTAACTTTGAGAAAAAATAGTTTTAGGAACCTCAATGTCATTTTTGAAGAGCTATCTAAAGACACACCGTAAGTATTGGTTTGATAAAAAAAATTTAGTTTCCGTTCCATGTGTGGTGTGGAGAGCCCCCATTAATATTTTTATTTTTTTACTTTTGTGTAAAAATCGTAAAGCGGTTTACAGAATACAGTCATCATCTTACCAAGTTTCAACTGTATAATCCTGTTTTGTAACGCGTTGTAGCTCCAAACAGCTTGTTTGTACTCCACCCTTTGATTTGAGCGACAGCTGACTGCCTATTTTCCATGACACTGTGGTCTGACTGTTATTTTCATAAATTATGCATAATAATTGAGCAGTATACGAATTTTCAGCCTTAAGATAGCTCTTGTACCGACCTCGAAATTCATACAACTTACGTGGAGTGCTGACTCGGCATGTTCCATGACACTGCGGTCTGACTACCAACCATCTTATATTTTTTTTGTGCTATTCTCTACTATACTGCCAAATTTGAACCTTGAGATAACTCTTGTAGAGTATGTCGAAATGCTACATGTTTGGAAGCGTGCAGACGCCAGGTGTTCCACTTCCTGGCGCTGGGAGTTGGTGCTGACTCATGTACACCCTAAACACTATAATATTGAGAGAAGAACCTTGAGATAACTCTTGCAGTATTTTTTGCGAGTTCTTTAGCTATAAGTTATGATGGTCGATTATATAGAATACTCATACCACCCGCCTCGCGAAACCGCCATTACTTTTATTTCAAGTAAGTTCACCCTTACTAACATCATGGCTACAAACAAGCCCACGCGTCGTCGGTTACACTGAGTATATTTGTGCCATATTTAGTTGTGCTATTAGCTATAAGTATTACTTAATACTGTATGTTTTCCAATGAAAATAAAATAAAATAAACCCTGCTCAGTAGGTAGGTTGTACGGAAACATCTGTACTCACCAATCCCAAAATTGTAAACATAATGTTCAATATCTTATCGCCGAGAACAAAAAAAGGAAGTGATTGAAACTTTTCAGCTATAAAGAGGTATTCTCCCAATAAAACTAAGCTGCTTTCGACTATTAAGAAACGAAGATACCAATGACTCCAACCAGAGTTTGACTCACTCGGCCAGGCGCCGATAGTCCCCAAGAAAAATCGCATGATCTTCATGTATCTAAGAGATAAAGGATCTGCAGTAACCCTGTTAAAGAGAAAAAAACTGTTGATTTGTGGCTTTTTAATTCTATTAGAGATACACTTACTACGCAAAGACTTAGAAGTCTTTACTACGTAATATTATTCATCAATGCCCAAGCGGCCGCATGTGGCTGGATAAACAATATTGTGTCTCATTTTCCAGGCCTTGATAACACTTAAAAAAAAATAGTTATTATCAAATCTTGTCACAATAGATTTTAATCGGTTGCTTACATAATTATTTTTATCAACAATATTTTCTGCAGTTAAGAAACTAATAACTTTGAAAGCTTAAGCTTTATTACGACTGAAGATAATTTATGATAAATGCTTATATTTTAACTAGGTACTTATTTGACTACAAAGGAGCAGCTGTCTTGTATGATCGACATTAACAATAACCTAATGTCGTAGCATTAATTTAAATACCATGTCTTTGATCAATGACATTCTGATTATTAAGTGATGTTTCTTATTTTAATATTTAATAATATTCGATTATTTGATTGGCTTTTATCTTTAAACCCTTTGTCTAGAAAGGACTCGGCATCAACATTAATGGCCAGTACCTAACACACCTTCGTTTTTATGGCTGCGACCTTGGAAGATCTGAACACAATGATCGAAGATCTCCGTAGTGCTTCCCAAAGAGTGGGTTTCAGGATGAACATGGATAAGACGAAAATCATGTCGAATGCCCAAGTTGTACCTGCTCCAGTTCATGTTGGGAAAACTACACTCGAAGTTGATGACCATTACGTATACCTATTAAGTATACTAGGACAGACAGTCCAGTTAGGTAAGTCCAACTTCGAGAAAGAGGTCTCTCGTCGAATCCAAGTCGGATGGGCAGCATTCGGGAAGCTTCGAAAAATCTTCGCATCCGATTTACCTCTGTGTCTCAAGACAAAAGTCTATGACCAGTATGTGTTGCCAGTGATGACCTACGGCAGTGAAACGTGGTCGCTAACTATGGGTCTCATAAGGAGGGTCAAGGTCACCGAGCGTGCGATGGAGAGAGCCATGCTCGGCGTTTCCCTGCGTGATCTAATCAGAAATGAGGAGAACCGCAGGAGAACTAAAGTAACCGACGTCGCTCGAAGGATTGCTCAGCTTAAGTGGCAGTGGGCTGGACACATAGCGAGAAGAACCGATGGCCGTTGGGGCGGAAAGGTCTAGAATGGCGACCGCGCACCGGACGTCATTCTCCGGGTAGGGTAGGCCCCCGACAAGGTCAGGGGTCGAAACTGATTGCAGTGTCAAAAATACTGATTTTAATCACTGTAAGACTCAAAAATACTGACTAAATTTTTGTGTTTAAATGTGTATTAGTGAGTATAAAAAGAGGGTTTAAGACAGAGTTTGACAGAGCTAACAATTTGTATTGAGATTTTTAGCTTTCACAATGTTATTTTTATATATGTATAATTCTAAAGCAGGTTTTAAAAAAAAACGACCTGCCATTAAATGGTTCTCTTATACAGGAAATAAATAGCCTTATAAAGCCGAATATGTGAGATGATATGCATACAACATACAACCCCGGAAAATTATTATAAGCCGTGAAAATGGCCACAAATAAAATTTTAATTTTAATTTTAATTTTAATTTTAATTTTAATTTTAATTTTAATTTTAATTTTAATTTTAATTTTAATTTTAATTTTAATTTTAATTTTAATTTTAATTTTAATTTTAATTTTAATTTTAATTTTAATTTTAATTTTAATTTTAATTTTAATTTTAATTTTAATTTTAATTTTAATTTTAATTTTAATTTTAATTTTAATTTTAATTTTAATTTTAATTTTAATTTTAATTTTAATTTTAATTTTAATTTTAATTTTAATTTTAATTTTAATTTTAATTTTAATTTTAATTTTAATTTTAATTTTAATTTTAATTTTAATTTTAATTTTAATTTTAATTTTAATTTTAATTTTAATTTTAATTTTAATTTTAATTTTAATTTTAATTTTAATTTTAATTTTAATTTTAATTTTAATTTTAATTTTAATTTTAATTTTAATTTTAATTTTAATTTTAATTTTAATTTTAATTTTAATTTTAATTTTAATTTTAATTTTAATTTTAATTTTAATTTTAATTTTAATTTTAATTTTAATTTTAATTTTAATTTTAATTTTAATTTTAATTTTAATTTTAATTTTAATTTTAATTTTAATTTTAATTTTAATTTTAATTTTAATTTTAATTTTAATTTTAATTTTAATTTTAATTTTAATTTTAATTTTAATTTTAATTTTAATTTTAATTTTAATTTTAATTTTAATTTTAATTTTAATTTTAATTTTAATTTTAATTTTAATTTTAATTTTAATTTTAATTTTAATTTTAATTTTAATTTTAATTTTAATTTTAATTTTAATTTTAATTTTAATTTTAATTTTAATTTTAATTTTAATTTTAATTTTAATTTTAATTTTAATTTTAATTTTAATTTTAATTTTACCCGGACTACAATCAGAACCCCGCCCGGACGCTCCCCGGACGCCCTCCAAACTAGGACAAATCCGGGGAAACCCGGATGGATGGCAGCCCTATATATATGCCGCGTCGCTGAGTAAACTTCGTCAGCGAAATGTAGGTTCCTCCGTTTATTCTCCATCTATACTACGAGGTGCTATTTCCTTACTAATCTTTGCGTTTATTCGATACTAGCGCCATCTATAAACACGTTGATGAATCTTGTTGCAACCTTGTGTTGGTATGTGCGGCGTCGTAGGTAGATGCCGCTAGCATATTGGAAGAGAAACACTTGTACCGACCGTTTACGGGACTGTTAACATATATCTACAAATGGAATAAATACTGTACCTACACTAATCAGTGGAATTTTATTAATAACGAGCATCCTTTGACAAACATTGAAGTAGGTAGGTACCTACCTAGAAGAGAAGATTTTTTACAATTGAGTATTACATGGTATTGCCACCATGATACAAATCTATAATTTTACTCGAATATTATTAAAACTAGCTTTTGCCCGCGACTTCATTCGCGTGGACATTTTAGAAAATCTTTAAAAAAAATAAAATGCTGTAGAAGGCGTTCCCGTTCCTGTTCCCGTTCAGAATAGGGTCTAAATATTAGTATCACTTGTCACTTCACTTTTCGCTTTCGCTTCAGCTTCCGTCAGACTTTATATATATATCTATCGCCGTCCCCCCCCCCGTCCCCGTTTCCCTTCCTCTTTCCCCTTGCCCTTAATAATTTTTAATCGTCATTGTCAGTCTAAACACAAAATTTGAAAATCTAGCTTTAAAACTAAGAGACTTCCATAGAAACTTTCATCCCCTATTTCATCCTCTTAGGGGGTGAATTTTCCAAAATCCTTACTTAGAGCTCACTATCACAAGGTATCAACCGTCCAAAAATGGTGTCTCTACCTTCAGTCGTTAGAAACTGGTACACCCTGTAGCTCCCTGTATAGGGGAATTTTCCAAAACCCTTTCTTAGTGCTATACTACCATTAAGTTATCTAGCAAAAATGGTGTCTCTACCTTCAACCGTTAGGGCTCTATCTCACATTTCAATTTTCATATACAAATTCCCATACAAACTGAAAACCCTGTAGCAACCTGTATAACGGGAATTTTCACATTCCAAAAATTGAGTTTTTACC